>CM032327.1:80726960-81320203 GCA_019022515.1 Quercus aquifolioides
AGAACAGACAAAAATTTGAACTAGCACGTGTGTAGGTATAGATGTACACGCTCCATCATTGCTGCTGTTGTTTTTCGTATTCCCAAAGCGCCATATTAATTACTCCAGGCGGCGTCTTGTCCTTTGCATCCAACGGTGGGCTATTGATCCAACAGACCTAGTTCTTCCTCGGGATTTGGGCAAAATAACTTCTGCCCCTTCGTTTGACCTCGTATAAAATCTCAGAGGAAGTCATTCCTTCCTTACTTTGCAACTCCCAGACCATCCAACAAGAACAAGCACACAACTGCTCCGAGCTCTTTCAGTCGCCGATTTCAATCTTTCCCAAAGTCATCAAGAATCCTCCTGCGCGTTCGAAGATCGATCTCCAGTTCAGTTCTTGTAAGTTTTCATCTTCTCGAGCCTCCAGTCCTCTCTTCGGCCAACTTTCTCGCCCTTTGAACGGTCACTCCCTGGTTGCTACACTCAATGCTTCCATTTTTCCGTTTAAGCGTAATGGGTAAACTCCAGTATCGGGTGGACAGTTCTACCCAGTTGGAGGAATTTAGGGCCACATATCGCATACCTCCAAACGTGGGGGTGAGGTATTGCCCTCCAGAGAAAATACTGACTGATCGGAAAACGGGAGAAGTCGTGATCCCCGTCATCGCCTTCCTAGAAGGGGGGATGACAATCCCCATGGGTCCCATCACCACTAGCTACCTTCGAAACCATAGGCTTACTCCTTGGCAGTGCGCGCCTAACATGTTTAGGATCTTAGGAGCAATTGAGGACCTTAACCGTCACCTAGGATTGGGACTCACCTGGCTCGACGTGGTACATATGTACGAGTGCCACAGCCAGCAAGGGGCGGGATATTATTTAAAATCCCGGTCCGACATTGTTAGGCTCATTTCCTGCCTCCCCAAATCCAACAAAGGGATGAAAGACGACTATGTGATCGTCTCGGGCGCATGGTATGACGGCCCTCACTGCCCAACCAAGCATGGAGAGCCAGGTGGGACATGTTAGATTTAGGCACACTAACCATAGGCCTAGGATTCTCGTCTTTTAATGGTTTTTAATTCTTCTTGTGTTGCTATTTTCGAGTCTCTAACAAAGTTCCGTTGTGACTTGTAACAGATAAAAACCGCGTTTCTCCTCGGCTCAGCCTTACAAACACCGCCGCCCTTAATTTTTTATTAAGATCAAAGATTTTTGTAAGCGAGGACGGGCAGCTCCGATCGGCTCTCCTTATTCTAGGATACACAGCAAAGCCAAAGAATTTCCAGCCAGTCGGCAACGCGATAACCCAGGGAGATCGTCGCCTTAATCGCATTGACGTTACTTGGAAGGGTTTTTTGGCGCCGCACGAGCTTGCACCCGTACCCCATCCAAACCCTCAAGGTAGACCCCCTCTCGTCCAGCCGCTCCAGCAAGTTCCCCTCGAACAGGTGGTTGAGGGTGAGAGGGTCGGCTCTTCCACCTCCTCGCTAGAGGAGCAAATAGACAAATTCAAGTTCGGGGGAGAGGCTTCAGGAGGAGATCGAATGATAGAGGTCTCAGACGCTGAGGAAGAAACCGACAGGCAGTCAAGCATTCACCATACTTTGCTAGCTGCTCATTCTGAAGACTCCTCGGGCGACGACATGGATTTGAGGAGTTTAATGAAGGGTAGGGGCAAAAAGGCCGAGCAGAAAGGCACTGGGACTTCCCAACCAGTGGTGAATCTGCCTCCAGTGCCATCCCAGGTTCCTGACCCCGGCTTAAAGCCCGTTCCTGACCTGAGGAAGAAGAGGCCCCTCCTTGATATTGAAGAAAGGCAAGCGCTGCCACCTAAAGGGACCAAGCAGCAGAAGGTGGTGAAAGACCACCGGAACCAGAGGGCCTCGTCCACTGAAAGCCGAGATGAGGTCTTAGTGGCAGATGTCCGCCGAGGAGGAGGACCTCGAATCTGGTCTCCAAGGTTGGAGTTGGATGGCGCTCCAATCTCCTGGGACACCTCCCTCAGGAATTATGATGGGGGAAGGGCAGGTTATGTTGCTGAGGCCTTGCAGCAGCCACTCCTTCTCCCCCATGACATGGACTCCTACAGGCGATTCAACCAACAGGAGTTCTTCCAATCTCTTAAGAGGGACTTAGCCATGGTAAGTGAGCTCAGTCTGCTTAGCTGAATTGCTGAAACTTTTGCTTTTTTCCCTTTTTCTGTGCTTTATATTCGAAACTTCTGTCCTGTAGGTTACCCAGCAGGTCTTTGTGGCCGAGGAATGGAATAAAAAGTCTTTTTTTGAGGCCCAGGCGGCGGCCTACTCTCAGAACGAGGCGGAGAAATCTCTTGGCCAACTGAAAGAGGAATATGCCCATCTGTCCGAGGAGTTCAAAGAGATGACCAACCAGAAGAAAAGCCTCGATGCTGGTATTAAAAATGTTGAAAAACAGGCCGAAGAGCAGCGCAAGCTGCTGAATACGGCCGAGATCAACTTGGCAACCGAGAGGGAGTTGGTGAAAGGGCTTAGAGCTGAACTTAAGAAAGCCAAGGAGAGCGCCCGATTGGCCGAGCAAAATGCCCAACTGGCCAAGGAGGCAATCGAGGCTGAGAGAAAAGCAGCATACCAGCTGGGGGTGGATGAGACCGGGTCCCAGCTTACGAAGCAATTTGCCTCGGTTAGCCGAGATTATTGTGACATAACCTGGAACAAAGCACTGGACGCCGCTGGAGTCCCTGCTGACTCGGAGCTGAGACTGCCTGGGAGCATATACTACGATCCTGATATCTGAGAGCTCCCGGTGGATGATCCTCCTCCTGCACAGCTCCCAGAGGCCTTGGATCAGCCCCTGGCCAGCCAAGTCCCTCCTGCCAACCTTGAGGCCCCCAAGGAGTCTGACCGGCCAGGTGACAAGGGCAAACAAGCTGAGTCACCCAAGGATAAGGGCAAAGGGTTGGAAAAGGGGAAGACCTCTTCTGAGCCCAAGGACCAGGCTCCAGAAGTTGCTGCTACTCGGACAGACCAGGCTGCGGACCCTGTGGTCCCTTAACCGAAGACTTAGACATAGGGGCTTTTGTTTTGCACTTGTACTTATTTTTGTTTTTATGTAAGGAATTGTAAACCCCTTTCTTTTTATTAACGAAATGGCTTCCCTTTTGTTTCTAGTGTTTTCGATACATGTCTTATGACTTATTACTGCTGCATATAACTGTACATTGCAATTATAACATAACAATGCGAATAAACTTGATTAATATATCATACTGATGGTATGAGTAATTGAAATTGATACTGAAAAGAACAGTCCGTATAAGAGTTATTAATAAGTAATGATTGCAGCGAGTAATTATGGAAGTTTCACATGTCTTTCCAAATATACAAAGAGTGTTACTACCCCTCGGCTTTGAATTAAACATAACGAAGGAAGCCAATCGTAAATTAGAATCAATTTAAGCACAATCAAGAATTTTAGCACTAAGCCCCAGTGACAATAGCTGTGTGGGGGTGTTGACTAACCTGTGTCATTTGGTTCAAGGACCATAGGGAACGAACGTATTTGAGTGTTAACTAACCCAAATCATCTGGTCCGAGGACTACAGGCATGACTGGATTTAAGTTCAAACACCTGGAGGACTGCAACGGAGTGTTAACTAACCCTAATCATCTGGTCTGAGGACTACAGGCATGACTGGATTTAAGTTTAAACACCTGGAGGACTGCAACGGAGTGTTAACTAACCCTAATCATCTGGTCCGAGGACTACAAGCATGATTGGATTTAAGTTTAAACACTTGAGAACTGTAACGGAGTGTTAACTAACCCTAATCATCTGGTCCGAGGACTACAGGCATGATTGGATTTAAGTTTAAACACTGGAGAACTGTAACGGAGTGTTAACTAACCCTAATCATCTGGTCCAAGGACTACAGGCATGATTGGATTTAAGTTTAAACACTTGAGAACTGTAACGGAGTGTTAATTAACCCTAATCATCTGGTCCGAGGACTACAGTTATGATTGGATTTAAGTTTAAACACTTAGAGAACAGAGCGGGGTGTTAACTAACCCTAATCATCTGGTCCGAGGACTACAAGTATGATTGGATTTAAGTTTAAACACTTGAGAACTGTAACGGAGTGTTAACTAACCCTAATCATCTGGTCCGAGGACTACAGGCATGATTGGATTTAAGTTTAAACACTTGAGAACTGTAATGGAGTGTTAACTAACCCTAATCATCTGGTCCGAGGACTACAGGCATGATTGGATTTAAGTTTAAACACTTGAGAAAATGGTGAATGAGTGTTAACTAACCCGAATCATCTGATCCGAGGACTACAGGCATGATTGGATTTAAGTTTAAACACTTGAGAGAACACTTTACGTAGCGAATTGGCATATCGACTGAAGAAAAGATTCGATTAATAAAAGTACCTCTTGAGGTTATTTACATTCCAAGGACGTGGTATTACATGACCATCCAGGTCTTCCAAGAAATATGCCCCAATGCCAGCCCCTGAAGTGATGCGATATGGCCCTTCCCAATTGGGTCCTAATTTTCCCCAAGCTGGGTTCTTTGCAGTGCCCACAACTTTCTTCAGCACCAGATCACCAGGTTCTAGAGGCCTTAGCTTTACGTTAGCATCGTAGCCCTGTCTGAGCTTTTGTTGGTAATGTGCCAGCCGAACCATTGCACTCTCCCTCCTTTCCTCAATCAGGTCCAAACTCTTCTCTAGCTGCTCATTGTTGCCGGTCGGACTAAACGAGCTAGCTCTTAATGTTGGGAACCCGGTTTCCAAAGGAATGACAGCTTCAGCCCCATAGGTCATTGAGAAGGGGGTTTCTCCGGTAAACCTGCGAGGCATAGTTTTGTAAGCCCAAAGTACATGTGGCAATTCCTCTACCCATTTGTCCTTCGCATCATCTAGCCTCTTCTTCAAGCCGTTCACTATGACCTTGTTGACAGCTTCTGCTTGCCCATTACCCTGGGGGTAGGCAGGAGTGGAGTATCTATTTATAATTCCCAGCTCGCTGCAATAATTCCTGAATGCCTTGCTATTGAACTGTAGGCCATTGTCCGAGATGAGAGTGTGAGGAACTCCAAATCGAGTGACAATATTCTTCCACACAAACTTTTGCACATCAACGTCTCTGATATTGGCTAGCGGCTTGGCTTCGACCCACTTGGTGAAATAGTCTGTGCCGACCAGAAGGTACTTCTTGTTTCTTGCAGCTTTAGGGAAGGGTCCCACGATATCCAAGCCCCATTGGGTGAAAGGCCATGGGCTAGATAGCGGATTAAGAGTTCCCCCTGGCTGGTGAATGTTTGGGGCGAAGCGCTGACATTGATCACATTTTTTGACATACTCTTTGGCCTCTTATTGCATGTTAGGCCACCAATAACCTTGGGTGAGGGCTTGGTGAGCCAAGGATCTGCCTCCAGTGTGGCTCCCACAAATTCCTTCGTGTAGCTCTTCTAGTAATAGCTCAGACGCTTCAGGATGTATGCACAACAAGTATGGTCCCGAATAGGAGCGTCTGTATAATTTCTGGTCCTCGGATAACCAGAACCTAGTCGCCTTCCTCCGAACTTTGTCAGCTTCCCCCCTCTCTTCTGGCAATATATCCTCTTTTAGGAATTTAATTATAGGGTCCATCCAGCAGGGCCCGACCCTGACTTGGTGAACCTGGATTGCCTCTCTTTTTGCCTCTGTAGGCCCGTACAAGTCCTCGACGAGGATGATTCTTGGCAGGTTTTGCGCCGAGGAGGTAGCAAGCGTGGCCAAGGAGTCAGCATGTGAGTTACCGCTTCTGGGGATGTGTAGCAAACTGAAAGAGTCGAACTCCGATTGCAGACATTTAACTCGGCTCAAGTACCCCTGTATTCTTTCGTCCTTCGCCTCAAACTCGCCTTGTACTTGACCTACGACCAACCTTGAGTCCGAGAACAACTCCACGGACTTTCCTCCCATTCTTCGGACCATAGCCATTCCCATCAGTAGGGCCTCATACTCCGCCTCATTATTCGTTGCCGAGAAGTCCAGCCTTAACGACTTCTCGATAATGATCCTCTCGGGGGATATCAACACCAGCCCAACTCCAGAACCTCTTTGGTTTGCCGCGCCATCAACGTACACTTCCCAATGGGAGGGACTCTGTTGGGAGATCATGCCAACTGATTTTTCATCCATGTCTGACGTGGGCTTCACTTCTTCTAGTTGGGGCTCCGTGAACTCAGCCACCAAATCCGCAAGGACCTGACCCTTGACTGATGTGCGGGGCATATATCTTATATCGAAAGCCCCTAAGATCGTACCCCATTTGGCAATCCGCCCAGTGTAATCAGCGCTTCGGAGTATAGCATTGAGTGGGAGTTGAGTGAGGACAATGACCGTATGGGCCTGGAAGTAGTGAGGTAGCTTCCGTGTACCGAGCACCACTGCTAGGATAGCCTTCTCCAGAGGCAAGTAACGGATCTCGGCCTCATGCAGCGACTTGCTTACGTAATAAACTGGTCTCTGCACGCCACAGTCTGATCGTATCAACACCAGGCTCACCGCACAGGGAGCTACAGCGATGTAGGCGAACAATACCTCATCTGGCTCAAGACTGGACATGATTGGTGGCCGAGCTAGATAATCTTTGAGTTGCTGAAAAGCCAAAGCACATTCTTCAGTCCATTCGAATCCCTTCCACTTGTTGAGCAGAGAGAAGAAGGGCCGACACCTGTCTGCTGATCTAGAGATGAATCAATTCAGGGCAGCAGTCATTCCGGTTAGTTTCTGAACCTCCTTGGGATTCCGAGGAGCTCGTAGATCATTGATGGCCTTTATCTGGTCGGGGTTAACCTCAATCCCTCTGTGAGTCACCATGTATCCCAAAAACTTGCCGGACCCCACCCCAAATGAGCACTTAGAAGCATTTAGTCGCAGTTTGTACTTTCTTAGAACCTCAAAGGTATTTTCAAGGTCCTTCACATGCTCGGCGACAACCTTGCTCTTTACCACCATGTCATCTATGTAGACCTCGATATTTTTGCCCAGCTGTGGCTCGAACATCCTCGTCATCATCCTCTGGTAGGTAGACCCCGCGTTCTTCAAGCCAAATAGCATCACTTTATAGTGGTAGTTACCAATAGGGGTGACAAAAGCAGTTTTCTCCTGATCATCCAGGGCTAATGGTATCTGGTGGTAGCCTTGGAAGGCGTCTAGGAAGCTCATCCGAGGATGGCCGACAGTGGCATCCACTAGCTGATCGATTTTCGGCATAGGGAATGGATCTTTGGGGCAAGCCCTATTCAAATCAGTGAAGTCCACGCACACTCGCCACTTCCCACTCTTCTTCTTTACCACCACGGTATTTGCCAGCCATTCAAGATAAAAAACTTCCTTAATAGCTTCAGCTTGTTTGAGTTTCGCTACCTCTTTTCTTACTGCATCAGCATGTTCCTTGGACGGGCGCCGAGGAGGCTGTTTCTTGGGGGTGATCAGTGGATTTACCTTCAAGTGGTGACATATGAACTCCGGGTCTACCCCTGGGGCTTCGTAAGCACTCCAGGCAAATACATCAAGATTTCGCTTGAGGAACTCTATTAGCTCTTCCCTCTCTTGAAGAGGTAGCTGAGATCCGACTTGGAAGAACCTATCAGGATCATCTCCAATAACCACTTTCGTTAAATCTTCACATCGAGTGCCTTCGTCTGAACCTTCGACGGGCAATTCCCGAGACTGTAACTGCTATAAACCCCTTTCGGCTCTGGACGAGGACTCGGCTTGGGGCTCATGTTGAATGGCAGCCACTAGGCAATGTCGGGCCACGGACTGGTCTCCTCGGATCTCATGAATTTGCCCTTCAGATGGGTATTTGACCTTCTGATGCAAAGTAGAGGAAACAGCCCCAAGTGCATGAAGCCAAGGTTTGGCTACGAGTGCCGTGTAGGGTGAATATACGTCCACAACTATAAAGTCCACCTCTACCACTTCGGAGCCGGCCTGCACAGATAAACGTATCCGGCCTTTCGGGGTGACAGCCCTTCCTTCAAAGCTTATGAGGGGGGAATTGTATGGTGTCAGGTCTTGGGGTTTTAGGCCTAGCCCCTTGTAGAGATTTGGGTACATTATCTCCACAGCACTACCCTGGTCCACCATCACCCTCTTCACATCGTACCCTTCTATTCTGAGGGTGATGACTAATGCATCATCATGGGGTTGGATGGTGCCAATCATGTCTTTGTCCGAGAACCCTATCACCAGCGGGGCACCAGACTTAACTCTCTTCGGACCTCGGCTTGACTCCCCTGCTGATGGTCGGCCTACCGACATAACTTTCAATGGCCAGGATCCTGTTCTCCCCGGCGCGGCGAAGACGACGTTAATAGTCCCTAGTGGCGGCTTTGAAGGGTCATCTCTTCGTGGCCTTGAGCCCATCTGCCCTCCTCGGCCGCTGGAGGGGTGTAAGAGGTGTCTTAGTCTACCATCACGAACCAGTTGGTCCAAGTGATCCCACAGGCTCCTACAATCCTCTGTGGTATGCCCATGGTCTTGATGGTACTAGCAGTAGAGATTATGATTGCGCCTCTCGGGGTTTCCTACCATCTTGTTCGGCCACCTGAAGAATGATTCATTCTTGATTTTTTCCAAGACCTGGTGCACTGGCTCTTTGAACACAGTGTTGACCGCTTGAGGATTTGTCGATCCTGATTGCCCAGCAAAATCTCTCCGTGGTTTACTGTGGTTGTAACGGTCCGACCTGAAATCCCTCCTCTCCTGGGGGATAACCTTGTCCTTTCCCTTGCCTTGCTGCTGATCTTCTTCAACTCTCTTATACTTTTCTATGCGGTCCATAAGTTGACGCATGTTTGTGACCGGTTTGCCAGATAAGGACGTCCTCAAACCGTGGTCAGTAGGGAGACCGAGCTTGAATGTGCTGAGGGCCATTGCATCAGAGTTGCCCTCCATATCATTGAACATCTCCCAGTATCTATCTGAATATGCCTTCAAGGACTCGCCCTCCTGCATGGTCAAGGATAGCAGTGAAGATAAGGGTTTGGCCACTCTTCGGCATGTGACAAAACGGGAGCCGAATGCTTGAGTGAGCTCTTTGAAGGAGTTGATGGAGTATGCCTTCAGACCGTCAAACCACCTCATGGCAACTGGCCCAAGACTGGAAGGGAAAACCTTACAAATCAGAGCTTCATCTCTGGAGTAGACAGCCATCCTTTGGTTAAAATGACTCACGTGCTCCACGGGGTCTGTTTTACCATTGTAGATGGTGAACGTTGGTTGGTTAAAGCGCCGAGGAAGTCTCGCCTCCTCAATCCTGCGCGTAAAGGGTGATCTAGAAATCTGATTCAGAGCCCTGCTCATGGCATCGTTTCCCATGTCCCCACGTGATGGGCTTCTGCGTTGCCTCTTGCGATGGGACTCCTCTTCATAGGTGTAGGACTCGCTGGCGGGTGTCCTAGATTTATGTTGATAAGTGACATCCTGCTCGTCATCAAGGTCCTCATCAGAATACGAGGAAGCCCGTTTCCTCTTTGCATGGCGCAACTCCCTTTTTAGTTTTTCTACTTCCAGTTGCAAATCCCAGTTCTTCTCTGCATGGGACATGTGACTTCCGCCCTGTGACTGGCTTTGGCCAACACGCACAGTGTGTACACTGCCCTCGCGATCTTGTCTCCTTTCTAAGTTAACAAAAGGGTCCACGTGTTGGGATGCCCTGGATTCTGCTTGTTGTTGACCTCGTATTGCCATCATCAACTGTCGTTTTCACCCTTGCACAAGCTCTTCCCACAGACGGCGCCAATTGTAGGGTCAATTTTTGTAGCCCAAGCCCAAATGGTATGGGTTGTGAGCCCAATGAACCCAAGATAATGAATTTGTAGAGAGTGGGTGAAAGAGCTAGGCTAGTAATGAATTAAACAGTATTGGACTGCAGTGCTTGTGATTAAATTAACATTCAATCGTGCTCGGACAGATTCAAACATAGACGTCCGAAGAGGATTTGTATTAAATGAACGTGGGTTACAATTCTTAGAGCTATAGTAATGGAGTTTTCTCCTTTCTAACTTTCTTTTTTCGATCCCTTCTTATCAGAGGCCTCTCCCTCTTATATAGTACCCCCTCCCTTCATCTTCATCGTCCACTTGTTCATCATCTAGACGCCCACTTGAGTGCATGTCCCATCATGTATCCTTTTTAGCCTTGTGTGAGTGGCGGTAGCTGAGAGTGCACTGTTCAGGGGTCTTCTCCATATTAATGCGGCCAGGAAAGTAGGTGCAGTGCATTTAATGTGGTGGTTGAAGTTTGTCTTCTAGATATTTCTCCGTTCCTGCTATCTTCATGCGTGCCTGAGGTTCTTCTCTATCATTACACTTGTCAGGAGAATCATTTGAGCTTCCCAAACGCCTGTCAGACCAAGCTTCTTCGGATCCGAGGATAATGGACTCCTCGGACAACCGAATGTCTACTCGGATTATGACCATGCTCCTCTCCAGACATGCTTCTTTTACATGGGCTTCTTCTTGAGTGTTTTCATCTCTTCGGACAAACAGTAGTCTTCAAATAGGGCCTCGGGCCCCAATACGTTAGGTTGGATTTTTCACCCCCCACAATATTAATTGTAGAAATTAATACACCTACTAAGGAATAATTATTCATCTAATAACCATTACATCCCTTTGAGAGATGAATAATCATTCCTCATTTTAAAGAATAACTATTCATAAAGAATGACTATTCTTTGTAATAAAAACATAACCAAACTACTAAATAGTTAAACCATATGAATAACTATTACATTATAGTGCCTATTACAGACTACCAATCATATCCTCAGTTTGAAATATTTTTTATGAAAACAATGAATATTTTTTATAAAAACAATGAAATAATTTTTATAAAAACAATGACAAATAGGAAATAACAATTGAATAAAAATAAAAATGTTATACAAACTTAAGAAAATAAAATGGTAGCATCTATCCACATTAATAATAGATAATGACTGATGATGCCAAAATCGTCAATCGAGATGTTCTTCTAGATGAAGGGTGGCCTAAGTTAGTCAGCAATCTTGCAAAAAACCAGAACGGGAGATCTTGGCTTAGGTGGCCACTAGTGTGGTGCCGGCCACTGAGTCTCCGATGGTAAAGTTAGATAAGAGTCAGGGTGAAAGGCCAATCTCAGAACTTTGATCTCAATGTGTTTTTTTTTCATACCTTTGCTTGAGGTGTGGTTTATCTTAAATAGGGCTTTCTCTCTTCTAGCCGTTGGTGTCATTTAACGGGAACTTGAATGCCTCCTCGTAACATTTCCCTGGTTGTTTAATGAGGGGTTATGGAGACCCAACGGTCGTCTGTCCAATGGTCCTGCATTCAATACTTGCTTTAAAGCGCCCTCCCTCGTCCCTCCTGGATGAGGGAAATTATTGGGTTCATCAATGACAATTAATAATGAACTATCATGTAACTATTTCAGAATATGAAAACTCTTAAGAGGAAATTCTAAAACTTCATATATATATATATATATATATATATATATATTTTAAAAAGACTTCATATATTTGCATTTTTTTTTTGTCGATAATTTGATAAATTCAAATTCTCTTTTTACTAAATTATTATAAATTTAAGTTTCTTAATAACACCCTTAAAAAACAATTCTGAAAGATAACCTCGAATTCATGAGAGTTCCTTGAATTCACAATAAAAAATAACTTATAATCCACCAAAAAAACAATAGATAAAACTCTATAATTTTATTAAATTGAATTTGAAATTGTCCCAAAAAGTTGACAAACTTAAAGACCTATTTAAAAGTCCGAAATACTAAGCACGTGTAAAATGATACTATAGCCGGCAGTGGCGACTCCGGGAATTTTGTCCAGGGTGTTCCTATTCCACTTTGAAAAACTTTTGGGTCATTTCGGTCTATTTCGGGTGTTTCGGGACGTTTCGGTAAATACCGGCCGAAATTTAAGATTTGGCCGGCATGATGTTTGTGCTTAAAAAAAAAATGTTCTTAAAACCAAAACAAATTTGCATTCTGTACACCGAAAAACCTCAAAAGGAAAAAAAAATGAAAAGAAAAGAAATGAACAAAGGTAACTGTACAATAAACTATAAGTTCATTTGAAATATTAATAAAATTATTAATTATTGTTGTTTAGTTGTTTCATAAATTTGTTTATCTTTTATAAACTATAATTATAAAATTTGTTGTTTTATTAATTATAAAATTATTGTTGTTTAGCCTAACATAATTTAATTTGTTGTCTTTTATAATGTATTGGTTAATTACACTGCTTTAATTATTATTGTTTAACCTAACAATAAACTATATTGCTTTAATTTGTTTGTCATTAATTATACTGCTTTAATTTGTTATATTGTTTAGCCCCCATGTGCACATTACACTAAAAGAGCCACTAATGTGCACATTACACATCTCATGTGTAGTACAATAATTAAAACAGTGTAATGTGCAACCCGACCCCATGTGCCCATCCCACCCCACCCCACTCAACAGACAAGCACGCCTCATGCCTGATGCCTCTGCCAATCAGAAAATTTCATAATCACATATTACACTAAAAGACAATTAATATCTCGCCAACACCAACACACTACACACACCTACACCAACGGATAAGATAAATTGATAAAGCCAAATTCAAAAAAAGTAAAAAATAGACAAAATATTAATAAAGTTAAAGACTTAAAGTTTGGCCAATGAGCCAATCATAGACAGACTCACAGTTCAAGAATCAAAAGAGTAAAGAGAGAGAGAGTTAGTCTTTTTTTTTTTTTTTTGATAAACAAATAGTTAGTTTTATTAAAGAATAAAGAGAGAGAGAGACTTTCATTTATTTCATAATTTTCATTTCATTCAGAGAGAGAGAGAGAGAGAGAGAGAGACTAAGAGACTGAGAGAAAAAGAGAGAGAAGTACCTTGAGGGAGGGAGCATCAGAGCAGCCGAGCAGGGAGGCCTGAAGGCTGAGGCCGCTGAGGTAGTGACGAGCCACGAGGCGACGAGCGATCTCCGATGAGGGTGAGCGACGACGACGACGACGACGATCTGGTCCTCTGGACTGGACCGATCCGATCTCCGTCTGTTAGCTTGAGGCTCAAGCGGCGTTGTTGTCTTTAGGTTTGCTTTAGTTTAGGCCTTTAGTGATTTTTTTTTTTTTTTTTTTGATAAAGCCTTTAGTGATTTCTGATTTAGTGATTTGCTCTGTATTAGGGTTTGGTTTGGTTTTTTTTTTTTTTTTTTGGAGAATCTGTGGATTTGCTACCTCTGTAATCTGTTGGGCTTGCCGTGGGCTTGCCTCTGTTACAATTTATTTATTTATATATATATATATATATATATATATTTTCAGATTTTAGTTCAAATTTTTTTTTGGGGTTTTTTTTTTTTTTGCTTGAAAGTAGAGCAAATAAATTTTTTTTTTTTAAATTTGAGGGTGTTCCTAATTTTGTGATTGAGGGTGTTCCTAATACAGAGAAAATATAAAAAATTTTAATTATTATATATAAATTTTTTTTTCAGGTCAAGGTGTTCCTGGGAACACCCTGAGCTACACGTGGCATCGCCATTGATAGCAGGAAGTCATACCAAAGTTACCAACCAACCCTACCAATTGTCGTCAAGATTGGAAGATGGATGAATAGTGCTCACTATAGAAATTTGGTACAAGCCGTTTTCGAAACTGACGAAGCTCACGTGATTTTCTTTTGGGTTTTATTTTTTATTTTTTATTCACATACAGCAAATAATAATAATAATAATAATAATAATAATAATAATATTTTAAATTTAAAGGCAAATTCACATGCATTGGGCGGAAAAAAACAAAAAAGTCCAAAAATTTATGTTTTTTTTTTATTGGAACCGTGACGGGGCCAAAAGTATGCTCCACATTCTCTATTGACAAGGATATTTTTAGGAAGAAATAAGAGAAGCTGACGAATCCATTGAGCCCATCAGCTTTAGACGCATGTGAAATAATGCGGAATTGACAACGCCATAAGTCGACGACATCACCTCAATACCTGACAGTATCTACATGAGACAACGGGGATTCCCAGGCCGACGAGAAGAGAGAAGCTGACGGGGGTAAAAGAAGTTGACGAGAATAAAGAGCATGACAAGTCCAGCATGACCTTGCTTGGCCCCCATGGATATCTATTCAAGAAAATATTTTGCACCCCACGATTAACCCTAATCAAGGGAATCCCTATAAGGAAAAGATCCCGCCAATTACGCGCATTTAAAAGGATCTTCCTTACAAGGAAATACCCTCTTTGCCAAGAAATGAATGCCAACTCTACGCTACTATAAGAAACCCAAAACCCTCACAAACCAAGGTACGCATAATTTACCCCAACTCTGGCACTCTAGAGTTGTGAAAGTTCTCTAACTTAACCTTCAGAGGGTATTTGGCTGGTACCACATTGGTACTCTCTGCAAGGTCTTTTTTGTTTTTGTTTCGCAGGTTCTGTCTCAAGCACGTGAGGACTGTGTGACTCACTGACGATTTTCGGCATTATCAGTTGGTGTCGTTTATGGGAAGCTTATAAGCCATACTACCGCTTTCCAGACAAAGAGTTGCATGGCACTTACTCGCTCGATGGCGACCACCAACACCACGCACTACTACCCTTGAAAGACAAGTACAGATCCTAGCCGCGGCTATGGAATGCCTTACTAAGCAAAACCATGATCTGGAGGAATAGCTGCGCCAAAAGAACGTAGGGCTTAACATTCAGGAAGAGGACCAAGAAGGCACCAGCTCTGAGAGAAGGGACCAAGAAGGACCGGAAGGTAGCAACGCCCCAAGCAGACCAGAGCGACAGGACACAAGCCGTCCATTTGCTACGGAGACGGCTCCATCATACATGGTCGCAGAGATGCAGATGATGAAGGAACGGATGGACTTCATGATGAACGCTCTTAGAGGACGGGTATCTAGCGACCTTGACGAATTGGTCCATTGGACAGACTCACCTTTCACAACGTTCATCACTTCATTCCCCCTTCCGCCGAAGTTCTGCATGCTGTAGGTAGAGGCCTACGACGGATCTAAGGATCCCTTAGATCACCTGGAGTCTTTCAAAACCTTGATGCACTTGCAAGGCATGGCAGATGGGATCATGTGCTGAGCCTTTCCAACTACGCTGAAGGGTTCCGCAAGGGTATGGTTCAGAAGGCTGGCACCAAACTCCATCAGCACCTTCAAAGAGCTGAGCACACAGTTCGCTTCTTACTTTATTGAGGGGCACAAGTACAAGAAGTCCATTGCATGCCTGATGAGCATCAAACAGCGGGAGGATGAGACGCTGAGGTCTTACATAACTCGCTTTAACAAGGAGGCCCTCTCGATTGTTGAAGCAGACGATAAGATACTCATAGTTGCATTCACCAATGGGTTATGGAAGGGCAAGTTTCTGTTTTCTCTATAGAAAAATGACCTAAAGATTATGTCAGACGTACTCTATAGGGCTACTAAGTACATGAACGCGGAAGACGCGCTTTGGCCCTGGAACAGAAGCCTAAGAAAAGGGAAAGACAGGAGGAAGCACAGCAGGACAGGGGATGGAAGGCAACAAGGACCGAAGACCAATGGGAGGATTGGCGCTCTAAACCCCCCACTAGGAGGATCGCAAGCTTCACCCCGCTAAATTCCCTAATCGATCAAGTCTTGATGTAGATCAAGGACGAAGGAGCCTTGACATTTCCTGGCAAGCTGAAGGGAGACCCCAGCAAGAGGTCTAGAGACAAGTACTACCGTTTTCACTGAGATCACGGCCATAATACGTCTGACTACTACGACTTGAAGCAACAAATAGAAACTTTTATCAAACAAGGAAAGTTACAGAGGGTTGTCAGCAAGGAAAGAACTGACCCACCACAAGAACAGGTTGCCCAAAGGGAGAACAAGTGTCCTAGGCCACCCCTAGGAGACATAAGAATGATTATGAGAGGCACTACAACTTCTGGCTCATCTAAAAAGGCCCGTAAGACTTACCTAAGGATGGTTCAGAACGTCCAGTTGACTGGCTTCGTCCCAAAGATGGCGCGGGTCGACAACCCCATCATTAGATTCTTAGAAGAAGATGTTCAACGTCTCCACCATCCGCATGACGATGCACTCGTTGTTAGCATACGAGTAGGGGATTACAACACACATCAGGTCCTGGTTGACAATGGATGCTCTACTAACATCCTACTACTCGGCATTCTAGCAAATGAGGATTGAAAGAGAACGGCTGGTTCCGACCAACGCCCCGCTCATGGGGTTCGAAGGAACAAGAGTATATCCCCTTGGTGCGATCACACTGCCCGTAACGGTTGGTGATTACCCTTAGAAAATCACTAAGGATATAACATTCCTTGTGGTTGATTGCTCGTTTGCCTACAATGCCATCCTAGGATAACCTACCCTCAACTTATGGAAGGCCGTGACTTCGACTTATCACCTAATGATTAAGTTCCCCACCGAGTACGGAGTTGGAGAAGTACATGGGGATTAAGTGGCGGCATAAGAGTCTTACATAGCAATGTTGAAGATGGACGACCATCTACAAACCATGAGCATAGAAGAGCAGCAGACGGTTGCAGAACCCGTCGATAGATTGGAAGAGATACCCGTTAACAACTCCAGGCCTGAGCGGACGATCAGGATCGGTACTTTCGTCAGTCCGCCGATCCGACAGGCACTCATAATGTTCTTAAAGGAAAATCAGGATGTCTTTTCCTGGAGCCATGAAGACAATCATTGGATTGACCCTTCAGTCATGGTGCACAGGTTGAATGTGTCACCTTCTTTCCCCCCTATTGGACAGAAGAAGCGAGTATTCGCCCAGGAACGAGACAAGGCCATAGTAGAAGAAGTCCGCAAATTGCAAGATGCAAAATTCATTAGGGAGGTGTACTACCCTGATTGGCTGGCCAACGTAGTAATGGTAAAAAAGGCCAATGGAAAGTGGAAGATGTGTGTAAACTTCACAAACCTGAACAAAGCATGCCCCAAAGATTGCTACCCCCTCCCGCGAGTTGACGTCCTGGTAGACTCTACAACCAGACACCAGTTACTGAGTTTCATGGATGCTTTTTCTGGTTACAACCAGATCAAATTGGACGAAGCTAATTAGGAGAAGACTTCATTTGTCACTAGCTAAGGCCTCTTCTGCTACAAAGTAATGTCGTTCAGTCTCAAGAACGTGGGCGCAACATATCAGAGGCTCATGAACAAAATGTTTGCACATCAGATTGGAAGGAATGTCGAAGTCTACGTTGATGACATGCTGGTAAAAAGCCGAAGGGAGGATAACCATTTGGACGATCTCAGGGAGACCTTTGACACCCTTCATTCCTACAACATGAAGCTCAATCTGAGTAAGTGTGCGTTCGGGGTGACAGTTGAAAATTTCCTAGGGTTCATGGTGTCTTAAAGAGGTATCGATGTCAACCCAGACAAGATTCGGGCCATAATAGAGATAGCACCACCAAGAAATGTGAAAGAAGTACAAAGTCTTAACGGTAAGGTAGCTATGCTGAATAGGTTCGTATCAAGGGCAACGAACAAGTGCCTACCTTTCTTCCATACGCTGAAGAAGTCTTTAAAGTGGATGGTAGAGTGTCAACAAGCATTTGAGGATCTAAAGGCCTACATCTCTTCCCCGCCGTTACTGAGTCCCTCCAAACCAAGGGAAGAGCTATTCCTTTACTTGGCGGTATCCCCAGCTGCCATCAACGCGGCTTTAGTCAAAGAAGAATATAGGGTACAGAAACCCGTATACTACACTAACCGAGCACTCCGAGGTGTGGAGGAAAGGTACCCACCAATAGAGAAGCTTACCTTTGCCTTAGTCACCGCAGCCTGTAAGCTCAAGCCATACTTCTAGGCCCACACTGTGGTCGTCTTGATTGACAAGCCTTTACGGCGAGCAATGAGTAATCCTGAAGCCGCCGAACGGATGGCACTATGGGCAATAGATTTGAGCGAGTTCGACATACAATACCGCCTGCGTACTGCCATAAAGGGACAGGTGGTCGCTGACTTCGTTGCGGAATTCAACCATATAAAAGGCCAGGAGGCAGAAGAACATCCTCAGTGGATCATCCACGTGGATGGGTCATCTCACAGGTAGGCTGATAGAGCCGGTATAGTACTTCATTCCCTAAAAGGGGACAGATCGAATGCATGGTTCGACTCGACTTTCCTACAACAAACAATGAAGCAGAGTACGAAGCTTTAGTGGCAGGACTAAACCTCTCAAAAGCCGCAGGGGCAACATGAGTTGTTATACATTACGACTCTCAAGTGGTCACCAGTCAGGTGAACGGCGACTACGAATGCAAAGGGGAAATGATGAAGAAGTATCTGGAGCAGGTATGGAAACGAGTAAGCGAATTGCAGGCCAAGTTTGTCCAAATCCCCAGGAAAGAGAACTAGCAAGCTAATCGTCTTGCCAAAGCCGCATTAGCAAAACACATGCTTATCCCCAGCAAGGTACTTTCTTTTATTCAACTTTTACATTTGATAGATGGCATCGGTGTGTAGGAAATAGACTAAGGAAGCAACTAGACCACATCGATAGTTTCTTATTTGAAAGACGGTACACTACCTAATGGCAATGAGGCCACAAGAAAGCTGAAGGTCCAGGCAGCACGATTCGTCCTAATAAAGGATGTCTTATACAAGCGAGGCTTTTCCCGCCAGTACCTAAGGTGCTTGGGCCCTGAGGAAGCGGACTATGTCATAAGGGAAGTCCATGAGGGAATCTGCGGGAACCATTCTAGGTCACAATCATTGGTGCACAAGCTGATTTGAGCTGGATACTATTGGCTCACCGTGCAGAAGGATGCCCAAGCCTATGTCAAAACTTGCGACAAATGTTAGAGGTTCGGCCACATCATTAGACAGCCAATAGAAGAGCTCACTCCAATGACGGCCTCGTGGCCTTTCGCTCAATGGGTATTAGACATCATGGGTCCATTCCCAATAGTAATGAAACAGCTGAAGTTCTTAGTGGTTGGCATAGATTACTTTACCAAATGGGTGGAAGTTGAAGCCCTGCCACCATCATAGAGAAGAACGTACGAAATTTCTTCTGAAGGAACATCATCTGCAGGTACGGGATCCCTAGAATCTTAGTCTCAGATAACGGCAAAACAATTCGACAACGACTCATTCAGAGATTTTTGTTCTTAACTGGGAATCAAGAATCATTACTCCTCACACGCCCACCCTTAGGCCAACGGACAGGTTGAGGTTACGAACCGATCCTTACTCAAGATCATTAAGACTCTGGTCGAGGGGGCAAAGGGTATATGGCCAGAAGAGTTGCCAAGCATACTATGGGCGTACAAGACGATAGCGAGGACACCTACAGGAGAAACGCCGTTTCAAATAGCGTACGGGAGCGATGCCGTCATCCCAGCTGAGGTCAGACTCACAAGCTACAGAGTGGGAAACCATGACGAGAGTAGGAACGATGAAGCTATGCGTTTGTAGCTTGACTTGGAAGATGAGGTTAGAGCAACGACTGAACAAAGATTAGCATGGTACTAGAACCTCATGGCCAAGCACTACAACTCAAGAGTCAGGCACAAAGACATCTAGGTTGGAGATCTCGTATTGAGAAAAGTGACGGGCGCTATAAGAGATCCCTCCTAGGGAAAGCTAGGACCTAATTGGGAAGGACTCTACATGATCGCTTCATGGCAGAGGAAGGGAACCTACCACCTGGACGAGTTCATCCCATGGGGGTATCTTGAAATTATCAAGTCCACAAGTGGACGGGCTTATTATTATGTTCAAGTGGACGAGTCCATTATTAAGTCCACAAGTGGACGAGTTCATCCCATGAGGATATCTTGAAATTATTAGGCCCACAAGTGGACGAACTCATTATTAAGTCCACAAGTGGACGAGTCCATTATTAAGTCCACAAGTGGGGGAGGTCATCCCAAGGGGATACCTTGAAATTAGTAAGTCCCCAGATGAATGAATTCATTATTAGGTCCACAAGTGGACGAGTTCATTGTTAAACCTATAAGTGGAAGTAGACGGGTTCATCCTAGTTATTCACCAAGTCCTTTGGGGGCAAGTACATTCTAACATGTATGCATAAAAATGGACAGACATACACATATCTCAAAATAAAGATCAACACATAGCAAAAGCATACTAAAAGTGACGGATGTAAAATATTAAGTAGACACCATAAATAAAAGAAAGTGTTTACAAAAAGGCCCCAAATCAAAAAGGGCACTTAACATCGTTTGAAAATGAGATAGAATACATCTAAAGTTAAACAAATAAAAACTAGGCTAGAAGGTTTTGGGTGTCTTGAGAAGGAGGGTTCTCGTCATCTTTGACAGGAAGATTTTAGGCATCCTGGGTAGAAGGGTTAAAAGGAGGATCTTTGGCAGACAGAATCAAATGAGTGACGGACCTCTCATGAGCAGGTTAGGCAAGAACCACGCCATCGTCTTTCGAACCCTACTCTGTATGAGTGGAATCGTTAGTCTCCTCACTGACGGTATCGCCATCTGCAGGGGTCTTCGGTAGCGGGTCGTCCATGGTGACTTTGGATAACTCGAGGTCTGGGTAGACGGACCTGACCTGTTTTAGGCAGTCCTCAAACCAGTCACCATAATAGACCGCACAGGCATCAATAAAAGGCTAGGAAGCCTTGAACTTTGCTATGACGTCAGCCCTGACCGTCTCTACTTGCTCACAAAGGGCTGTCAGCTCCGTTTCCAGATTCGCCTTAGCCTCCTACGCCTTCTTTCAGAGAATGGATTCTTACTTCAGTTTTTCAGTAACAGCCATCAGCTCCTTGTTAAGGGTGCGGACGGCCTCCTTATACTGATCCATCTCCTTGTTTTGAATGTCCTGACGCTTTCGGAGCCGATGGATCACTCCCTCTCCAGCAACGCACCTGTTCTAGAGAGCGTTTATGCGCATTAACGACTGAAATAAAAAACAACCGCAATAGGCATATGTGTTTAGTTTGTGAGCTGCAAGCGTCGACAAAGGACCATCACAATAGGCATGCAGTGTATCAAGGGTGATCAGATCCCTGCACTTCCTCTCGTCAAAGGGTATCTCAAGCACCTGACGGAAGAAAGCCTCTTGCTCGTCAGTTATACGTGGACGAACGCTAGCTGAAAAAGAGAAAAAATAGACGACGTTAAACACTTAGACAAATAAATAAAGAAAAAGTGAAAATACGGACAGTAGTAGACCTGAATCCTTGACAATACCCTAAGTATTGTCAAAGCTATGAGGCATCATCACTCACTCTTCCCGACGACATACCCAGTCCATCCCTTGAACAAAAAAGTATCTACCCTTCCAATTTCTATTGGCGTCCGACATGTTTGACACTAGCCTAAGTGTATTCTTCCTTGCTGCAAAATGATATATCCCCCAGGACGAGGAAATATGTTGGGGTCAGTAGCACCAAAAGAACTCGTCCAGAGTAAGCTAACGATTCCCCCCACTAAGATGACCCCAGAGGATTTTAGCCTCTATGAATATCTTCCAAGCATTTGGGGCAATTTGGCTGACGGATAAACCAAGGAAAATGGCCAGCTGATGGTGTAGTGCCGTCAAAGGCAATCTCAATCTTGCAGCGAACATGGTGTCATACATGCTGACGTCTGCGGTCTTCCCGGAGTAGCACTTTTCAAATTTTCTAGGCAGAGGATTGGAATGTTATTAGGAATTTGGTAACAATCCCTTAAGTTATTAAAAATTTTGGTCGTCATCGTCGGCTTAAAATCATTGACGGTCTATATCGCGGGAAGGATAAATGGACGGGTATGACCATTCCTTGGGCTTCTTGAACTTCCTCCCACTGAAGTTCTCTCGTCGCTTTCACCCTCATCCTCCTCATCCTCTCCCTTATGGTCCTCCTCGTTTTCCTCATCCTCTCCTCCCTCTCCTTCCTCTTCT
This sequence comes from Quercus aquifolioides, assembly GCA_019022515.1. Lineage (NCBI taxonomy): Eukaryota > Viridiplantae > Streptophyta > Magnoliopsida > Fagales > Fagaceae > Quercus > Quercus aquifolioides. The sequence continues at coordinate 80,748,903 of CM032327.1, forward strand.
TCGTCATAACTTTCCTTTTCGTCATCAGGAGAATAGGCAGAAGGTTCCCTTTCTGACGACTAGGATAAGCCCTCCTCGGGCCCATGACCTGATGGGTATACTTCGTCATAGCTCGCTCCCCTCACGGACTAACGACGATTGCTCACTTGTCGCTTCTCTATCACCCGACAACTATTCACCTACAAGCGACAGAGGCATTCTAAAAACCTATTTTAAGGGTCTCTCTATAAAAGTGACGACCAACTAGAAAAATGGAAATAAAAGGAATGAAAAGAAGAGAACTAACAAGGATAGTAGACGTTTCCATGAAAGTGACGGGATCAGCAAGTTGACGAAATGACATCTCTCTCTCTTAAGATTAGCAAAGATGAAATAAGGGAAAATGAGAAGAGTTGGTGAACTATATATAGGGCGAAAGAGCACGGGAAACGAAGCGACGCCTTTGTTCAGAAACGAGGCCAACCAACCTATGCCACGTGTCCTAGCATTAAATAAAATCTGCTCAAAGAAGCCATTAATAAGCACCCCTTTTTCCAATGGATAAATAATTTAAAAAAAAAAAAAAAAAAACTACACTCCACGACCCGTCTGCTAAGGCTGACGGAGCCATGGAGTAGGGGGCAGCTGACAAGGATATTTTCAGGAAGAAATAAGAGAAGCTAACGAATCTATTGAGTCCATCAGCTTCAGATGCATGTGAAAATAGTGCGGAATTGACAATGCCATAAGTTGACGACATCACCTCAATACCCGACGGTATCTACATGAGACAACGAGGATTCCTAGGCCAACGAGAAGAGAGAAACTGACGGGGGTAAAAGAAGCCGACATGAATAAAGAGCATGACGAGTCCAACATGGCCTTGCTTAACCCCCACAGATATCTGTACAAGGAAATATCTTGCACCCCACGATTAACCCTAATCAAGGGAATCCCTATAAGGAAAGGATCCTGCCAATTACGCGCATTTATAAGGATCTTCCCTACAAGGAAAGACCCTCTTGGCCAAGAAACGAATGTCAACTCTACCCAACTATAAGAATCCCAGTTTTGACACTCTAGAGTTGTGAAAGTTTTCTGACTTAACCTTCGGAGGGTATTGGCCGGTATCACACCGTTACTTTCTGCAAGGTCTTCTTTGTTTTCGTTTTGCAGGTTCTATCTTGAGTACGTGAGGACTGTGTGGCTCACTGACGATTTTCGGCATTATCATCTATTTAATGTTAAAAAATTAAACATTTTAGGTAATGGTCCTCTTTTATTTTATTTTAAAAAGTTTAAATATTTTTTAATTTATTGTTGTCTCTTTTATTTATTTATTTTTGATATTGACTTTTTTTTTGTTATATATAAGTCATTAATTTTAAGGGTATTTAAAGCATAGGTTTATAAAAATACATAGATTAAATAGCAAACTACATCCCTAAAGTTTAAGGTATTTGGATTTTTCATCCTAAAATTTCAAAACTTAGATTTTACCCCTAAAGTTTTTGGGTGTTTGGATTTTACATCCTGACATTTCAGAATTTGGATTTTACCTCTTGAAGTTTAAGAATTTTTGAATTTTATACCCTGAAGTTTCAGAATTTGGAGGTGTAAAATCCAAACATACCTAAACTTTAAGAGATAAAATCCAAACATCCTCACACTTAAAGAGGTAAAATCCAAATTATAAAACTCTAGGGTGTAAAATTCAAACACCCCTAAATTTTAGGGATGTAGTTTGCAAAATATATAAGTAAATCTCTTTTACAAATGATTTTTTTCCAAATATAAATTTATACGCATTTATATTGAGAGAGTTAAGCCTACCGAAAGACAATGATACATTTGGCTTGGCCTCCCTTGGGAAAATTTTATGGCTCTACCACTGATTGGATTCAAGTTACATCTGGTGTAATTCTAAACAATGTTATACCACCAAATAACTTGTTATAGAATTCATATTTTGAAAATCCCACTGTTGAATTACATGTTCTATATGTGCTTAACAATCATGCCAATTGAATGTTATTTACCATTTGATCCATAAAATCATCTTTTATGCATTATTTTAAACTACAAAAACTTGAATTTAAAAAAATTTATTGATGACATGGCTATTAATTTTTTATTACCTTGAAATTTTGCAAGCATGGAGAATATATAAAGATAATGTAATCTAACGGTAGATTTATCAAAATTTACATCCAATTAAAAAATATTGAGTAGTGTAATATTGCTTAAAGTTACACTATGTGTAATTGAATCCAACCCATATATATATATGTGTGTGTGTGTGTGTGGGAGGACAGGAAACAAAGAACAAAGAATAAACGAGAAAAGGTCAAGACAAAAGGGAGACACCTTGGAAGGTTTCGCCAAGGAATCCTCGAAGCAAACATGATAACATAGTCACAAAACCCGAGAAAATCGGCGTGCCCAAGGAACCCGATAATACTGATACATTCCTGGAAGGGCCAAGGTTTGGCCATGAAGACCACTAGAGAAAGGAAGGAAGGTTTGTCATTGAGTGGATGAAGGAAGGGTACAGATAAAGCATCCATCACCTCCACATTCAATACTCTGCACCCACTTAGCTGGTCGCATTAATGGTGGAATGACCTTTGAATAGTGTCATCATAGCTCACAACCTAACAGAGAAACCTTCTAGTAAGTCCCTGATGAGACAAGTATTTGAAGAAAAAGCCTTGGCCTTCCAAATGGAAGGCCTGGATGCAATCTAGATGACTATATAAAGGAAAGAGATCCCTAGAAGAAAGGGTATCAAGAATCAAAGCAAAAGAAGAGAGAGAGAGAGAGAGAGTGAATATATTGTAGTTCAAGAACTAGTGTTAAACCTCGGCCTAAAACCGAGGAGCATTGTTGTATTAATCCCAGACATACGTCGTTTTGCTTTGCCGAACTTATATATCAAACATCCATTCCAATATCACTTTATAGACTTGTTAATGAAGGGTAAACAAGATTGATTGGCATCCCATCTCTATAAATTAATTGTGCGAAGTTGAAATCTTACTTAGCCAACTTTAGCCCGCATATATATTGAGTTCAAGTAAGTTACACTTGGTGTAATTCTAAGTAATGTTACACTGCCCAATAATTCATATTTTGAAAATCCATAATTATTGATTTTTGATTGTCTTAAAATTTTGCAAGCGTAGAGAATATACAAAAATAATGTAATCCAACGGTTTTTGTCAAAATTCAACTCCAGTAAAAAGATTTTTTTTTTTTTTAGAAATAATTTCATGCTATGACGTCCACTCTTAATGATTGATCTTTTATTATCAAACCAAAACAAGTTATAAAATTGCCAAAGTTTGAAAAAAAAAAAAAAAAACATGTGACAAGTTATCATCGGTGGAACAAAAAATGGTACAGAGGAAAAATCAAAAACGCATATATCAAACAAATTGGGTTCAAGTGATATGTAATGTAATCTTTTATATATTAGAGTTTGTTTTTTAAAAATCCATTGCAATCTTGGTATATATAAAGTATCAAATAATTATTTTTTATTTTAAAATTATATATAAGACAAGTTAATAATGTTGATGTAATATATTTTTTAATAATTTATGTTCATACAATATTAAAAATAAGATTTTATATTTTAAACTTATAAGCAAAACATTATTATAAATCAAACAGTGAATTGTATAAATTTACTGCATATATTAAAAAAAAAATTGTTATAATTCAACTGTTGAATTTGGGTCGAAATGATTGAAAAGAATTGAAATGATTCAAAGTTTGAAGGGAAATTGAATAATGAGCTGATGTACCTATTTAGTGATTGACACCGGATATTTCCATCATTCCAAGTTTTAACAATATAAAAGTCATTTTTCTATTTTACCTTTTTAAAAAAAATTCTAAAAAAATTTACATTCTTTATAAGTCTCATTTAATAAATATTATTAATTTTAGTCACAAAAATGTATTTAAAATCTACAGTGGCTCTCCACACCAAAATACCCAAGGGTGGCTCATAAAAAAAAATTTCCTTTAAAATGGAGAGATTGTTTTGAAACTCTTTTTTATGAGTTTACATTACTCTCCAAAGGAAGAGCAATTTGGGTTTGAAAAGTCTCATCACAGATGCTCTTAGTGCCTTTCCTCATTGGCAATCCATGCCTGCCACTTACATTGTGAAAAGAACAGTACCCACGTCACCCTCATGAAACTTCCTCAAAAAAAAAAAAAACTAACATCTTCTTGAAATATCGGGTGGCAATATTTGACACATGCAATTTGCAAATACGACATGAATAAGACATGTATTTTTCAGGACCGTTAGTGTCAAAAACTGGTCGACACGTTTAGCATGATTAATAAATTAGTCATTTTCATATTGACTCACTTAACCCGCAATCAACCCAAAATGACTCGATTAATATAAATAAATGTCATTTTTTTCTCTAAAAGAAATATGAATTCTTAATTTACATAAAAAATATATATGAATTATTAATTTAATTAAGTAATTAAAAGAATGCTGATGGTTATTTTGAAAAATTCTTCATTAAAACTCTAAAATTCCTTACCCTTTTACTCAAAGTAAAGAAAAAATCTCTCCTTTTAGCTATCTATTTAATTATTAATTTTGTGTTGAATGGGTTGGAATGTGTCATGTTATGTCGACCCACTTAATTAATGGGTTATGTTAGGATTAAGAGAATTTGACACAATTATTAAATAGGTTGGGTTATGGTTAAGTGCAAATGCCCATATCTCAATACAACACGACACGATGCGAACCCGATCTACAGGGGTGGAGCCAAGAGGGGGCAATTGCCCCCCTAACCTCCTAAAGAAATCCTTTAAAATAGGAGTTTAGATCTGTTTGCCCCCTCACCCAACAGAATTTTTAGATTTGGTTTTCCCTCGTACCAAACCTAATTACCCTTACCGAGAAATAACTATACCTCAAATCTACTAATTCATTTTTTCGAATTCCCATTTTGGTTACAAATTCCTCGATTAGCAGAAAAAATAAACAGACATATAGAGATAAATAAATATCATGTTGTTAAATAAAAATCCAAAGAGATAACTTTAAAATATATATATATATATATATATATATATATATATATGACTCACGTACGGAACTTGTGAATTGTGATCTTTCATAACAATTAATATTCTATTTTCCCACGTTACAACATTTTTGGAGTGCCAGAGTCCTTTCTATTGGGTGCTATTAAAATGGTCAGTTTTTGCCCAAAATTTTGCAATATTTGACTGTAATTTGAACATGATAATAAGAACTTTTATAAAGTGATGCAATCTTAATCATGGGCTCATGCTTTGCGTGGAAAGTGGAAGTTATCTCATGTACTTCAAGGGCTTTGATCATGGTCTTCTTAATATGTGGCCAAAGAATGGGAATTTAGGTGCCACTGTTATTGCTGACTTCGTAAAAAAAATGTGGCGATGCTCTACTTTGGCTTGAGGAGTTACCGTTGTGTTTTTTCAGCCTTAATATGGCGAATGATGCCTTCAGTTATAATAACTTATAACTTACAAATCAATAAAGCTTTCTAACTTTAAATAAATAAATAAAACATTTTTAAGGCCAAATAAATTTCATCTTTTTCACTACAGTTCAACTCAAAGTAGCAGATTAGATCATTTAAAATATATATATACAATGCAATCCTTAAATCTCTATTCCTTTACCAATCTTTTTCCTTTCAGTATATGACACTTTCCTAGTTTCAAAATAGAAAATCGTTGAAGGCAGCTAAGTAAATTAACCTATGTATGAAAAATATGTTATAATCTACACTTATATTACATATTGTACATTTTGTATGATGATTACATTGTTATATAATTGGCTATTTATTTTTATTAATGTAAATTAATACTTGTTTAATTAATTTTGCTTTCAATCTTATTTTTAATTTTGCTTCCCCTGAATCGAAATCCTAGTTCTGACATTGCTGACATAACATCCCTTGTGAAATAGGTTTTTTAATTTTTTTTTAAATGAATAGTGCCTTTACAATTAAAAAAAAAAAAAATCTTTTTCTTGTTTGAATTAATGTAGAGAAGCAAAGAGCTCTTATTCATTAAGGAAAGACAAAAAAGCTATTTTGATTCTTACATTTTTGGATCATTGTCAATTTAGTTAATGTTATTTTCAACTTGAAATTAATTTTTAGTAGTGAGTTGACGATAAATGCAAGACAAAAAATGCAAAACGGCGTCGTTTCAGGAGTTCTAACGGCAGCCACTAACTGAGTTGTAATGGAGTCTTGCATTGACAAAAATTGAAAGTTAAAGGACTAAATTGACAAAACTAAAAGTTAGAGGACTGAAATGAAAAACGATGAAAGTTAGAAAATCAGTTTTGCATTTTTACCTTTTTTTTAATGTCAACAGTAAAGTCGTGATGGGACAGTATAATGCTCACAGCTTCATGGACTGGCAGTGGCCTACAAATATATAGTGCATGCTGTGATATAGGAGTAAGTGGAAAGTACAGAATAAAGCGAGAGGAATGGCAATGAAGAATGAGAAGAGCAAGATCCTGGTATTTGGGGGAACTGGCTACATAGGAAACTACATGGTGAAGGCAAGCATCTTCTTAGGCCATCCAACTTACGTTTATGCTCGTCCTATCACCCCACAAACAATTCCTTCCAAAATAGACCTACACAAGGATTTGCAGTCCATGGGTGTCACCATTGTCCAAGTAATCTCTCTCTCTCTCTCTCTCTCTCTCTCTCAGCAGCAGCAACGATAATTCATTAAAGGAACTATATATATATATATGTTCAATTGAGACATGCAGGGAGAACTCAACGAGCATGAGAAGATTGTATCAGTACTTCGGGAAGTGGACATAGTTATCTCCACGTTGGCATATCCTCAAGTTCTTGACCAACTCAAAATCATAGATGCAATCAAAGTTGCTGGTAATATAAAGGTACCCATTCTCTCTTATTGGAAGTTTTGATGAGGACTATGCCAGCTTAATTTCGTAAAGGTTTACCTTCAAAAGGAAAATTTCTCTAATTCAATGTACGGTGGTTTATATTGGTTTATATAAAACTATTTTAGCGTATTTTTAGTTAAATGACTTACTTATTATATTATTTGATTTGTTTAAATGATACACATGAATAGTTTATATCACTTCGTAATAGATCAGAATAAAATTCTATCCACCAAAGTTGTTTGAAATGTATTCTATGCTTATAATTACAAAATGATATATCTTCTAATTATAATATTTTTGTATCATATAATAAGCAAGTAATTTTTTAATTATTAAAAAAAAAAATGTTGTATGTATAACATATGTGACAGTAATAAATGTGTATAAAACTATGACCTACACATTTCGACTAGAGCTGAAAGTCTTAACGGCACCCATAAAATATTTTTGCATTTTCATCTTCAAGTTGCATAACTTTCAAACAATTTTTTTTTTTTTTTTTTTTTTTGAGAATCCTTTCAAACAATTGATCGAAGGCATCAATAAAACAACTTTTCCACTCACACTATCCTTTTGCGATTGGATCCACAAAGATGCAAATTTATTCTAGTTCGATGGATTAAGTCCAAAGGTTTTTTATTTTTTATTTTTTTAATATATATACACACACACACTCAAATACTAAATCTTAAACATTTTTTTTCTAATGGCCTCTCAGAGATTCCTTCCATCAGACTTTGGATGCGAAGAAGACAGGGTAACCCCTCTACCCCCTTTCGAAGATTTTCTAGATAAAAAGAGAAAGATCAGGAGGGTAATAGAAGCAGCTGGGATCCCTTACACATTTGTGTCAGCAAATTGCTTTGGTGCATATTTTGTCAATTACTTGCTTCGCCCACATGAGAAAAAAGATGATGTTGTAGTTTATGGAAGTGGCAAAGCAAAGGGTATGCCTATAATTAACTTTCTTTTACCCAAAACATTCTTAAAATTGGATAAAATTATGTTTGCTCCTTAATTTATGTGTACTAATCACCTTTTGTGAAATTTCTAATGTATGTTTAGCGGTGCTAAATTATGAAGAAGATATCGCTTTGTACACTATCAAAGTTGCCAATGACCCTAGAACATGCAATCGAATTGTCCTCTATCGGCCCCCAAAGAACATTGTGTCACAACTCGAATTGATATCACTTTGGGAGAAGAAGACTGGTCGGAGTTTCAATAGGGTTTATGTCCCCGAAGAAGAATTGGTTCGACTCTCTGAGAGTATGTTGGAACTGCACTTGCACTTAAAAGTGTTTCTTATCTGTTATTTATTTCAACATCATTAATAAATTTACTAATTATGGCCGATAAATGTTTTTCCTGCAATTATTAAGTATTATATTATTTGTGAGTTCCAGTTAGCTTAATTGGTAAAATTTATTATTATCGAATAAAATATCTAAGGTTCATTTCTCGTCAACACAAAAAATGTTTAACCTAATGATAGAAGTAATCATCATGGAATGAAAATCATAGATTGAAATTAAAAAAAGAATAATGTTAGAGATACAAACTATTTTACAAAATGTTGATGTAGTGAGTAATTATTTATAAATGGAAAAGTGATATTAATGATGAACCTAAATAAAAACTAATAAGAGGTTGGCCACATCAATATTTTGTAAAAATATTGTAAAATAGTTTGCTGTTGTAACATTACTCATTAAAAAAAAAAATTATACCATATATATATTATTATAAAATAACTAAAATTTAAAATGGGAAAAAAATTAGACACATAGTATACTATAATTGGTGGAAATGTGGAACATAAAATGGGACTGATGACTTTTATTCCTACATATGCGTATATCTATTTCACTTCTAAATATATAGTGATTTCATTAATTAATTGATTAACTAACTTATAACTGTTATTTTGTGGACGTTGCTGCAGCCACACCAGCTCCAAATAACATTCCAGTGTCTATCCTTCACGGCATATTTGCAAAGGGCGAGCTGATGAGCTTTGAGCTAGAAGAGGACGACATTGAGGCTTCAAGTCTATATCCGGATTTTGAATACACAACAATTGATCAACTTCTTGATATTTTTCTTGTTAATCCCCCGAAGCCCGCAATTGCTGCATTTGAATGAGAGAAAGAGAGAGAGATGAAATAAGTTGTTCTTGGTGGTTGTTGAACACAAATAGTGCACTTTGTTCACTTGTATTTCGTGTTTCAGCGTAATGACTTGTAAATAAAATTTGCTGAATGTTTTTAATTTCTAGACTTACCCCCAAGAACTATCTCACCCCTTATAACTTCAAGTAAAAATCAAGTAACGTGCAACATGTCCTATTAAGATTAATTTGCCATATATTATAATTTTTTTTTTTATTAATTAGCCATATAGCCTCTTGACATGTGGGATGGACAAAATGTGTGAAGATGGACAGTGATGCCCAAGCAAGTATACATATGTTATGTATATTTGGGGAATATTTCAAGGGCATAAGACTCATACATCAGTGAAGATAGCAAAATTCCTGTCACTGATATCCCTATTGTATACTCTTTGTACAATTTTAAATAAGCTTTCTACCAAAGAGGCAAGGACAGGATTGGACAAAGAGTGCCTTGTACTCATCCTATCCTCTCTTTGAGGCAGCGGTGAGCTAGAAAAGTTATCTAGGAGGTCACCTTAAATATAACAAAAATTTTAAGTTTTAAAATAGTAATAATAATAATAAAGAGTTTGTTATCATCTTATCCTCTTTTTGAGACAGTGGTGGAGCTAGAAAAGATTTTCAGGAGGTCGCCCTAAATATAACAAAAATCTTAAGTTTTAAAATAATAATAATTAATAATATTATATTAATTATAAAGGGTGAGTTGATGAACTTTGAGCTGGGGGGGGGGACGACATTGAGGCTTCAAGGCTTTTTCCAGATCTTGAATACACAACAATTGATCAACTTCTTGATATTTTTCTTGTTAATCCCCCGAAGCCCACAATCGGTGCATTTGAATGAGTGAAAGGCCAGTGAGAGATGGAATAAGTAGTTATTGGCAGTTGTTGAACACAAATAGTGCACTTTGTCCACTTGTATTTCGTGTTTCAGCATAATGACTTTTAAATAAAATTTGCTGAATATTTTCTACTTCTAATTTGCCATATAACCTCGTTTCAGGACTTTTAATATATATATATATATATATATATATTTATTTATTTATTTGTGTCTTGCCCAACCAAACTCAGGCCTAATACATTAAATAAATGAATTGTACTACACAATATTAGGCCTCCAAGCTCAATAAGACCAAAGAACTACACTAAACAGTATTGGATATTTCTAACCAATTACCAAATTAATTTATTTGAGATTTTTTATTTTACTTTTACTGGACTAGCTCAAAATTTTCAATTGTCAATTCTAAATTATGAAAGCTAATTCTAAAATTTCAGGGGGCTGCAGGTGAATAAATTTTTATGTGATTTATAATTTTTTTTACTAGTTCCAATGGGAAAAATTAAAAAGCCGCAGGCCATGGCCATCATATCCTTAGCATTGCCATTGTTTTGAGGTGGGATAGATTAGAGGTATTTTACTACTCTTAATGAGGTGGTCTTGACACTAATAAGGTAAATGAAAGAGAAAGGTAATAGAATATGTATAAATAATAATTATTAATAATATATATTTTATATATATATATATATATAAAATTAATAGGCGACTAAAGTCTTGCAGTCACTTTGACAAGGTTCCCTCCTCATTCTTGAGCCATGCAAAACTCAGATGTTGATTTTGTTTTGAGAACAACTCTGTCCTACTACTACACAACCAGCGGTTTCTGAGGACTGAAATCAACCATATATATAACAGATAGTCTTATTGTTTGAACAATAACAGCTTGGCCAACTGAATAGCTATTATTCGCCGTACTATTATTGTCTTTTTAGTAAAAGCCATGCTATTATTGTCTACTGTATATTAGTCATCCTTTTGGTGAGACGACAAAAATGATATTAAGCTGCTTCTAACTCCAAATCACATGTATTGTGATAGCACCAAGCCAAAACCTGCATGCCCAACCAATTTTCTTCGAGATCATAAAGCTATTGTTGGATTAGAATTTGGAAGACGACTAGCTATACATAGTTACCTACCCACTGGACCACCGGGACCACTAACTGCAGAACCAATAGTGTTTGCAGTTTTCATTTAATTGTACATAGTATATACTGTTATTTTCGAAACTAACAAACCTGAGTCACTTCATGCAATCACCGGTTTTCTATTATTAGTATTTTTTTTTCTATTTTTAGTTTTATTCACATTTCTTTTTTCTATTGCTGGATGTTTGATTCACATTTAAATCTTTTTAAGAGATAGATTCAATTTATGATTCCCGCTCTTCATGATTAATTTCTTTTTATCATTAAGTTAAGACGCTTACTAGTTTTTTAGTATAGATAAAAATTGAACTTACAGATATCTTATTCTATGATAAGAAATTCCTCAAAAAAAAAAAAAAAAAAAATGGAACGTCCACAAATTGATTCACATATCTAAAATAACAGCAATACAGCATATTGAATTCTTCACAACATATTTCAAAAAAAGCCAAATTGTTGATGAGACGCAGGCCAAAAGTTTATCAATTATAACTAACTTATTGTCCATGTGTATTCACACCCAAAATTAAAGTATAATTGGAATTTATTATTATTTAAAAAAAAAAAAACAAGCACACAAACACATAAGGAAAAGAAAAAGATGTTCTAACACAAGGACAACACAAGGAAAACATTAGCCATATCAACACTTATAACTCAAAATAATGAATCAAGTTGTATTTGGAGCTTCTAGCGGAGCCACATTGGGGCGAGGGGGGCTATGGCCCCCAAAATTTTCAAAAAAAAAGAAAAAAGATATATATTAGTATAATAATTATCCCTGCCAATTTAATTTTTTATAGGAATGCAAAAGAACTGGCCATCCCATTTCTGGATTTTATTTTCATAAATTTCATTACTAAGATTTCATAAAAATAATAAAAATAGACACAATATTTCTACAACAAATTTACAACAACCCTAGATATCAAGATGTTAGTGTTAAATAAAAAAACGATATCAGCGGTGGACTCATATGAGAATCAATAACATATTGCCAATTAAGCTTTGTTGTGAATTTTTTTGTGAAAATGTAGTGACTGTAACACTGCTCAAAGAATGAAAGAAAATTTTTAAAAAAAAAAAATCTAAATTTTTCTCCATTTTTTATTGAAAAACTTATTTCGCTTACTCTAGCCTGGCCTTTTGGATTTGATAGCGGAAAGGTCCCTTTTCATTCTCAAAGGTTTACCGCACACACCATCAGATCTCTTCTTCATTCTTAATGGTTCACCGCACACACCAAACCTAAACCTAAAGAGCATTAATTCACATCAACTCGTACAAATATATATATATATATATATATATATATATTTGTGTGTGTGTGTGTGTGTCCATTTTAGCATTAAAACCTATTTTTTCTATTCTACATAACTACTTTTCAAAAACACACACATCAAATTATCTATTTTACATTACATTTCATTAAATTATTGACTAAGTGTTCGTTTTGGAATAGCTTTTCTGAAATTTTTTTGCTGAAAGTGTACTTCTAAAGTATACTTGTACCTTGAAAAAATTTGAAAAAGTGAAAAAATGCGGGAAAAAGTGAAGTTGGAAAAAGTGAGGTTTTAAAAAGCTGTACATTAAAACTAAAAGCTAAAAACTAAACCTAATGCCAAACAGGCTCTAAGAGCACTCACAGCAATGGTGCTATATTGGTATATTGCTATATTTTAGCTCCTCAAATACCAAAATCATGCTCTAGCAATGGAGCTAAATCTATTTTTTTTAGCTCCATTGCTACAGTGCACATCTATAGATAGATGTGCACTGTTCATGAGAACTAAACAAAAAAATATTATTTTATTCACAAAGCCCAATTAAAATATTATTTTTTCCTTTTTTTTTTCTTTTTCTTTTCTTCTCAGAACTCTCACAATCTCTCAACTTTCAGACCTCTCACACCACCGCCCACCTGACCCATGCCGCCACAAACCCAACTCCGACCATGACAACCCCCACCACCACCACATCTTCTCCCATCTCTCTCTTTCCTCTCTTCTTTGTCTCTATCTCTCCAGCAACCACCACATGAGAAAGAGGAGCTCAACCACCCACCACCTCACCACCACACACACCCCAACAATCACCAAAAAAAAAAAAAAAAAAATCATCCACCACCACCTCCAACACCCAAAAACCCACAAATCCACCACCACTAAACCCATAAATCCACCATGAACCACCACCAACAACAACCAAAGCAACCCCAAAACCCATTAAACCCACACCACCATCAACACAACCAAAACCAAAACCAACACCATCAACCCACTACCAAATCCACGGACCTAAACGCATGAACCCAAACCACAGCACCTCTACGGACCCACCATGCTCAGCCACCGCCGATCTACACGGAGCAAGGTCACCTCCATGGACCCACCATGCTCAGCCATTGCTGATCTACACAGAGCAAGGTTTGAGAGAGCTGATATGAGAGAGGGAGAAAGGTTAAGAGTTGAGACCGGTGACTGAAGAGAGAGAGAGAGAGATGATAGAGACTGAGGAAAGAGAATAGGGTTTTTTTTTTTATTGAGAGAGAAAGAGTGAGGATAAAATATTAATTTTTTGTTCTGTATCCTCAGACTCACTATTCACAGTTGGTAAAATTTTTGGGTAGTGATTGCGGTGGTGGTGGAAGAGTTGGTGGTGGTAGTGGTGGCGGCAGCGGTAGTGGTAGCGGTAGCGGTTGCGGGTGGTTGTAATTGTTGTTTATTGTAGTAGATATATTATTTTATTGTAGTAAATATGTTATTTTATTGTGATATTTATATTATTTTATTGCGTTGAAAGTTAAAATATATCCATTGCTACAACATGTTTTATAAAGTGAGTAGGTAAAATAGATAAAGTAACTTTTTGTAGTATCAAATAACTAAATTTTTAGCTCTACTACTGTGGATGCCCTAAGTGGGTGATTTTTGGGCTTAAATGTACAAAATTAAAACCTTAGGATATTTTACCCACAGGGATGGTAGTGCAATACTACAATAAATGAATTGCACTGCACAATATTGGGCCTCCAAGCTCAATAAGACAAATAACTACACTAAACATTATTGGATATTTCTAGTCCAATTAATTAGCTAGCAAAACAAGGCCACAAACAAAAATGGGCCCTCGAGTCTAACGCTTACAAGTTACAATAACCTGCCCAGTCTCCATAAAGCTTGAACTTCTTAAACAGTTGAGCTATTGGCTTTCTAAGCTTTGTCTAGCCCATCCTCAAAAAGTCAGCCAATGTCTGTGGCCTAAGCCCGTGGATTTTGAAATTAGGTGATGTAAGAAGTGGTTTGACAAGTGTGAGGGACAAAATGTGAGAAGGTAGATGGCCAGTGATGCCCATGCAACTAGACACATGTATATTTGCAGAATGTTTCAAGGGCTAAAGACTCGTATATTTGCGGAATGTTTCCAGGGCAAAATTCCTGTCATGGATATGCCTATTGTAAACCCTTAAAACAATTTTTAATAAGCTTTTTACCAACGGGGCAAGATAGGGTAATTGGATCGAGAGTGCCTTGTCCTTATCCTATTCCCTCTGTGAGGCAGTGGTGGGGCAAAAAAAGTTTTCTAGGGGCTACCCTAAATATACAAAATTCTTTTTTCTTTTTTTTTTAAATGCCAAAATGAAAAACTCATCTTTTAAGTTTCACAATTTTTCATTTCAGTTCTCTAAATTAGGATTTTGTCATTTCAGTTCTCTAAATTTCATTCATTCTCAATTGAATCCCCTATTAGTGTTTTGTTAGTTGTTGCCGTCAACTTACCAAAACAGTGCCGTTTTGGTCTTTAATTTTTTTTTTTTTTAATTTCTTAATTTCACGAAAACGTTAATTAAAAAAAAACAGAAACTAAATTAGAGGGAAACGTCGTTCCCTCCCCCACGACTGAAGAACAAATTAGAGAGAAAGGTTGCACCATATCTCCTTATGGGAACTTGAGTTCTATCCAGACATACCTTGGATGTCCGTGGAAGAATTACTTAACAACAGTGTTCCTCCAAAAAAATCTAGGGAGCTTAATCAACCCCAATGGATGGTTACCAGCCCCAAGCACCATTATTTTACTCTGAAAACCAAAATTATGGACTTGGTTCTTCCACAAAAAATAGAGTCAAATGGAATGAAGTGAAAACCATTAGTCTTCACGTAGTTAGCAAATTTACAGTGAACAAATTCATGATCCAAGGGAACAAGTGGATTTCGGCCTCAGGTGCACCCTACCAACCTGGCCTCTCTCTCTCTCTCTCTCTCTCTCTCTCAAGTTTCTCAGTTTTTTTTTTTTTTTTAATTAAGGTTTTTGTGAAATTAAGGAAAAAAAAAATTAACTAAAGACCAAAACAGCGTCATTTTGAGCGTTGTTTTGGTAAGTTGACAACAACAACTAACAAAACACTAACAAAAGACTCAATTAGGAATGAATGAAACTTAGAGAATTGAAATGACAAAACTCAAACTTGACTAAAACAAAAAAAAAAAAGTAAAACTTAGAGATTGGGTTTTGCATTTTGCTAAAACATACAAGTTCACGACCCAAAATGGTCTAATTTTGAGTTACGCTCGATGGATTTTTCATCCCATTAATTAACAAGATACTTCCATATCCGTGATCAAAATTCAAGATCAAATTCTAAGGAAGCAATACTTATTTACTAATAACAACTTGGCCAGCTGGATAGCTATATTATTGTCTACTGTATATTAGTCATCCTTTTGGTCATATGACAAAAAATGATATAAAGCTTCTAAAATTCCAAATCACATGCTTGTCATCTGAGTTGTGATAACACCAGCCACCAAGCCAAAACCTGCACTTCCAATGATCTTTAAGATCCTAAAGCTGTGGGAGGGGATTTCATTTTCATTTTCCACTATAGTTGGATTGAAAGAGGACTATACGTACCCACCAAACTACAATAATTGCGGAACTAAAAGCCAGCCTATCTAACTTATGGGCAAGGTTTATTTCTAAACTAGTTTGGAGAGGAACATTTTTCCTAATGGACTTATCTTCTTCTAAAAAAAAAAGCTTGCCTGCCTATTAGTGTTTGCAATTTGCATTTGTAAATAGTACATACTGTCATTTTGGAAACTATAACATACTTGAGTCACTTCACAACATATTTCAGAAAAACCAAATTGTTGATGAGATGGGCCACAAAATTATCAATTACTAATTTATAATCCATCATCCATGTATATTCATACCCAAAATTGGGTATAATTGGAAGATGTAACAATATAGGAAAAGCGTTAGCCACTTCTGGGCTTAATTATAACTCAAATTGATTAAGTTATCAAAAAAAAAAATTTTGATTAATCAACTTGTAATTTGAGCTTCTTGTAATTACTTATAAACTCAAGATCCACCTAGAATAAACATCCAAGGTAAGACTCAGTTTACTTCCACACAACTCAAACAATTAACATCTTATTTGAATTCTTAATTGAGTTTTAAGTACAAACGCAATTAAAAATAATAAAAAATAATATATATTTATAGAGGAAACCTTTTTACCTAATAACTAATAAATTGTACATATTCATAATATTATATAGAAATATAATAATTGAAATTCAGTCTTTTTATATTCTCTAACTTTAGATGCATGAATTTGCATAAAAATATAGTTGACACAAAATTAGAGTATAATTGGAATAGCACTTGGCTTGAAATTGGAGTACATTGGGAAAAAAATATACTTGTCATTAAATTAGAATGACACTTGGCATTAAATTATAGGTCAATTAAACGGATACTTGGTACGGAATTGGAGTGCAATTAAAATTTTATTTGAATTCTTAATTGAGCTTCCACTTTAATATATTATATATGAAATCTTCCTTCCAATTTGTTTTTTGAACTAGAAATTTCAATATCATTTTTTTCCTATCTATATATTTCTGAATTGTGCATGGCTAGTAAGGATTGGAAAATCAATAATTTATATCAACTTGTTCATATATTGGTTCTACTTGTACTTGTACTTACTTTTCTAAATTCTACCGCAACTATTAAATTAGCAATTTCATCAATAAATATTGTTAAAACTAAATTTCACAACAAAATAGAAGATGATTTAATACCACACTCTTTGATTTTGTACATTGATAGGGAACTTGTATTGAAATTTAGTGGAGAATCGATTATAAATTATTTTTAAGATTTAAAAAATGGAAATAAGTTTTATTTTAGTAGATTATAAATAATTGAGTTCAAAACGAATTGACAACTATTTTTTTTTTTAATCTTTTCTTTTGTTCATATTTTTCAAATATTGAATAGATGTGAGCTTTATTTTTCCTATATTAATTTAGTTTTAAATTTGGGAAAATTGTTCATACACTCCTTGAACTTTAATATAGTGGCCATTACACCTCCTCAACTTTCATTTCAACCAATTTACTCCTTAAACTTTACACCTATGTCAAATTAATACATTAGTTAGCGTGCTGTTAATTTACTGATGGAAAACACACGTTAAACTTAAAAATAGTAAAATACCAAAATCAATTCTCTGAAATTTGAAGTTTTGAACCTGATAGAAAGAAGAGAGAGAAACGTTGAGAGAGACACAAGCCGAAGAAGATGAAGCCCAAAACCACTAACTCGGGCTCAAAAAATTTGAAGTAAAATTTTCTCAACCCCACTGTTAATCATGATTCATGAATATGGAATCAATTATCTTTCTCTCTTTTTTAAATTTTTTTTATTTTATTTTACAATTTTCTCATTAATGGCTTGTTTGGAAGTTTAGAGAGGGAGGAGAGTAGAGGGGAGTAGAGGGGAGGGGAGTAGTGGGGAGGAGAGTAGAGGAGAATGAATTCCCTCCACCTTGTTTGGATGTTTTTAAAATTAATAAGGGGGAAGGGAGTAATTAGCCATTTTCCTTGTGTAATTTTGTTAATATAATAAGGGTAAATTAGGTAATTTACTTGGTCAATAGTTTATGTACTCTACTCCCCCTCCAAATCTCTCCAATTTGGGGGAATTAAAAATGGGGGGTTAGAGGGAGTTGAAACCCCTCCAAACTCCTCCAAACCCCTCCCCTTCCTTCCTTAAAAAACTTCCAAACAAGGTAATTAGATTACTCTCCCTCCCTCTACTCTACTCCCCCTCCTTTTTTAAACATCCAAACAGGCCATAAGAGTGGGTTTGTTATTTTCTTCCACCGTCACAAACCCATTCCTTTGTCCTTTGCCTTGCCACAGACCCATATGGTTAGTAACTTTACATTTATTTGTTTATTCTTTTACAAAAACTTTCTGGGTGTTTGACGAATTCAATGAAATTTGATTCTTTGGTTGTTGGGATTTGGAGTTGGATTGGTGGGTTTTGGTTAGTTTTCTTTGTTAGGTTGTTAAATTGGAACGGCGGTAATAATGGCAGATATCGAATGATGGATCCTGATATGTGGCTGAACACTGGTGGGATCACGGACAATGAGATCTATGGCAAAACAAAGAACTCTGGCGCCAGAGGAAGGTCTCTCTTTTTTCCACCGGGTTCAAACTTCTAATAATTTATTTGGTGTTTTTAAGCTTTACGTGCGAGATTCACGTGCATTTTTTGTTAGTAAATTAACAGCAAACTAACTGAAGTATTAATCTAACACATATGTGAAGTTTAAGGAGTAAATTGACTGAAATAAAAGTTAAGGGAGTTTGACCACTACATTAAAGTTCAAGTAGTGTAAGGGCATTTTGCCCTTTAAATTTTAGTATATCTATTTTTTCCTAAATGGTTAATTGTTTTGGTTCATACTTTGGCTTCAAAGGATAAGATCTCGATTCATTTCTTGTAGTTCAATTGGTTAGTATCTTTTAATGTTTCCAACAAAGACATTCAACGAGAGAAAGAGTTCTTAAAGTAACTCTACCATAAAGTTCTTAAAATTCTATCAATTTATTTTAATATGAGTGGATTGGATTTCATTATATATTATCAAGATTTAAAATATAATTAAAAATTGAGTCACTTTTTATTTATCTATTTAAATTATTGATGATAAAATTCAATCGATCTTCAAAATGAACGTATAATATTTAAGAACTCTACCGTATAATTTTACTAAAAACTTTGAAGTATTTTAATCCCTCGCAGCTTCATAGACAGGCCTATAAATATAGCAACGTGTGCGTGTGACCGTGTGAGGTGATGTAGGAATAGGTGGAAAGTAGAGAGGGAGAGTAATGGAATTGGCAGAGAAGAGCAAGATCCTGATATTTGGGGGAACTGGGTACATTCACTAAACAACCAAACGTCCCATTTCATCAACAAGCAATTGAAAGGTAGATCAGAAATTTCTAATTTCTGCCTAGAATTGCTGCTTCAATGCAGTCTAACCAAAAAAGAAAAATTGTTTATATTCATATATCGCACTTGATGAAATTGTGTAGTTTTGTTTAAATATGTAAATATTTTTTGTTTATATGTATCTGTTAAAACGCTGATATTGTAGCACACAATTAAAAAAAACTGTTGCTATTTTGTTTAGTGTATGATAGGCTCAGATTTGAAGTTTTGATTTTTTTTTTTTTTCCTTTTTATAAGGAGAAATTGAAAGTTATTTGACTCTTGTGTTTTGGTAGTTGTTGTGAAACAAGAGAAAAGGAGATTTTTCTGTAAATTTTTTTTTTGTTAAGTGGTGTTGAATAAAATATTACCTAGTGGAAAGCAATAATAAGGAGAGAGGGAGAAAGAAAGAGTGAGAATGCTAATATTAATTGAATAATACTAGAGATATAAACTATTTTACAAAAAAATTTACAAACTGTTGATGTGGTGAATGATTATTGGTAAATGAAAAAGTGATATTAATGGTGGTCCTAAATGAAAACCAATAACAGGTTGACCACATCAACATTTTGTAAAAGTGTTGTAAAATAATTTGTGGATGTAGCATACTCATATTAATTATGTAATAATGTGGAAAGTAATAATATTTAATGAAGTTTTTATTATTCGTTATATATATATTGGGTTTAAGTAAGTTACACTTGGTGTAATTCTAAGTAATGTTACATCGCCCAATAACTTGTTATTGAATTCATATTTTGAAAATCCACAGTTATTGATTTTTGATTGTCTTAAAATTTTGCAAGCGTAGAGAATATACAAAGATAATGTAATTCAACGATTTTTGTCAAAATTCAACTCCAGTAAAAAGTTTTTTTTTTTAGAGATAATTTCAACATATGACGTTCGCTCTTAATGATTGATCTTTTATCATCAAACCAAGACAAGTTATAAAATAGCCAAAGTAAACACATGACAAGTTATAATTGGTGGAACGCAAAAAGTGATACAGAAAATTTGTATTCTAATAGGATATTAATTGTCACATCATATTTTCTTTAAATGCTAAAATAAAAGTTCCATATAAATAAAATCATAATAAATGCATATTAATATTTACCATAATTATCAATTTATATTTAAGGCTAAATAGGAAAGAAAAAAGGTTTGTAATTTTATAAAAGTGGTACAGAGAATTTTTATAAAGAAGATCTTGTGTCTAGGTATATATATATACATATTAAAGTTGATAATTTGTGTATATGTGTATAACTTATATAGAATAAGAAAATTAAAATTTATATTTTCATACACACATATATTATGTGGATTTTTAGGGTAGTGTCTATTTGTGATTTGAGTTTATCTTGACACAATAGTTTGCGCCCCCTCCAACTCAAAATTTCTGGCTCCGCCACTGCATCAAATTGGCATTTTCTAGTACTTTCAATGAAGACATTCAAGGAGAGAGAGAGAGAGAGATCTTAAGGTAACTCTACCATAAAGTTCTTAAAATTCTATCAAATATATTTTGATATGAGTGGATTGGATTTCATTATATATTATCAATATTTAAAATATTATTAAAAAATTGAGTCACTTTTTATTTATTTATTTAAATTATTGATGATAAAATTCAATCGATTCATTTGAAAATGAACGTATAATATTTAAGAACTCTACCGTATAATTTTACTAAAAACTTTGAAGTATCCTAATCCCTCGCAGCTTCGTAGACAGACCTATAAATATAGCAACGTGTGCGTGTGAGGTGATGTAGGAATAGGTGGAAAGTAGAGAGGGAGAGTAAAAGGAAAGTTCATGGTGAAGGCAAGCATCTTCCTAGGCCATCCAACGTACGTGTATACTCGTCCTATAACCCCACAAAAAACTTCTTCCAAAATAGACCTACACAAGGATTTGCAGTCCATGGGTGTCACCATTGTCCAAGTAATACTCTCTCTCTCATACACAGCAGCAGCAGCATCAATAATTCATGGATTTTGCTAATGTGTACCCTAAGGGCACACAAGAAAATGTTTCCAAAAATGGATAGTTTAATGTGTGCCTTAAGGGCACACATTAACCGGACCCATAATTTATTAAAAGAACTATATATCTTCAATTGAGACCAAGAGAACTGAACGAGCATGTGTATCAATACTTTGAGAAGTGGACATAGTTATCTCCACTCTGCCATAATGAGCATGAGAAGCTTTTTAAAATTTCACTTTTTCAAATTTTTTCAAGGTACAAGTATACTTTAGTACACTTTCAGCAAAAACTTCTCAGCAAAAAGTTAGATAAATGTTCCCAAACGGGCACTTTGTCAATCTAAAAGTGTGTAAATTTACATTGCTATTTAGTATTTGCTACTTCAGTAACCATGGACGGAGCCATGGTTACTAGTTTTAGTAATTTTGTTTTATAAAATTACAAACCTTTGCTCCTTTAACAATATCATTAATTTTTTTAAAAGTATTGTTATAGTCAAGGTTTTTAGACCTGGACTGTTCATTGAACCGTAAAAGGGAGAGGTTCAAGGTTTTTGAGGTCGAACCGGGATCAAACCGTGATAACGTCATAATTAATTTAATAATTAATTAAAGCCTAAATATAGATATTAAATTTATAAAACTAGCAAAATTGACTAATATATCTATATATGTGAGGGAAATTTAATGATTTTCAAGCATATATTTAATAATTAAATAAGAAAGTTAATAAAATAAAATAATAACCATGAAAACATTAAAATTTATGATTAATTTTTAAAATAAAGTTGAATATCTTTGAAGGATTTTAATTATATATTTTTTTTTATTCCTTGTAAGAGATGGATAATTTAATTAAGTAGAATAAAATTATGTTAAGTTGTTTTTATAAAAAAAATTAAAAAAAAAAATTGCTAAGGGGTTGGACCGCACGGTTCTTGCCACCGGTTCGTGCAATCCAACCCCGGTTTTAGGGGTTCATGGAATTAACAAAAAATCTGGTTCTTTATGCTTAAAAAACCGATTTTCATCACAGTTCTTGGTTTTCACGATCTGACCTCCCGGTCCAGTCTGGTTCTGAAAACCTTGGTTATAGTCACAAATTTTTCTACAACATTTTTACAAACTGTTAAGGTAGCAAATTTTATTGGTTCGCATTTGGGCTCAACACTTATGTTATTTTTTTACTTACTCAGAACCACTCATCACATCAGTAATTTGTTAAATAAATTGTAGCTCTAGTATTTTCCTCATTTTAAAGACCATAAAAAAGATTTATAAATTTAAAATCTAAAACAAAATATACAAGCCCAAAAAAAATTAGTCCAACGACAAAAATTACCAATAGTAAAACTAAAAAAAATTAGGCCTAGTCAACCTAAAACAAACAACTTGACCCTTTAAAAAAATTTTAACAAAATAATTTTTTCTTACCCAGCAATGCACACATCAAAGACACACACTCAAAAAAAAAAAAAAAAAAAACCCTCAGTGGTTAAGCAGCAGTAGAGTTGAAGGCCGAAGTCACTATACACAACCAGTTGTAAAGCCACCCTCCTAACTCTAAGTTTTGAGTCCATCCCTGACAGTAACCGTATAAATATACATGGTTACTATTCACATGCAAATCCATTTTTTAATACTTCTTTACTTACACACACACACAAAGAGAGAGAGAGAGATTAAAAATTGATATATAAATAATATTTTAATAAAATGTAGTGTAAAATAGATAATTTGATGTGAATGTTTTTGAAAAGAAGTTATGTAAAATAGAAAAAGTAGATTTTAATGCTAAAATAGACCCAAAAAAAAAAAATTATGAGTTGATGTCAATTAATGCTCTTTAGGCTTGGGTTTGGTGTGCGCTGTAAACTATTAAGAGTGAAGAAGAGATCTGATGGCGTGTGTGCTGTGGTAAACCTTTGAGAATGAAAAAGAGACCTTTCTGCTGTCGAATCCAAAAGGTCAGGCAGAGTAAGCGAAATAAGTTTTTCAATAAAAAATGGAGAAAAAATTAGAAATTTTTTAGTCCTCTTTCATTTTTTGAGTAGTGCTACAGTCACAACATTTTCACAAAAAAAAAAAAAAAAAATCACAACAAAGCTTAAGTGGCAATGTGTTATTGATCCTCACATGAGTCCACCACTGATATCACCTTTTTATTTAACATTAACACCTTGATATCTAGGGTTGTTGTAGAAATATTGTGTCTATTTTATTCTTTTCATGAAAGCTTAGTAATGAAATTTATGAAAATAAAATCCAGAAATGGGATGGCCAGTTCTTTTGCACTCTTATAAAAAACTTAAATTGGCAGGGATAATTATTATACTAATATATATCTAATAATTTTTTTTGACAAATTTTGGAGGGCCATAGCCCCCCTCGTCCCAACATGGCTTCGCTAGAAGCTCCAAATACAACTTGATTTATTATCTTGAGTTATAAGTGTTGTTGTGGCTAATATTTCCCTTTTTTTTTCTTTTTTTCTTTTTTTTTTATGAATCTCTTATCGTCAAATGAGATATCTATGTGTTCAATTTTTATCTACACTAAAAAACTAATAAGTGTCTTGGTTTAATGATAAAAACAAAATAATCATTAACAGCGAATGTCATAGATTGAAATTATTTCACAAAATGATTTTTTTTTTTTTTTAATGTGAATCAAACATTCAGCAAAAGAAAAAAGAAATGAGAATAATTATTATTTTTATACATATTCTATTACCTTTCCCCTTTCTTTTTCATTTACCTTATTAGTGTAAAAACCACCTCATTAAGAGTAGTAAAATACATCTAATATTCTATCCCACCTCAAAACAATGGCAATGCAAAAGGTGGCCATTCCCATTAGAACTAGTAAAAAAATTATAAACCACATAAAAATTTATTCACCTGCAGCCCCCTGAAATTTTAGAATTAGCTTTCAAAATTTAGAATTGACAATTGAAAATTTTGAGCTAGTCCAATAAAAGTAAAATAAAAAATCTCAAATAAATTAATTTGGTAATTGGTTAGAAATATCCAATACTGTTTAGTGTAGTTCTTTGGTCTTATTGAGCTTGGAGGCCTAATATTGTGCAGTACAATTCATTTATTGTATTAGCTAGGCCTGAGTTTGGTTGGGCAAGACAAAAATAAATAAATAAATATATATATCTATATATATTAAAAGTCCTGAAAAGAGGTTATATGGCAAATTAGAAATAGAAAATATTCAGCAAATTTTATTTAAAAGTCATTATGCTGAAACACGAAATACAAGTGGACAAAGTGCACTATTTGTGTTCAACAACTGCCAATTACTGGCCAAATTGGCCAAATACCATTAATTTTTGAAGTTTTTTGCACGAAAACACTGTTTCGGAAATAATTTGGAATCTACCACCTTTTTAAGTACTCGAGTTTGGTGAACTCGAGTACTACATTTTCCACTTCCACCGTGGCACAATGACATGGCAAGATTTTAAATATTGTGCTTAGTACTCGAGCTTACGAAGCTCGAGTACTGTATTACTGAGGTACTCGAGTTCACCAAGCTCGAGTACTGTTCTGCCTTAACAAATTTTTTTAAAAAACCCTGGGCCATCTCAGCGTACTTACTCAATCTGTCACTCTCTCATCTATCACTTTCTCAATATCCCTCTCAATCTCGCTATCTCCCTCTCAATCTCGCTGTCAATCTCCCTCTCAGTCTCGCCCTCGCGCTCTCGCTCTCGCTGTCTCGCTCTCGCTCTCTTCTTCGGCACCACAAGCTGTTCTTCTTTCTCTATTTCTCACGGCAACTCAGGTTCATCACTCTAACTTTTCTCTTCTTCGTTGACCTCTCTATTTCTCTATTTGTACTAAATCTGAATCCATATAGGCTCTGGGATGTGGGTTTCATTTGATATATATATATATATATATATATATATATATTTATATATATTTTTTTTTTTGTGGGTTTGCTTGAGTTTCATTTGATTTATTGTGGGTTTTTTTGGGGTTTTGTTCATTTGTTTGTGCGTTTTGTTTCATAGTATTTTCAATAATTTGTTTTGGGTTTGTCTTTATTTTCTATTTCTGTTATCTTTTTGTGGGTTTGTAATGCAAATTATGTGTTTGATGAAATGCTTCTATGAACTATCTATGAAATGCTTCTATGAAATGCTTCGTGGACTCGTTGAATTTGGGTTAGGATAACATTTGCCGGTCTCATTTGGCACATTTAGCTTGTTTTATCAGTTTAGGATCTTAAGGGTTGGGAGTTTAGGAAGGATCTACCAAAAAAATGATCATCTTATAACAAAAGGATCTACCAAAAAAATGATCATCTTAAATCCTATTGAATCTACCAAAAAAATCAGCTATACACGGCCGAACAAGCCTCTACAGCAACAAAATCTGCTGTACCATGCACCAAAATGGAGTTTGATTGTTGGTCAAATAACTTTGTTAATCATATGATATAACTCCAAATAAATTTTACCCAATAGAGTAGGTAACCAGTTAACCCCAGATCAACAAAAAAAAACAAAGACTCATTCCTCACTGGTTACTGCATTTCCTACTCATTGCATTACCAATAATTGGTCCCAAAGCTTGACAAGAACATTAATTAAAGCATATTAATATAGTCTATATGCATTGCTTTCACTCCCCCACATCAAATTAGACCATATCAAATATGAAACAATAATACAAAAAACAAAAATTCTTCTATATATTCTCCAATTTCTTCATTTTGCCAACAAAATTTGCTTCCAGAATCACTCAAAAAAAAACACAAAAAATAAAGAAAAAAATATTTATAATCTGCTTTGAGATTGACAGTCTGCTTTGAGATTGACAGTCTGTTTTTCTTTTTTTGAATTTCTGGATTGGGTTTTGGGGTATTTGTCGTTAGATCATAGAAAATGATCATCTTATAAATTTATTGTAGTTGATGCAATTAGGAAGGAGAAAGGGTTTGTAATCACATTTAGTTACAAAATCCTCATATGCCTTAGAAAGTCATTAGATAAGGCAAACAGAGATGACTTTTGTTTGGACTAATGCATATGCAATGCGGGACGGACTCACTACCTATGCTTTATAGAATGTGTCCAGATGAGGATGTATCCTCTTAACTCAGTAGAACTGTAGAAAAGATTGAAGCCAACTCTATAAACCAAACCCTTGTTTGGTGGAATTTACGCCAAAGATCTTTATGATCTGTTTATTGTATCTGAAAATCTTAATTTATTTTGCAGCTAAATTATATATGTACAAATTTTTAAAGATTCACAATAATAATTTTACACAATTAATTTTTAAAACAAAATAAGCTAAATAAAAAAATAAAAAAAAATCATCCAAAGACAACCTTAAATATTGAAGGAGTGAAATTAAGTTATGTACAAATTGTTATTGGTACTAGGAGTAGGAATACTGTTAGAGCTCTTTGTTAATTTTGTGATATGGCCATATGGGATAAGCGTTTGGGGCTACTTTAATTGGAATACAATTCAAGTATTACTTCTCAAAGTCTTATTCAAAAAACATAATACTTCTAAAAGAAGTTCTAAATATTTGTTTTCTCAAGGGGGTATATATATATATATATATATATACCTCTAAACAAAATAAAAGCTAGAATGAAAAAAAATAACAATACAATAACATTATACTGATACTTGTATTTATTTATTAATTTGACTGATATGGTGCAGTGTGTTATACAAAGAATTTATGCCTCTAACTTGGTACATTATGACTAATTGACTAGCAAAAAGTGCAACAGTAGGCAGTTTCCTGGTTAGTGTAGTGTTTGTGAATGACTCATTTTAGCAAAAAGTGCAACATTATGACTCATTTTAGAAATTCCTTCCATCTGAATGTTGCGGCTTTCTCATTTATTTATTTAGGGGTAAAAATGTTTTATCGTGTATGTTGATGTATGCTATTTCTATTAGCTGAATATGTTGTAATCTACTTAACATTTTGAAGTTTAATTCATTTTTTTTCATTTTAGATCTATATTATTGTCATTTTCAATCAAATATGTTTATAATTAAAAATAAATACATCAGAAGAGAAGAAAGTTTATGTATTTGAAGTGAATTTTCCCCTGACTGTTGTTGTCACCAAATGCCAGATATGAACCTAAATGAAGCGGGACCCTCTATACAGACTGTCTTGACGAGGCAGCGTATACACATATAAAATAAAAAAAATGTCAACCATTTTGACTTTATTTTATTAAGCCAATTTCTTTGTTGAGAAATGAATTCATATTATATGCAAGTTTCATATAATGTAAGTATGAGAAGGAAAGATTATATTAAGAAACGGTACGGTAGGAAAAGGGAAAAATATACCACACCATATATACAACCCCACTTTTATATTAGATAATTTTAAATTGTGAAGAAATTGATAACTTGGTATAAATAGAAAGAAAAAAGGAGTTTACGTAATTTATAAGTTTATATTAATTGCATATTATTATTTTGTTTTTTACTTTGTCGAAAAAAAATAGTTAATGTTATTAGAATTTTATTATAAATTTTTTTTCAGTTTACCTTACAATTCTCAAATCTCTAACCTTGAACGAGTAAATGCTATCAATATGATTTATGTTTTCATTTATTTCTTTATGTTTAGCATATAGGTAGAAAATATTTCTTGTCAATTTTCATATTAATTTTATATTGATGGTTTTGAACTATTAATGCCAATGAGTTATAGCTTACATTATACTTGCCTCTTACTGTATATAGATTACAAGGTCAGGATTCAAAACCATCTGGATGTGTGACTAGGTGGTAGTAATAAAAAGATGTTTCAGTTGACATTTCTACTATTATATTATGTAATTAAATTTAATACTCATTTTGAGGTGAAAATGGCCAAACTCATTACACAGTTAAATTTCCACTACATATATAGAACCAATGGCGGAGCTAGGATTCTAGTTTAGGGGGGCAAGATGAAATAAAGAGTTGAAGGCAAATCAATTTCAATTTTTTTTAATTAGTATAATTAAAAAAATACTTAACTAATTAATCAAAAATTTTTGGTTAGCATATAAAATATAATGTAAGTGTTAAGTTGTTTCTTTTTTTTTTTCCTTGAGCATAGCATTAGATTTATATATATATATATATATATAAATAGATTGTATGACATAAAAATTTCGGCATATTGGTTGGAGATGTTGTGATAATATACCATTTTTTAATTTCAAGATTACATAGAGTACATATAAGAATTTTTCTCTTCATTACATTAGACGAGTTTGGAATATTTTCAAAATAAAATTTCAGGTCAAACCTATTATTAGTAAAAATGATATTTGTAGGGGAATATAATGAGCTGCACAATATTACATGCAGTTGCAGAATATAAACTTAAAGCAAACAGAAACATATACAAAGAAATCTCATAAGAAAACAATCTAAAAACTAAGCATTGAAGTCATTTAACCCATGCAAAAATATCAAACAACTAAGCATTTAACAATACCTCTATCTACTAGTCACAAGAGGTTTGACCCAATGGTGAAACGGATAGCACGT
Source organism: Quercus aquifolioides (assembly GCA_019022515.1). Taxonomy (NCBI): domain Eukaryota; kingdom Viridiplantae; phylum Streptophyta; class Magnoliopsida; order Fagales; family Fagaceae; genus Quercus; species Quercus aquifolioides. The sequence continues at coordinate 80,777,881 of CM032327.1, forward strand.
CCAGATGGAGACAATGACACAGCTCAAAGACTTGCAGATGCTGACCAAACAGCAAACTTTATGCTGGAAAGATCTCACTCGCACATGAAGTTGGAAGGAAAGAGGTCTGTGACTCTGTACTGAATGGAAGTAATAATGCTGATGGGTGGTATTTGGTTAAACGGTACTCGAGCTCAAAGAAATCGAGTACCATTAACTATACATTCATTACAATGGTTGGGGCCAGTACGAAGTTGCGAGTAGGTGCGTAATAAAGAAATGTGGCAGTAGGTACTCGAGTTTCGGAAACTCGGGTACCAAGTGCCTTATGGCCCAGCGTTTTTTGGCCCAGGGTTTTTTTAAAAAAATTTGTTAAGGCAGAACGGTACCCGAGTTTCTGAAGCTCGGGTACCACAGAAATACAGTACTCGAGCTCATGAAGCTCGAGTACTTCAGTAATACAGTACTCGAGCTTCGTGAGCTCGAGTACCAAGCAGAATCGAAGCTCGAGTACCAAGCAGAATATTTTAAATCTGCCATGTCATTGTGCCACGGTGGAAGTGGAAAATGTAGTACTCGAGTTCACCAAACTCGAGTACTTAAAAAGGTGGTAGATTCCAAATTATTTCCGAAACAGTGTTTTCGTGCAAAAAACTTCAAAAATTAATGGTATTTGGCCAATTTGGCCGCCAATAACTACTTATTCCATCTCTCACTGGCCTTTCACTCATTCAAATGCACCGATTGTGGGCTTCGGGGGATTAACAAGAAAAATATCAAGAAGTTGATCAATTGTTGTGTATTCAAGATCTGGAAAAAGCCTTGAAGCCTCAATGTCGTCCCCCCCCCAGCTCAAAGTTCATCAACTCACCCTTTATAATTAATATAATATTATTAATTATTATTATTTTAAAACTTAAGATTTTTGTTATATTTAGGGTGACCTCCTGAAAATCTTTTCTAGCTCCACCACTGTCTCAAAAAGAGGATAAGATGATAACAAACTCTTTACTATTATTATTACTATTTTAAAACTTAAAATTTTTGTTATATTTAAGGTGACCTCCTAGATAACTTTTCTAGCTCCACCGCTGCCTCAAAGAGAGGATAGGATGAGTACAAGGAACTCTTTGTCCAATCCTGTCCTTGCCTTATTGGTAGAAACTAAGCTTATTTAAAATTGTACAAAGAGTATACAATAGGGATATCTCATATCAGTGACAGGAATTTTGCTATCTTCACTGATGTATGAGTCTTATGCCCTTGAAATATTCCGCAAATATACATAACATATGTATGCTTGCTTGGGCATCACTTGCCATCTTCTCACATTTTGTCCCTCCCACATGTCAAGAGGTTATATGGCTAATTAATAATTCTTTTTTTTAATAATATATGGCAAATTAATCTTAGTATGTGTTTGGATAGGATTATTTCTGCGTTTTACGTCCACGTCTGGACTTCAATTTCACGTGTTTTAGCTTTTTTTTTTTTTTTCTCTGTGCCGTGATTGTTGACTTAATATAGTGTGAACAGTGCACACTTTAGCAACTTTTTCAGCACCTTTTAATTAACTTTTCAGCAACTTTTCAGTCACGGGACCCACAAACCTTACTTTTCATCAATTTTTTCATTAAAAATAGGTCCCACAGTACTATTCACACATTTAAAAATTATTTTGCTACAGTATTTTCAGTTTTCAATTTTCAGTTTCAGCAAAATAAGTTCTATCCAAACAGACCTTAATATGACATGTTGCAAGTTACTTGATTTTTACTTGAAGTTATAAGGGGTGAGATAGTTCTTGGGGGTACGTAAGTCTAGAAATTAAAAACATTCAGCAAATTTATTTACAAGTCATTACTCTGAAACACGAAATACAAGTGAAAAAAGTGCACTATTTGTGTTCAACAACCACCAAGAACAACTTATTTCATCTCTCTCTCTCTCTCTCATTCAAATGCAGCAATTGCGGGCTTCGAGGGATTAACAAGAAAAATATCAAGAAGTTGATCAATTGTTGTGTATTCAAAATCCGGATATAGACTTGAAGCCTCAATGTCGTCCTCCCCTAGCTCAAAGTTTATCAGCTCGCCCTTTGCAAATATGCTGTGAAGGATAGACACTGGAATGTTATTTGGAGCTGGTGTGGCTGCAGCAACGTTCACAAAATAACAGTTATAAGTTAGTTAATCAATTAATTGATGAAATCACTATTTAGAAGTTAAATAGATATACGCATATGTAGGAATAAAAGTCATTAGTCCCATTTTATGTTCCACATTTCCACCAATTATAGTATACTATAGTATCCGTTTGGATCCACGTTTGCCTTTTTTTTTGTTTTTTTTTTTTTTTTCAGCAGCATGTTTTGACTTTTCAGCAGTGAACAGTGCACGGGTGCACTGTTTATAGGTCCCGCAAACTTCACTTTTCAGCAACTTTTTCATTAAAAATGAGTTCTACGGCACTATTCACACATTTAAAAATTATTTTGCTACAGTGTTTTCAGTTTTCAATTTCAACAAAATAAGTTTTATCCAAACGGACCCTATGTGTCTAATTTTTTTTCCATTTTAAATTTTAGTTATTTTATAATAATATATATATGGTATAATTTTTATTTTTATTTTTTTAATGAGTAATGCTATAGCCACAAACTATGTTACAATATTTTTACAAAATATTGATGTGGCCAACCTCTTATTAGTTTTCATTTAGGTTCACCATTAATATCACTTTTTCATTTACCAGTAATCACTCACCACATCAGCATTTTGTAAAAAAAAAATTGTAAAATAATTTGTATCTCTAGCATTATTCTTTTTTAATTACAATCTATGGTTTCCACTCCATGATGATTACTTCTATCATTAGGTTAAACATTTTTGGTGTAAACGAGAAATGAACCTTAGATCTTTTATTCGACAATAAGAAATTTTACCAATTAAGCTAACTAGAACTTACAAATAATATAATACTTAATAATTGCAGGAAAAACATTTATAGGCCATAATTAGTAAATTTATTAATGATGTTGAAATAAATAACAGATTAAGTGCAAGTGCAGTTCCTACATACTCTCAGAGAGTCGAACCAATTCTTCTTCGGGGACATAAACCCTATTGAAACTCCGACCAGTCTTCTTCTCCCAAAGTGATATCAATTCGAGTTGTGACACAATGTTCTTTGGGGGCCGATAAAGGACAATTCGATTGCATGTTCTAGGGTTAGCAACTTTGATAGTGTACAAAGCGATATCTTCTTCATAATTTAGCACCGCTAAACATACATTAGAAATTTCACAAAAGGTGATTAGCACACATAAATTAAGGAGCAAACATAATTTTATCCAATTTTAAGAATGTTTTGGGTAAAAGAAAGTTCATTAAAGGCATACCCTTTGCTTTGCCACTTCCATAAACTACAACATCGTCTTTTTTCTCATGTGGGCGAAGCAAGTAATTGACAAAATATGCACCAAAGCAATTTGCTGACACAAATGTGTAAGGGATCCCAGCTGCTTCTATTACCCTCCTGATCTTTCTCTTTTTATCTAGAAAATCTTCGAAAGGGGGTAGAGGGGTTACCCTGTCCTCTTCGCATCCAAAGTCTGATGGAAGGAATCTCTGAGAGGCCATTAGAAAAAAAATGTTTAAGATTGAGTATTTAAGCGTGTGTGTATATATATATTAAAAAAAATTAAAAAATTAAAAAAAAAAACCTTTGGACTTAAACCATTGAACTAGAATAAATTTGTATCTTTGTGGATCAAATCGCAAAAGGATAGTGTGAGTGGAAAAGTTGTTTTATTGATGCCTTCAATCAATTGTTTGAAAGTTATGCAACTTGAAGATGAAAATGTAAAAATATTTTGTGGGTGCTGTTAAGACTTTCAACTCTAGTCGAAATGTGTAGGTCATAGTTTTATACACACTGTCATATATGTTATACATACAACATTTTTTTTTTAATAATTAAAAAATTACTTGCTTATTATATGATACAAAAATAATATAATTAGAAGATATATCATTATGTAATTATAAGCATAGAATACGTTTCAAACAACTTTGGTGGATAGAGTTTTAATCTGATCTATTACGAAGTGATATAAACTATCCATGTGAATCATTTAAACAAATCAAATAATATAATAAGTAAGTCATTTAACTAAAAATACACTAAAATAGTTTTATATAAACCAATATAAACCACAGTACATTGAATTAGAGAAATTTTCCTTTTGAAGGTAAACCTTTACGAAATTAAGCTGGCATAGTCCTCACCAAAACTTCCAAGAGAGAATGGATACCTTTATATTACCAGCAACTTTGATTGCATCTATGATTTTGAGTTGGTCAAGAACTTGAGGATATGCCAACGTGGAGATAACTATGTCCACTTCCCGAAGTACTGATACAATCTTCTCATGCTCGTTTAGTTCTCCCTGCATGTCTCAATTGAACATATATATAAAGTTCCTTAATGAATTATTGTTGCTGCTGCTGAGAGAGAGAGAGAGAGAGAGAGAGATTACTTGGACAATGGTGACACCCATGGACTGCAAATCCTTGTGTAGGTCTATTTTGGAAGGAGTTGTTTGTGGGGTGATAGGACGAGCATAAACGTAAGTTGGATGGCCTAAGAAGATGCTTGCCTTCACCATGTAGTTTCCTATGTAGCCAGTTCCCCCAAATACCAGGATCTTGCTCTTTTCATTCTTCATTGCCATTCCTCTCGCTTTATTCTATACTTTCCACTTTCTCCTATATCACAGCATGCACTTGGTGATATATGTCTGTAGGCCACTGCCAGTCCTTGAAGCTGTGGGCATGATACTGTCCCATCACCACTTTACTGTTGACATTAAAAAAAATTATCAATTTATTAGTATTTTTTTTTTGATAAGTAAGAAATACTAATAAATTGATAATTTTTTTTTAATGTCAACAGTATTTCTTTATCTCTTCAAAAAAAAAAAAAAAAAAAAAACAGTATTTCTTTATGACTTTATATGTAGTTTTATAAACTATCACGTTTGTTTATATATATATATATATATATATACACCACATTTTTTTAAAATTGTTTACAATTAAATTTTTTATTATTTTTTAATGAATAAATAAATATTATTATTATTATTTAAATAAAAAACTAGTTCAAAACATACACAACATGTGTGGTTGGAACAAATTCTTGCTTCCTGGAAAGTGCTTTGACAAAAGAGAGATATTACAGTTTTCTTAGGTGAAAATTCTATTTTGGGGTCATTGTCAATTTGCTTTTTATATTTTAATAATTAATCATCAATTTAGTTCATGTTATTTTTAATTTGCAGTCTATTTGGTCTCTATCGTCAACTCATTAATAAAAATTGACTATAAATTGAAAATAACATGAACTAAATTGACAATTATCCAAAACTGTAAGAATCAAAATAGCTTTTTTGGTCTTTCCTTAATGAATAAAAGCTCTTTGCTTCTCTCCATTAATTCAAACAAGAAAAAGTTTTTTTTTTTTTTTTTTTTTTTAACTGTAAAGGCACTGTTCATTTAAAAAAAATTAAAAACCCTATTTCAAAAGGGATGGTATGTCGGCAGTGACGGAGCTAGGATTTCAATTCAAGAGAGGCAAAATTAAAAACAAGATTGAAAGCAAAATTAATTAAACAAGTATTAATATACATTAATAAAAATAAATAGCCAATTATATAACAATGTAATCATCATACAAAATGTACAAAATGTAATATAAGTGTAGATTATAACATATTTTTCATACATAGGTTAATTTACTTAGCTGCCTTCAACGATTTTCTATTTTGAAACTAGGAAAGAGTCATATACTGAAAGGAAAAAGATTGGTAAAGGAATGGAGATTTAAGGATTTCGTTGTATATATTTTAAATGATCTAATCTGCTACTTTGAGTTGAACTGTAGTGAAAAAGATGAAATTTATTTGGCCTTAAAAAATGTTTTATTTATTTATTTAAAGTTAGAAAGCTTTATTGATTTATAAGTTATAAGTTATAACTGAAGTGCATCATTCGCCATATTAAGGCTGAAAAAACACAACGGTAACTCCTCAAGTCAAAGTAGAGCATCACCACATTTTTTTTACGAAGTCAGCAATAACAGTGGCACCTAAATTCCCATTCTTTGGCTACATATTAAGAAGACCATGATCAAAGCCCTTGAAGTACATGAGATAACTTCCACTTTCCACGCAAAGCATGAGCCCATGATTAAGATTGCATCACTTTATAAAAGTTCTTATTATCATGTTCAAATTACAGTCAAATATTGCAAAATTTTGAGCAAAAACTGACCATTTTAATAGCACTCAGTAGAAAGGACTCTGGCACTCCAAAAATGTTGTAACGTGGGAAAATAGAATATTAATTGTTATGAAAGATCACAATTCACAAGTTCCGTGAGTCATATATATATATATATATATATATTTTAAAGTTATCTCTTTGGATTTTTATTTAATAACATGATATTTATCTCTATATCTCTGTTTATTTTTTCTGCTAATCGAGGAATTTGTAACCAAAATGGGAATTCGAAAAAACGAATTAGTAGATTTGAGGTATAGTTATTTCTTGGTAAGGGTAATCAGGTTTGGTTCGAGGGAAAACCAAAATTAAAAATTCTGTTGGGTGAAGGGGCAAATAGATCTAAACTCCTATTTTAAAGGATTTCTTCAGGAGCTTAGGGGGGCAACTGCCTCGGACATATATGAAATGGAATAAAGATGGACCAAGCTACTTATGGATGTAACCACAATTAACATCACTACGGTTGGGCTATCAAACATGGAGTCAAAAGTGAATTACGAGTTGGACCAATTTGCACGAATCGAGCGAACTCCCCTTGCATGCAATGATGTGGTGGTGAACCTCTCATTCTAATTTAGTGCTCTTCGAACTGTGCGGGAAGGTTTCCTATCACATGGCTCACCAACTTGATCTTCCGCAGGAAACTTATGTCCGAACATGCCTGGAAAAACAAGTACGATCCCGCTTTCCTTTGCCACTCAAGTGTATGGCATCTGCCGTGCTTAGGCCCCTTCTTCCCTTCCCTAATGAAAGAGTCCACCGCCTACCTTAGTAGTCTCAAATAGGGCGTGCATGCCCGCCTCTTTTTTGAGTAGGTGATTCACTACCGAAGCAAAGAAAAGGCTAGATCAAGAAAAGGGGGGTACTACAAGCCCTCTGCCCCACGCATCTAACCAGCTCACGTGGTTCACCGGTTCCACCGACTAGACTCTTAGAGTGATTCAGTCGATACAGAGGTGCGCTTGAAATGGGGGGTGTACTGTCCCTATTGGGCTGGGCCCTTCCCTATAAGGCCCCACCATTAGGGCATAAGCACCCTCTTGCTACCTATATGCGAGGCGTCGTCTAGTCCCTTCCCTGACCAGGATCGCTCCCACACCTGTAGCGTTCGTGATTGGCCTACTCAACTGTGTATCGATCGAAAGGCAGGGCGGCACAGCCCCCAACCAAGAGAGTGGTTACATCCAGCATGTCCTCCCTTATTCCACCTCTTGGCTCCACCCCTATTGGTCGGGTTTACATCGTGTCATGTTGTGTCGAGATACGAGTATTCGAACTTAAACATAACTCAACCTATTTAATAATTGTGTCAAATTCTCTAAATCCTAACACAGCCCATTAATTAAGTAGGTTGACATAACATGACACATTCCAACCCATTCAACACAAAATTAATAATTAAATATATAGCTAAAAGGAGAGATTTTTTTCTTTGCTTTGAGTAAAAGGGTAAGGAATTTAGAGTTTTAATGAAGAATTTTTCAAAATAACCATCAGAATTCTTTTAATTACTTAATTAAATTAATAATTCATATTTTTTTTTTTATGTGAACTAAGAATTCATATTTCTTTTAGAGAAAAAAATGAAATTTATTTATATTAATCGAGTCATTTGGGGTTAATTGCGAATTAAGTGAGTCAATATGAAAATGACATTTATTTATATTAATCCTATTTAATGTTGAATTGAATCGTACCAGTCTCTACTGGGGTTTATTACTCATCATCTTTGTACTTGTTGTTTTATTTTCCAATTATTTCTCCAATTAAGAGAAGCAAAAAGAATAGTAAACAATAGAATAATAGGAATTCCCTTATATATAAATATAAATCAAAATTTTAATGAAATTGTGGGCAAGTAAGCTTCCATACTTAAAAAAAAATTATAAGGCCTGTTAGGTATATAAGTTCAAACAACAATTTTCAATATTTAAATATTGAAAACTGTGGACCCAAAAAAAGGTCCGATCAATGTGTGTCCTTAGGGTACACATTAACTATCTATTTTGAGAAAAATTTTATGAAAAATTAAAAAAACTATTAAACAGTAAATTATTTTTTTGTTTTTCTATAAAGTGTTTCTTAAAATAGATTACTAATATACGTTTCAAAGGTACACATTAATAAATTCCTGTTTAAAAAACACCTCACAAACAGTTTTCGGTTTTTGAATTACAGTTGAGTGACATGATTATAATTATGTAGAAAATTATGGGACCCACCAAACCTGACATGACATAGAGACCGGCATAGTTGTCAGTATCGTACGATACGCGATACATATCGTATCATGTACAAAAAATTTCGTATCGTAAGGGCGTATCGTTAGTACTCATGAATCGTCCGATACATAGATGCATATCATATGAATCGTATCATATCGGTGAATCGTACGTATCGTACGATACATAGACATGTAGGTTTAAAATGAGTTTTTTTGTTAAAATTTGTGATTTTATTTGATTTAAACAAGTTGTTAGACTTTGTTAACACAAAATTATTAGAAAACTTAATTAAGTCTAATGAAATAGCAAGTCCATGAGTTTTTTTTTCCTCTCTTCTCTTTCTCCTACAAAATTCAGACTATACTCATAACACTCACTTTCATATGTGCAAATTTATTTTATATGCTATTTGTGGGGCCCGTGGGCCTGGGAGCCCCAACCCACTTTTAGGCTGGCCCAAGGCCCATGCCGAGGAGGGACAGTTGTCCCAGGCCGGCGTCTATGGGCTTCAGCCCTTACTAGGCCCACGCCGAGGACACCCCTTCCTCGGCACTCCTAGTCCAAACTCCAGGTGGCCCCATCCACACTTAATGCATCTACCTAACTCCCCTAGCAGCATTAATGCTGATAGGACCTCCGAGCGGTACAACCTGGGGGGCTGCGACCCACAGTAAGGTGGGAAGCAGAGCGGATGGGACAGGTTCAAAAGCAAGGAGCCTGGATGATTGACAGCCGTAAGGCCAAGATCAACCGAAGGAGACTTATATAAGGGAAAGGACCCCTCTTGAGAGTGGGGGCTCCTCGGCCGTCCGAGGAGCAACCCCCAAGCCAAAAAGAACAGGGCTAAGTCCCCTCAAAGAAGGAAGTCTCTGGAGAACCGGCGGCAAGCCTGTTAGCGCCAAACCCTTCGTCCCACTCTCTAAATAAATGTATTGTTGGGGGATCTACGACAAACCGAGCCCCTACAATTGCCGCCGTCTGTGGGGAGGGTTAGTGCGCCGACCGACGCAACCGGCGATCGTTCTAAACAGTCACTTCGCAAAAAAAAAAAAATAAGTACAGTTGCAGCAAAATGGAAGATTCAACAGCAAAAAAAAGAAATGAGAAAAGAGTCTGATATTATTTCATGAAAAAGAAAGTTACAAAATACAATCAGAGGCTCAGGCAGGCTTGTTTTACAAGCTTTATTACAAGCTAATCCTACAATCGGAGGCTCAGGCGGTCCGATTCTACAACTAGCTAGAGGGAGGGGGAAGTGTCAACCCGTGCTTTTATTGGCATCAGGAGAATGGGAGGGCCTGACAATAAAAGCGGGGAAGGGGGCTGAGGCTGGCTCACTTCAAGGCGGAAGCTTGAACAAAGTGAGGAGCAGATGCAGGGGCACCGGAATGTCCTCCCCCGTGATGTTCCCTTGATGCTCTCCAATCCGCCCGAGCGCTGGCCGTTGGAGACGGCAACACTCAGGCGCCAGCCATGACATGAGTTCGCGTGTCTCCTCCACCGGAGGTGCGCCCCGGGGAGAGACGTTAGGTACTTCAACAACGTCCCACCTGGCCACCGCATACGGCACTGCCAGGGTTACGCCCGGACTCTGCCGCGCCGGAAGCCCAGTGGGGGCTGCGGCCACAGCGGCCCTCGATCCCATATCTCCCAACTTTGGTCACAATCCTGGCGGTGGTGTTAAAGGGGCTCAGAGAGGTGGAGGGACGTATTTCTGATTGTGGTGGAAGGTCCATGGAGTGTGAAGAAACCATCCCCCCAGAAGGCCTTATATAGAGGAGGAGGGTTGGTGAGAATTAATTCACGCAGAATTCGAAAAGTGAGTTACCGAAGCGGCGGACAATAATGAAGACACCAAATTCCAAGGGGGCCGCAGACCGTTGTACCTCTGTTGATTCACGAGACCATTAATGAAGGCGCGTCTCGCGCACCGAAGCGTCAGGCGTAGAACACGAACGGCCAAGAGGCGCTTCCCAGATAGAAGATGGGGACTCGAGCTGGAGGCGAGATCAACGCCACGTGTAAAATCACTGTCCGACCGAAGGAGGAATCATCCCCAGAAAAACGGTCCGAGGACAAACCCCTACTCAATGAAAGTGTTAGACAGAACCAAGGCTCTGCATGGTCCTCGGACTCAGGCCTATGGGGAAACTAATTACTTCAGAAGACCAAGTGTTAGACAGAACCAAGGCTCTGCATGGTCCTCGGACTCAGGCCTATGGGGAAACTAGCCACTACTCTTGAAGGCAGCACCTGTGCCTAGGTCTTGCATGGTCCTCAGGACCCAAGCCTACGGAGAGCTAGCCACTACTCTTGAAGGCAGCACCTGTGCCTAGGTCTTGCATGGTCCTCGGACCCAAGCCTACGGAGAGCTAGCCACTTATCTTGAAGGCAGCACCTGTGCCTAGGTCTTGCATGGTCCTCAGACCCAAGCCTATGGAGAGCTAGCCACTAATCTTGAAGGCAGCACCTGTGCCTAGGTCTTGCATGGTCCTCGGACCCAAGCCTACAGAGAGCTAGCCACTTATCTTGAAGGCAGCACCTGTGCCTAGGTCTTGCATGGTCCTCAGGACCCAAGCCTACGGAGAGCTAGCCACTACTCTTGAAGGCAGCACCTGTGCCTAGGTCTTGCATGGTCCTCGGACCCAAGCCTACGGAGAGCTAGCCACTTATCTTGAAGGCAGCACCTGTGCCTAGGTCTTGCATGGTCCGAGGACCCAAGCCTACGGAGAGCTAGCCACTTATCTTGAAGGCAGCACCTGTGCCTAGGTCTTGCATGGTCCTCGGACCCAAGCCTACGGAGAGCTAGCCACTACTCTTGAAGGCAGCACCTGTGCCTAGGTCTTGCATGGTCCTCGGACCCAAGCTTACGGGGGGCTTGCCACTTTCTTGAAAGCAACAACAGAATCTTCCATAGGAGACTAACTACTTACCGAAGAATTGAAGCGCCGAGCTGACCATTTGGGGAAGAGCCAACCAGCGGAAGGCCCTCTGGGGTATGAGGGCCGTGGATATCAAAACCCTCCTCCCCGTCCGAGGGAACGTGCAGTAGGATTTTGAGGGGCTATTGTGGGGCCCGTGGGCCTGGGAGCCCCAACCCACTTTTAGGCTGGCCCAAGGCCCATGCCGAGGAGAGACAGTTGTCCCAGGCCGGCGTCTATGGGCTTCAGCCCTTACTAGGCCCGCGCCGAGGACACCCCTTCCTCGGCACTCCTAGTCCAAACTCCAAATGGCCCCATCCACACTTAATGCATCTACCTAACTCCCCTAGCAGCATTAATGCTGATAAGACCTCCGAGCGGTACAACCTGGGGGGCTGCGACCCACAGTAAGGTGGGAAGCAGAGCGGATGGGACAGGTTCAAAAGCAAGGAGCCTGGATGATTGACAGCCGTAAGGCCAAAATCAACCGAAGGAGACTTATATAAGGGAAAGGACCCCTCTTAAGAGTGGGGGCTCCTCGGCCGTCCGAGGAGCAACCCCCAAGCCAAAAAGAACAGGGCTAAGTCCCCTCAAAGAAGGAAGTCTCTGGAGAACCGGCGGCAAGCCTGTTAGCGCCAAACCCTTCGTCTCACTCTCTAAATAAATGTATTGTTGGGGGATCTACGACAAACCGAGCCCCTACACTATTAATAATGTATTAAATGAAAATATAATTATTTTTTATTTTGTTATTATTATTTTGAGTCTAAAAAGCTAGAATGCCAAGAAAAAATATAAATAAAAAAATATTAGAATAAAAAAACCAAAAAAAAAAAAGTAAATGTTGATAATAATAAAAAAAAAAAGTCTTTGAAAAAATAATTTTGCAAGATGCTGAACATGATGATAACATTGACTTAGATAGAGTTGATTAGTCAAAATGACGAAAAGATATTATTATTTTGGTTCATATATCAGGTATTACTTTTGAGTTTAATAAAAAAAAAAAATTATGAGTTTAATCAATTTGAATGTGCATGTTATAAACATAAGTTAATTTGATTTATTTAGTTAGTTTTGTTAAATTTTATTACATAAGTAATGATTAAATTGGTCATTAGTTAAATATATTTTGAATTTATAATGAATATATCTTTTATATACGTATATTTATAATTATTTTATAATTTTATTAGGTGTTTGTGTATCTTACGATTCACGATTTGATAACTATGGAGACCGATACTATTTCACTCTTTCACACAAAGACAAGTACTATTTGTCTCTCTTTCACACCAAACTTGGCTTGTGCTCTGACATGTCTAATGAGTTATCACTTAAAAAAATTCATTAGCGCGTCAAACACACCATTATAATTTTTTATATTTAAAAATATGTCGTTAAAAACATAATATTAAATACATTTTTTATATTAATAATACTTTAAATATATTTTTTCATAACATTTTTTAAATTATAATTTTTATATTATTTTAAATAACAATATTTAAAAACCGTTAGCAGGCCTATAATTTTTTTTGGATAACTCTCATATATATATATATATATATAGAAATTGAGAATAACTTACGTCCGAAGCTGGCGTAAAAGACAACTTTTACGCCAGCCAATACCGAAACGCCATGTTAGCAAATAAGTGCCACGTCAACTTAAATATAAAACCCTTGACTCAAGCAAACTCAACTCTGGTTAACCATACAATTTTACTCTTAGCAAACCCATCTGATAAGAAAATTTCAAAATCTCTCTCTTCTCCAGCCCATCTCCAAGCCTCGCTCTCTCAACCGTGCCATCGCTGCTGCCACCAAGACCCTCGTGACAAGCCATCGTTGTCGCACAGGCCACGTCTCATAGCCCAACATCGCCGGACTGCAAAAAAATAAAATAATAATAATAATAATAATAATAACAGGGTAGTGTTAACTGGTATGGTAAAGTACCCATTACAAAATAGTTTTATATCAAATTATTTTGCTTAATTTATATCAGATTTTTTACTAACTTTATAAAATGTAGAATCAATAAAATTAACTTTTTAAGTTTCATTTATCATTTTAGTAATATTTTTAATTCTTTTATTAATTTATACTACTTTTTTATTAGATAAATCTCACAGTAAATTATCCCTAACGATCGTTCACGTTACATTACCCCATAATAATAAAAACACGTGATTGCATGAAATGACTCATGTTGGTTAGTATCACAAACGACAACATTGGTCATGTAGTCAGTGTGGTCCAGTGAGTAGGCCTAGTCGTATGGATATGACTAGGCGTACCACCCCAGAGGACGCAAGATACGACTAATATACCGTACACAATAATATAGCTATGCAGCTGGCCAAGTTATTATTGCTCAAACAATCAGGGGCTGCTGAGGCGGTGAGGCCTGAGCCACAATAATTTTTTTCAAATTTCTATGAGAATAACTTACATCCGGAGCTGGCGTAAAAGACAACTTTTACGCCAGCCAATACCGAAACACCACGTCAGCAAATAAGTGCCACGTCAATTAAAATATAAAACCCTTGACTCAAGCAAACTCAACTCTGGTTAACCATACAATTTCCTCTCAGCAAACCCATCTTATCAGAAAATTTCAAAATCTCTCTCTTCTCCAGCCCATCTCCAAGCCTCACTCTCTTAACCGTGCCATCGCCGCTACCACCAAGACCCTCGTGACAAGCCATCGTTGTCGCACAGCCCAACATTGCCGGACTGCTCTGCTGGCTCAGCCACTGCCGTAAGTTTTTTTTTTCTCTCTCTCTCTCTCTCTCTCATTTTTTATTGGTTGCTGGAAAAACGAAGGGGAACGATGGCTTGTCATGAGGGTCTTGGTGGTAGCGGCGATGGCACGGTTAAGAGAGTGAGGCTTGGAGATGGGCTGGAGAAGAGAGAGATTTTGAAATTTTCTGATAAGATGGGTTTGCTGAGAGGAAATTGTATGGTTAACCAGAGTTGAGTTTGCTTGAGTCAAGGGTTTTATATTTTAATTGACGTGGCACTTATTTGCTGACGTGGTGTTTCGGTATTGGCTGGCGTAAAAGTTGTCTTTTACGCCAGCTCCGGATGTAAGTTATTCTCATAGAAATTTGAAAAAAATTATTGTGGCTCAGGCCTCACCGCCTCAGCAGCCCCTGATTGTTTGAGCAATAATAACTTGGCCAGCTGCATAGCTATATTATTGTGTACGGTATATTAGTCGTATCTTGCGTCCTCTGGGGTGGTACGCCTAGTCATATCCATACGACTAGGCCTACTCACTGGACCACACTGACTACATGACCAATGTTGTCGTTTGTGATACTAACCAACATGAGTCATTTCATGCAATCACGTGTTTTTATTATTATGGGGTAATGTAACGTGAACGATCGTTAGGGATAATTTACTGTGAGATTTATCTAATAAAAAAGTAGTATAAATTAATAAAAGAATTAAAAATATTACTAAAATGATAAATGAAACTTAAAAAGTTAATTTTATTGATTCTACATTTTATAAAGTTAGTAAAAAATCTGATATAAATTAAGCAAAATAATTTGATATAAAACTATTTTGTAATGGGTACTTTACCATACCAGTTAACACTACCCTGTTATTATTATTTTATTTTTTTGCACATCTTTTTTTTCTTTTGCTGAATGTTTAGTTCATTACCTAAAAGCAATGTGGCAAAATGCGTGCTTCACAACATATTTCAGATAAAGCCAAATTGTAGATGAGATGTGGGTCACAAAATTATGAAGGGAAAAGTTAATGAACTGGCAGAGGAGCAAGATCCTGATATTTGGGGGAACTGGGTACATAGGAAAGTTCATGGTGAAGGCAAGCATCTTCCTAGGCCATTCAAAATACGTTTATACTCGTCCTATAACATTCCAGTGGCTATCCTTCACAGCATATTTGTAAAGGGTGAGACGATGAGCTTTGAGTTAGGGGAGGACGATATTGAGGCTTCAAGTCTATATCAGGATTTTGAATACACAACCATCGATCAGCTTCTTGATATTTTTCTTATTAATCCCCCGAAGCCCATAATTGTTGCATTTGAATGAGTGAAAGGCTAGAGGAAGAGAGACGGAATAAGTAGTTCTTGACGGTTGTTGAACACAAATAGTGCACTTTGTTCACTTGAATTTCGTGTTTCATAATAATGACTTAAATAAAATTTGCTGAATATTTCTAATTTCTAGACTTACCCAAGAACTATCTCACCCCTAATTATCTTCAATTAGTGTGTAGTCTCGTGTATAGGCATGTGTATAATTAAAAACAATCACAATTATACATTTTCTTTTTAGAATAGATTCAAATTATACATAATATTAGCTTGCACTTTTTTTAAACCATACATTTCTAAATTCTCATTATATATATATATATAATTTAGAATTTAATTTGATTTAGACTTTTTGATTTTTTCACCCAATAATTCACTTGTCACAAAAATTTAAATAATAAACAGACACGTGGCAAAAAATTAGATTCTAATTGAAATCCAATTTAGAAACTAATTGGATTTAAACTCTTAGATTTTTACACTTAATAATTCACTTGACACAAAATTAGAAATTAAATGGAACACGCAATGCAAAATTTGAGAATCCAATTAAAATATAATTAGATTTTCTCTGAACTTGCCTATTAATATATATACATATTAAACCTCAAATAACTTTCAACATATCATATTAAGATTAATTAGCCATATAGCCTCTGTTCAGGGCTAATATTTAAAAAATGGAAAATGTTGTCTTGCCCAACCAAGCCCAAGCCTAATGCAATAAATGAATCGCACTTCACAACATTGAGCCTCCAAGAGCTAAGAAGTAAGAACTACACTAAACAGTATTGAATATTTGATATTTCTCTTCCAATTAATTAGCAAGCAAAACAGGGCCACAAAAAAAAGTGGGCCCCCGGGTACTCTAACCTTTACAGCAACCAGCTCAATCTTCATAACTTTAACTTCTTAAATAATTGGGCCTTGAGCTTCCTCATCTATTCTAGCCCATCCTCAAAAAATCAGCCAATGTTTGAGGCCTAAGGCCATGGATTTTGAATTTAGGTGATGTAACAAGCGGTTTAACAGGTGGCAGAGACAAAATTTGAGAAGATGGGCAGAGATGCCCATGCAACTAAACATACGTATACATGCGGCATGTTTCAAGGGCATAGGACCCATATGTTAGCCATCGATTAAGGATGGCAAAGGGTACAATGGGTCGGGATCAAGGGTGTCATGTCCTCAATCCTTTTTAAAAAAAAAATTAGGAGCAGGATGGGTAAAAGGTATTTTATTATTCCTAATGAGGTGGTTTTGACATTAATAAGATAGATGAAATAGTAAAGAGAAAAATAATCATGAGTGCAAATTGAGAGAAAACAAGTGTTTTGTCATGGTAATAGATATATTTTATAGAAAATAAATTATAAATAGGATATAAGAAATAGAAATCACTTGAAATGAAAGCTTATAACTAAAATACATGTATAGATGAGTTTCAAAAATGTAAGTTTGAAATTATACAAGTTTCAAAAATGAAAACTCTAGTCTTTTCTTGTCTAAAATTTGCTCTATCTTCGAGACTTTACCTTCTATTTATAATACTGTAGATGTTTTCGGATACAATGAGAGTGGAGACTTCGTTTTTTGAATAATGAGAGGGTGTTTGGTTCACCCACTCAAACACATATTTTCAGTTTTTAAACAACATTACACATATTTTTATATATTTTTTCACCCACATGTATTTCCACACATGTTTTCAAATAACAAAATACATGTTTTCAAACACATGTACCAAACACCCCCGAATATCCTTTGTCTAATAGTGGAGCGTCCTATATAATAGAATGTTATGGGATGTGCTTTGCTTTCTGATTGATAAGATGCATGGTGTGATGTCTTGGCTTTTGTCACTTTGGTTGATGGAATGCATTATTCTTGATTGCATCGATGGGAAGATGCATCATATATAGACACATTTAGAGCTGGACAGGGTGAGCTAAACCCATCCCTAAATACGATTGATAGGTGGGACTAGGAGTTTTTGTCATTCCTACCATTGATGCATGTTCTCATTGATTAGGAACTAAACTTACCTGATTTTTGTGCACAAACTCTTTAATATGTCATAAAAGCGTCAGTCATTAACGCTAGGAATACTTTTAGCAACCTTAGAGCATCCACAGCAGTGGAGCTAAAAATTTAGCTTTTTAGCTCCACCAAAAGTTACTTTATCTATTATAGCTATACACTTGCTGCAGCAGTGGATCTATTTTAACTATCAACACAATAAAATAATATAAACAACACAATAAAATAATATACCCTACAATAAAATAATATATCCTACAACCCAATAAACTTTCCAGCACTGACCACAACCGGCCACCTCTACAATCAACCACAGCCACCACCACCACCACCACCACCACCAAACCCACAAACAAAATAAAAAACCAAACAACCATCATAGTCACCAATCCACCACCACAGCCACCAAGCCCATAGGAAAAAAAAAATCAAACATCATTCCACTTCCATAGCCGGTGGATCGACGGCGTGGGCAGGGGCTTGGGCCGGCGTTGGGCAGGGGCTTGGGTCGGCGTTGGGTCGGCGCTGGGAAGGGGCTTGGGCTGGCGTTGGGCAGGGGCTTGGGTCGGCGTTGTCAGCGCTGGGTAGAGGCTTGGGGCGGCGTTGGGTCGGCGCTGGGTAGAGGCTTGGGTCGGCGTTGGGCAGGGGCTTGGGCCGGCGCTGGGTGGGGGGCTTGGGTCGGCATTTTCGGCGCTGGGCAGGGGAAGAAAGAAGAAAGAAGAAGCCGGCGATGAGCTCTTCAAGCTCCACCGACTGGATTTTGGCCTGAGCATACCAGAGGGGAAAAAAAAAATTTTTGAGGAAGAAAGAAGAAAGGAGAAGCCGGAGAGACAGAGAGACAGAAGGAAATGTTTTATTAATGTGAGAAGAGAGAGAAGATAATAAAAAAATAATTTTTTTTTTTAGCTGTGTGCTACAGTGCACATCTATGTAGCAATTCATCTATAATTTATAAGTATAGCTCCACTGCTGTAAGCTCTTTTTTGTGATTTTGAAGCTAAATTTTAGCATTATAGCATTATAGCTCCACTGCTGTGGATGCTCAACCTTACTAGCAAGCAAAAACCTTTCCCCTTGTGGTTAGACCCAAATTAAACCAACACAACCAAACAACCCAGAGTGTGCAAAAACTAGAACCACCTTTGCACCCATGCATGTCCACTGCTAAACATAAAAGCTGTGTAGTAGCCACTCACAAGTTATCATTATAAGGTTTTAAAAAAAAAAAATTAGCTGTGCATATAACTCCTCTTGACCTCCAATTAGCAAACTTCAATATACACCATCCCTGTCAGAAACGTTCCTTTTTCCCCTTTCTCTGTTTCGATGCACTACACCTTAATAGTCTAGCTCTCACCAAACTAAAGCTCTTATAATGAGCCTGCTATTACATAAAGAAACCTATTCTAATAGAAATAGGGGACTGTACTCCTATAGAAAAGAAAGAGGCGGCTTTTTTAGTATATATACAACTTGTGCATATGGGGAAATTGCAAGAGTGCAAGCTGCAAATGAGGAGAGAGATGATGTTTTTCTTTCATAGTAGTTCTGTTTATTCTTAAATTACTATCAATCCAAATGAAACAATGCTATTATACTAGCAACTAGCAAGTGGAATGAAACAGTAAATACATAAAACAAAAATTCTTGCAGTAACACAATTAATCCTAGATTCTGCTTTTCTACCTGTCAATCGTGGAGATGAAGTAGAGAGAAAACAGAGGAGAGGCTAGAATCAAGTGGAATAAGAACATTTACTTACAGGATGGATACTAAATAGTCAGGTCAACTATAATACATTGGTAGACTACTCCCCAACTGTGCATACATACATAAATAATAGCAATCCCAAGGTCATAGGGAAAAAGTTTGACAAAAGGGGAAAATCTTTTATGCTAATACTTTGCAAATTTGTACATGAAGGAACATATCAATAAAACACATCCTGGCTTCTTTCCCTGCTAGACCACGAGATAAGGCTGTTGACATGAGGATGATACATACCTGACATTTTCAATCTTTCCTTTTCCATTTCAATTTTTCTCATCACCTGGAGTTGGAAATCATAAGCATAAAATGATCCATCTTCGTCCCTCTTGAAAATCATATCTCCTTTGATTCTTAAACTGTAAAGGGGGACCATATCCAAAATACAGCCCGTTTTGATACTAAGTTGCTTTGTCCAAAGTTCCCCTAAACCCTTCAAGATCCAAACGCCCATCTGGTTCTCTTCTTCATGAGTAACAAAACTTAAGAAACCACGCATCTCAACAATCCTATCATGATACCGACTACTTTTTGGGAGAGGTATTGTATGAAACCTCTCCTTGTACACTTCAATAGACACTAAGTAATCACTACTATCAATATTAGGTACCCAGTGCAAAGCTCCAATTGCCAAAACAGGCAAGCATCCAAGCCAGCGCAAGAGTCCAAAAGAAGGTCCATTCACTGCTCTCCAAACTCTAGTACCAAGATTTAATATCTCACAACCGAAATACCTCAACTCATCCTGAAACAAGTGCACCACTTTATATTCACCAGTAACAGTGCAAAATGCAAAGCCATACGATTCTTTATCAGCAGGACATAAAGTACCCAGAGGAAGAGAAATCAACTTCCTAGTCACAGGATTTACGACTATAAGTCCTCCTTTCTTCAGTTTGTTTTCAAGCAAAATTAGACCATTGCAAGCAGCCCTAATATGGCCTGTGCAACTTACACTATATTCTCCTATTTTGCTCCTTCCATTGTTAATTTCCAAGAACTTGATGTAATATTTCAAAGTGGGGTTTATGTTTGGCTGCACTAAAACAGGGACCGATTCTGACTGAAGGAGTTTTGCCTCAACTGAAAAGGTATTTGGTTTCTCAACTGCAATTGGTCGCGTAGAAAAAGGGTACAGATTTTCTTCTTTAATTGATGATAGAAAGATCAAAACAGATTCTGATCTTTCGAGATGATCATCAATGAATTTGAGGCTATTAATTATAGTATACCATGGCTTACAAACAAACCTTGACCTTTGAAGAGACTCAAGAGGAAGACGAAGAAGAATGTTTGAGATGCAATCTTTAGGAATATAGGGGACAAGAGCATCTCGCAGCTTCTTTTTCTCTTCCTT
Organism: Quercus aquifolioides; assembly: GCA_019022515.1. NCBI lineage: Eukaryota > Viridiplantae > Streptophyta > Magnoliopsida > Fagales > Fagaceae > Quercus > Quercus aquifolioides. The sequence goes on from CM032327.1 coordinate 80,798,606, forward strand.
TGACAATGCTCTCTCCTCCACTAATCTTAAAAAGCTTGCCTTCTTGTCACCCATTAGATTGGCCATTGTGCCTTTTTAATAATGGTTGGAATACCTATAGATAAAATGATCATTTAGAAAAAAATTGTTAATAATTGTAATTGTTAGGAGATAAGAAACATATAAAGTGAAAAATGAAGAGGGTGAGGGGTTAGGGGGAACGTACACAACCAGTTTCTTAACATTTCAGGAAATTATATTAAATAAAGGGGGGAAATTAAAATATTTACAAAATGAAGACTGTATTAAGAAGAAAGCAATGGATGTAAAAAACTATGTTATCATGCAAAAGGATAGTATTAACCAATTTGTACTGAAAGGAAAAGAAAATCATATTGTTATCAAAGTAGATAGCCCTAAATCCAAATCATGTGTCCACTCTAACTCCCATTTAAGAAAATTAAAATTCCCAGTGCTGGACCCCACTTATTGAAGGGAGGTCTGGACCCACACATGGGGGGAAGCATTAAAATAATGATTAAATTCATTCTTTCCTGTCAACTTAAGTTTTTAGGGATCAATGGTAGTTAATCAGTTCATATTGTAGAATCCATATGACAATGAAAATGTACTAACACCATATCTTGTGCCTTTTCTTCTCCCCTATTAAGTAAAATATGAATTGAATATATTTTTATGATAAATTCATTTCCATGTCCTTATTTTGATGAATTCACATACATGATACATCTAAGAATAAATAAATCATGGAAGAAATATATGTAGTGAAAGATATTTTGTGTGGAAACTACTGTCTTGTTTTTGGAGCAGTACCATTCTATTTCCTTTCCTGTGTGTGGTATAAACTCTGTCGCCATTAAAATATGTACTAATGTACACAAACATACAAGGTCAAAGCCTATACATACTTGAAATCAAAACTTTTATTTTTATTTTTATAAGTAATAAACTTTATTGAAAAAAAATGTAAGAAAATACAGAGGAAAAAAGCACACAGGCAGTGTGCTAGAAGCAACAAAGAAAAAATTAAGTAAAAATGAAAGTACAAAAATCAAGCATATCAGGTAAAGAAATGAAAGGAAAACACCAGAAGCATTTGCCCAATCACGCAAAGTCTGAAGTAATAGAAGCTTCAACTCATGAATCGATCTTTCAATCCCTTCAAAGGTACTTGAAATCAAAACTTAAAACAAGACAATTATAGTCATAATAAAGAAAAGCATCAAGAATAGAGATATTAAATATAAAATAATTTTAAGAAGAAAAAAAAAATCAGCAAAGTGGAAGTGGTGGTCATAAATAGCAATAACTAAGAAATCCCATGATAAAAGAACCAATGCAAGAATATACAGTAGTTCTGATTGAGTCAAAGGTGTAAAAGATATGTGGAAGAATGTCAAAAGCAAGGTATCTTTATTTTGTAATCTTAACTATGATATTGAAAAATCAAAATATGTTGGAAAAAGCAGAAGTAATCTTCTATTACACATTAAATTTTATTAAATGAAAGGGTATGCAAATGAGACTATACAAGAGAAATGTGGAAAAAAATTAAAATTAAAATCTAAAGAGTTACACAACTCCAAAAGACAAAAGTGATGATAAACTACTAGCAGTCATCAACCAGTCAATCAGAAATATCATTTTTCAGTTTTATCACTGTGAATTTGATTCCTTTAAATGTCCTTATGGTCTTGCCAAAAACATCACATAAGGCGTGATTGAATTAATTTTCAATAAATCATTATTTGGTAATCATATATAATTTATGTAGAACCACAACATGAAATGAGATACTAAAGGATTAATTTTGGCAGTTATAAGACATACGTTTCTGACTTGTCAGTTAAGCAAAAACTATCAGAATTGGAGACTAATATTCTTACTCTACCAACCATTCGGAAAGGTTTACTCACTTATGATGCTCTTTGTAGAATTTGGTCAAATACTTCATCCATAGGAAAAGAAAAGTAAAAAAAAAAAAAATTTGCAGCGAATCTAAGAATCTAACCTACTTCATTTAAGTGGTCCTTGTCACAGTTTTGGATCTGCTGCAACCAAATTGACAGAAGTTTATCTTAATGGTAGGTGAATCCAAAATTATGAACCAAATGAACTACAATATCAAAAAATAATTGATAGAATGATCACATTTTTTTTTTTTTTATCAAAGATGAATTTTATTGAGAGAGAGAGAGAAGGATAACAAGCTGGCCTCCAAGTACACAGGTGGTGTGCTGCTACAGGCCTATATAATCAACGGAAGTTAGAATGATCAAAAACTATGATTCGGATTTTCAATTCTGTTCTGACCCTTTTTGCTTCTTAGTGGAAGATACTCATTGAGGAACTCTCAATAGTCATTTAGGATAAATAAACCTTAAATGACACCAATTTAGCCTGCTTTAACCAAGCCTTAGTTACATAATTTTGGGTCACCTATGGATTCTCAACAAACTAATCGGGGTCAGCCATGTGTATTCTTTTCCACCATTCTATTATATTTTGTAGAATAATAACAGAAGTTCCAATTGCAATTGTAGCAAAAATTCAATAAACTGAACGCAAAGATACATTTATAGTGAATGATAGAAATCAAAAGAAGGAAATCAAAGATATGTATTTTAATAATTCAGAGTTTTTCTTTTTTGAACTCCCGGGACCATGGGAAGAGTTTTCTGACAAACAAAATTCAGGTAGCATAAACCAGGTCAGAACATTCAGTCAGACTGTTGTATATCATTACACGACTTTAAGCGTGCTTGAGCTGACAAGGATGCATGACCCTTTTAGCTTCTTTGTGGAAGATACTCATTGAGGAACTCTCAATATTCATTTAGGATAATTAAACCTTAAATGACACCAATTTAGCCTGCTTTAACCAAGCCTTAGTTACAAAATTTTGGGATCACCTATGGATCCTCAACAAATTAATCAAGGTCGGCCACATGTATTCTTTTCCACCATTCTATTCTATCCGAAATCATGCTCTTTGTTACCTACTTTATTGACATGTCATTTTTTACTAATTTTACTACTTTTATTTTAGGTCTTCTTCTTCCTATTTTTGTTTCCTCCACTTGAATCAATTCACTCTTCCTCACTAGTGCATTGATCGCTCTACTCTTCATCAATAGGGGTCAACCCTATCAATAAGGGACTCATTTTGAATCGTACCTTTCCTTATGGAGTACTTCATATCATAAGGAAATAAATAGAGAACTAAAAATAATAGACTAAGAAATGGTACCAAAGGCTCTATTGACAAGATTGGTTTCAAATAAAAACTTGGTCCAAACACCATGAACAAGCCCTCAATTGGGTTGCACATCTTTACGAGCATTGACCTGAAAGAATGGTCCATCCAAATTTCCAATGATTGATGGAGGATTAATGACACCAATTAATCCATAATTATTACTGATTGATTTCATTTGATTTGAATTTTAATTCTGAATTTAATGTTATTAATTACATTGTTTCTTTCCTTATTTACTCCAAGAGTATAGTGACGTGATAGTTCTCTCTTTATCACGTACTATTGTGATCACACTAATTAAAGTCATGGTGGTATCCCATAAAAATAAAAAATAAAAATCTTACCCACAATTCATGCAAGAAAAAGATTACCACGTCACTGTACTCTACAAATAATTTTATGGCTCAATCTATAAATAATATCTGATCGACACAAAATTTAACACGCATATTAAGAACAAATAGAATATTTAATCCAAGGTGAGATTTTCAAGATATGAGTTCACTAAATCCTTACACAAATCGATATATATATATATATTTGGCTTAGGGTTTGTTCAGCTCTTCTTTCTAAATCCTTACACAAACAGCATCAAATTTGGTGTCAAAGCAAACTCAAAGACAGAACTAAGCAAGCACTAATTTGACTGAGAGCTGAAATTTCATTATACAACAAATAACATGTTTATTACACAAATTGATCTATTTGGACGATGAAATCTACTTTTGTTCAAAGAGATTAAAAAAAAAGTAGAAATCGAAAATCCGAAGTAATTTGAGGATTGCGATCGTGGTGATGTCGTACCTGATGATGTCCCGTCGTGTCGCCTTCGCTGTCTTAGAAAACCCGATCAGTTCCGCTTCATAGTTTAGTATGAATGAATTCTGAGACTTTTGCGATTAAAGTTTATTTAAAACTTTAAAAGAGGACCGTGACTTTTTTCTTGAGGCGATTAGTCAAATAATAACAATTTGTAATTTTGTTGTGAAGAGAGAGAGAGAGAGAAAGAGATAAAGCAAATTGTATTTGATTTATTAATGATTCAAAAATATTTATAGGAGCTTGACCTAACTCTTTTTTTGATGGTCCCTTGTGAGAGACTAATAAGACTGGGAATAAGTAACTGTACACCTAATCGAGAGAGAGAGAGAGTGGGAGTAAGTGTAACACCCAAGATGGTTGACCTTGGTTTGAGACGTTTGACCTTTGTCGATAGTGTCCAACCCCCTCAATTCCGCCAAAATGACTCCAATCTTGCTAATTTTTATTGGACAAAGTTTTTCTAGTGTGATTCATCACACTATTTTCAAATAATTAAAAAAGCCAAATGATTTATTAAAAAACCAAATGAAGAGCCATCCATACAAAATTTTTTAATAAAAAATCATATACTGTATAATAAAAGCTGGGCTTAGAAGCCGTGGTTACGCCAATTCATGATGCATGCATGGACCATGTGGCGTAGCAATTAAAAACTCATTATTCATTTCTTTAACGAAAGTTGGGGGCTCGAAGACGATCAGATACCGTCCTAGTTTCAACCATAAACAATGCCGACCAGGGATCGGCGGATGTTACTTATAGGACTCCGCCGACACCTTATGAGAAATCAAAGGCTTTGGGTTCCGGGGGGAGTATGGTCGCAAGGCTGAAACTTAAAGGGATTGACGAAAGGGCACCACCAGGAGTGGAGCCTGCGGCTTAATTTGACTCAACACGGGGAAACTTACCAGGTCCAGACATAGTAAGAATTGACAGACTGAGAGCTCTTTCTTGATTTTATGGGTGGTGGTGCATGGTCATTCTTAGTTGGTGGAGTGATTTGTCTGGTTAATTCCGTTAATGAACGAGACTTCAGCCTGCTAACTAGCTATGCGGAGGTGATCCTCCGCGGCCAGCTTCTTAGAGGGACTATGGCCGCTTAGACCAAGAAAATTTGAGGCAATAACAGGTCTGTGATGCCCTTAGATGTTCTAGGCCGCACATGCAGGCAGCACCCCCCCCCCCCCCCAATGGGCATGCAGTAGCCAAGGCATGGGCAAGCAGCTGCCAAGGCCAAGGCAGCCCCCCCATGGGCATGTTGTTGGGCCAATGTAGGCCAAGGCTGCCCCTCATAGGTATGCTGCCAAGGCCAGGGCATGCAGCCAAGGCCAAGGCAGTCCCCGTGGGCATGCTGCCAAGGCCAAGGCATGTTGCCAAGGCTAAGGATGAATCTCATGGGCAAGGGGCACGCAGCCAAGGCATGGCTTAGGGCAGGCATAGGAACCACGTGAGGGGTTAGCCTCTGGAGGAAACGGGGTAAAGAGTTTTTTTTTTTTATTTTTTTTAGGGGGGATTTGGAGGAGGAGGGGGGAGGGACGAATCGAAGCGACTCAGGGCTGAATCTTAGTGGATCGTGGCAGCAAGACCACTCTACCACTTACAATACCCCGTCGCGTATTTAAGTCGTCTACAAAGGATTCTACCCGCCACTCAGTGGGAATTATACTTCAAGGCAGCCCACGCGACTTGTCCGCTAATTAAAGCTGAGAGAAAATTCAATTAGATTTTCAATTAGAGTCTAAATTTTGCACCACGTATTTTGTCTAATTTTAAAAAAATTTATGCCAAATGAGTTAATTTAATGCAAAATATAAAGAGTTCAATATAAATGAATCATAAAAAACTCAATCATATAACTAATTTTATTTTTAAAATTATAATAAGAGAAATTTGAAAGATTTTACTTTCCAATGCCATTTGTTTATCTAATTAAAAATAATTCAAATTTATTAACTTTTTACATAACACTGAATCTGAACTATGCTTGAATTCATGTCCAACCTCAAATCATTAAACCTTTCCATTTTGTTTGTTTTAGTTCTAATTCAACTCAATTGATGATAAAGTTTTGTGTTTGTAAAAAAAAATGAAACACAAGTTTAAATTAGGCTAAAATGCAAACTGCAACCTTTAAGTTTTGATCAAAATTCATTTTAGTTCTCTAACTTTATTTTAGTTAAATTGAGTTCTCTAGATTTCAAATTTATTTAATTCAGACATTCTATCCAATTTTGTTAAAAATTATCGCTTAAAAAATATTTGTTTTACATGAAAAAAATCTATAAAATTAATAAAATATTTTATAGATTATTTATGTGAGAATCTCATTTTAATTTTTTAATTAGTTAATTGCATACTTAACGAAAATTATTTAACGAAATTGGACAAAAGACCTAAGTTGAATAAATTTGAAACATAGAGAACTCAATTGAATGGAAATAAAGTTAAATGACTGAAACGAAATTTCCACTCTATTTGTTTTGATGTAAAATATTTTCAAGGGTTTGTTTATTTGCAATTTTGCCAAAAATATTATATGCACTAAATATCAATTAGTGTTGCCTTCCAAAAAAAAAAAAAATCAATTAGTGTTTTAACATAACCTTAGATCCCATGTCATTAACGAGTATTCAAAATTCTTTGTGTGCTATTAATAAGCAAGAGATTTAAAACCATGCCTATTATCTAAAGAGAAATGATATATTTACAACATTTTCACAATATTTTTACAACAAATCCTAAGTGGCAAGTTGTTACTAATTGTTATTGTTGGGGCAAAAAAGTAATCTTAGTGTTAGGTTTAAATTTGAACCAATAACAATTAACCACCTATGATTTGTTGTAAAAATATTGTGGACGTAGCAGCTTTCTTATCTAAATCTTGTTATTTTGATCCGATGACAATAACTTAAAAAGGTAGTCTTCGTTGTAAATGCACTTTTAGTCCTTACATTTTGACTTTTTTCCATTTTGGTTTCTACATTTTAATTTTACCACTTTTAGTACTTAAACCAATTAGCGCGTGTCATATCAGTCCTTACCGTCAGCCAACTAATAGAAAAAACTGACGTGGCTGACGGCACTATTAAAATAATAATAAACAAATTTATTTTGGCATTAAAAAATGCCACATCAGCATTTAAATTAAAAAAATTAATTTATTAATTTTAACTAAATAAAAAAAATTAAAAAAAAAAAATCACGTGAATTGAGATTTAAGAGTGCCTTGAACAAGAACAATAAGAACACAAATCTAGATTTAAGAACAAAAAGAAAATTTTCCTTTATTTGACATTTTCTTTTTCATTTTTCTTAGAAAACAAAAACAAGATTAAGCAAGAACACAAACACAAATCCAGTAAGAACACAAACACAAATGTAGACAAATCTAGCAAGAACACAAACACAAATCCAGATAAATCCAATAGACTGTAGAAAAACAACCGCGAAGGCTGGAGTAGTGGGATTCACAGCCTGACAATGATAAAAATAAAACAGTCAGATGTCGAAACTCCAAAAACGTCTCATTCTCAAACCCCTAAAATTGTGTAACTTTTCAAAACCTTGATTCTTTCCTTCCTTCCTTAAAACCAACAGCAGCCATGGATGACAGCTTCAAAGTCCTAGTTGATAAAATCTTCGGCTCTCTAGTTGCTGCTTCTTCTTCTTCTTCTTCTTTAGCATCAACTTCAACCCCAACAGCCACAACTCCATCTTCGTCTTTGTGGTCTCTCACAGACGACAAAATCGAAAGGAAAGACTGGGTCAAAGACAAGACCATTTCTGAACTCGACTCCCATTCCTTATTGACTAGTGGCGGCTCCAGAAATTTTGTCCAGGGTGTTCTTATTCTATTTTCAGTATTTTGAAAAAATTTCGGGTCATTTCAGTCTGTTTCAGGACATTTCGGTAAATACCGGCCGAAATTCAAGATTTGGCTAGCATGAAGTTTGTGCTTAAAAAAAAAAAAGTTCTTAAAGCCAAAACAAATTTGCATTATGTACACCAAAAAACCTCAAAAGGAAAAAAAATGAAAAGAAAAAAAATGAACAAAGGTACTTGTACAATAAACTATAAGTTCATTTGAAATATTAATAAAATTATTAATTATTGTTATTTAGTTGTTTCATAAATTTGTCTGTCTTTTATAAACTATAATTTGTTGTATTGTTGTTTCATTAATTTTTAAATTATTAATTGTTATTTAGCCTAACATAATTTAATTTGTTTGTCTTTTATAATGTATTAGTTAATTAAATTATTAATTATTGATGTTTAGTTGCTTCATTAATTTTTTTTACTAACTACTAGCTGTCTAGCACCACCCCACTGTGCATTAGCACACACTAGCACACACCTCATGTGTGCACACGCCCTTGCCTCTCCGATACTATATTGGAGGCCATTTCGATTTAGTTAGAGAAACGAAATATTTCGGTACTGGCTAATACCGGTGTACCGTTTCAGAATTACCACTAAATATATATATATATTATCTTAAAAATATAAAATAATTTTAAAGTCTGACATAATAATTCCTTTAAATATTAATAATTATGGTTGTAGTATAAATTTTTTTTTTTTTTTTTTGTGTAGAAGAGTTGTAGTTTAATAATAATACTAAGTGCCCGTTTGGATTGGGCTGAAATAGCTGAAACGCGCGATTGCGTTTCAGTTTTTTTTTTTTTTTTTTTTCCACACGTTACAGGCCAATTTTTGTTACTGTTCATTCACTGTTGCGGCTATTGTTTATGAACAGTAGCTGCAATATTTAACTTTTCTCATAAACAGTGCACGGTGTGTACTGTTCATGGACCCACAAATTTCATTTTTTACTAATTTTTTTATTAAAAATAGGTCCTACGATACTATTTACATATTTAAAAATTATTTACTATAGTATTTTTTAATTTTCAGTTTTCAGCTGTATCTGGGATGGACATGTGTACATGTGCTTACTTTTCTTAAAAAAAAAAAAAAAGAAAAAAAAAAGAAAAAGAAAAAGAAAGCACATGTGCTTACTAAAATGCAGTAATGAAAAAACAAAATAAAAATCAATGTGCAAAAGTTAAAGGAAGGAGACGTGGGTGCTTGGAAATAAGTTTGAAATTTTTGAAAGCTTGACTTATTTAATGACTTCAGTGTACAAAACAAGATAGAGCAATGGGCGTTCAAAACTAGAAATACCAAAGCACAGAGAAGCGGAAAAGTCGAAGAAAAACAGAGAACGGAGAAGAAAAGGCGAGGAAGAAGAAGCTGAAGCAGGTGGGGAGACTGTGATTGAAAAAATGGAAGTGGCCGGAGACATGAAAGTGACCGGCAATGTGGTGGTGAGTGGCTGTGGCGACAAAAACTGATGATTTTTGGTTTTTTTTTTTTCTTTTTCTTTTCAGATTCTCTGTTACAATTTTTTTTTTTTTTTTAAGATTTTAGTTCAAAATTTGTTTGGCATAAAATTTTTGAGGGTGTTCCTATTTTCTTTTTAAGGGTAAACAAATAAAAAAATTTAAATTATTATATATAAATTCTCTGAGTGGCGCCGCCACTGTTATTGACAAACCATGATCACAAGCAGCAGGAAAATTGTTTGGTGGATTTGAGTTTGAAGGATGAGCTGGTGAAGGACCTCGATGACCTTGACGACGACGAACCCGGTTCACTCGCTTCCATTAAACCGGAAGACTTTAACGATGAAGAGTGGCAAATTAAGTGCTCTATTGGCCAAGACTGGATTACGAGGTATTTGGAATGTTGTGTTTGTGTTCTTACTGGATTTGTGTTTGTGTTCTTGCTTAATCTTGTGTTTGTTTTCTAAGAAAAAAAAAAGAGAAAATGTCAAATAAAGGAAAATTTTTCTTAAATTTGGACCTGTGTTCTTATCGTTATTTTTCGGACACTCTTAAATCTTAATTAATGTGATTTTTTATTTTTTTGTTTAATTAAAATAATAAATTAATTTTTTTTTAATTTAGATGCTAATGTGATATTTTTTAATGTTAAAATAATATTTTAATAGTATTATCAGTTATGTTAATTTTTTCTGTTAGTTGCTAGATGGCAAGAACTGATATGACACAAGTTAATTAGTTTAGAAATTAAAAGTGATAAAATTAGAATGTGAGTTACGAAATAAAAAAAAATCAAAATATAAGGACTAGAATTGCGTATACGCCTAAAATAGAAAAAAAAAAAAAACCAAAATTCCAAACCAGCGATGGAAACTCACAAATGAAACACACGCTGAAAGAGATCTGAGAGAGAAACTCCAGAGAGGTGGGGAAGGAATGTATATAAGGAGGTCGATTGTCCTCTGGAATCTCGCTTCTTCTCTCCCTAAACTCCGTAGGCTTCACACTCACAGGTAAACACTATTTTTATTATTATTTTTTTATGTCTCTGTAACGCTTCCCTTTCCACCAAATCCTTTTGATACAATCAATAATACATAATTTATGTTATATCTTTTTGAGAGAAATGAACCCCATTTTTCCTATCATATCATATGCTTTCAATCTTCACACCCCATAGAAGCCGTTGACTGATTTCAAGTCTTCATAACAGAAAGAAAGTTAAAAAGACAAATGGGTTCTCCTTTCTGATACTGATGCACCTTTTGATTAAAAGCGAAAGAGTATCTAGCACTAGCTGTTGCCATTCACTTCATGTTTTATGCGAAAAATATTTTCTTTGGAAGTTCATGATACAAAATTACAAATTGTTTTTAACCCACTTTAAGACTAGAATTTCACTAAACAGAATGAAAAGAAATTACATCAGTTGAGAGAGAACAAGGGCTCTCCTCAGTGCAAGTAACATAATGCTCAACACCTAAAGCATATTTTGGTAACAAATTTGCAGGTATATTACCATTCCTGCGAGTATGAGAGACCTCAAACCTGCAAAACTCATGCATTAATATGGTTGGTCTTGAATCCATCACCTCACCTTGCTCTTACATGGGTAGGGTGGTGTCACTTTTGCTACAGCTCATTGGCAGAAGTGTTTTTAAGTTATTAGAGCAGTTTACTCACATACCTGTTTGGTTCAGCTTATTTTTTTCAACCTTCTGAAAATGGGATTGTTTGAATTGAAAAAGCTGTAGCTAGAAAGAAGTTAAGTTTGAAAAAAGTACTGTTTGAAACCGTGTTACCAAACAGGCACATGTCACCTTACCTTGCTGTAACAAGGGGTGGAGGAGGTGCCACTTTAGCTGCAGCTCATTGGCAGTATTGTTTTTAAGTTGTTAAAGTAGTTTATTAGCTACATCACTTCAATTTGCTCTTTCAATGGGAGGAGGAGGTGTCACTTGAACTGCATCTCACTGGAAGAATTGTTTTTAAGTTAATTTGATGTGATTATATTTTTTATTTTTAGGCTTCGTTTGGGAGGAGGGAATGGAATGGAATAAAATGAATATTTTTAGAATATTCTTCCCTCTCCTTGTTTGGGAGTTTTAACGGAGGGAATGGAAGGTCCATTCCCTTGTTTGGGAGTTTAAGTGGGAGGGAATAGAATGGTTAGGAGGGAACACTTATTCCTCCCTTTTCCCTAAAAAAAAATTCAAAATTAGAAGAAAGTAATATATGTGTGATGAGGAAAATTAATAATAAAAAATAATAAAAGGTTGGAATTTGGAAATTGAGTTGTCTTGGGCAGTGTGCTTAGGCTGAAGAAACCAAGCCACTGCCTAGCATTATTTCAATTTTGGCTTTCTGTTGCATTAAGCCATTAACAGAATTAATTAGTATTTTAATTAAAATAATAGTAGTTTAGGACTTTAAGTGAGTTGGATTAGATTATTTTTAATATAATTTTATTTTATAAATATATGAAAATATAAATTTGTGAAGTGTCCAAATTTTATAATTTTTTTTTTATATTATTAAGCCAAAGAACGCAAAAGCATATTGTGAAGTGTCCAAATTTTATAATGAATAGAAAACATGCCTATAATTTCTTTGACTAAGACTCCGACTAATAACATAACTTATAAGTTCTCATTGATTATTTTTTATGTTCTTTAAAATGAGGGGTATAATAGTAATGTTATTATAAAATAATTCCATTTTATTCCATTCATTCCAATTTCACTTCCAAACAATGTTATTTACATTCCATTCCATTCCATTCCATTATTTTATAACATTCAAACAAGATTTTTAAATTTCATTTCATTCCATTCCATTCATTTCCCTACTAAATCCATTCCATTCCTTTAATGATCATTCCATTCCATTCCCTTATAAACTCCCAAACGGACCCTTAGTTTTTGCATACTAATCACTTATCTTAGTTTTTCTACCCCTCACATAACAGCACAAGTATATAGTAAGATGTATGTTTATGAGATTTTTCATGCATTATCACAATGAATGTTGAGATGTTATTTTTTTGCATGGATGGTATTATTTATTGCAAAATAATAGTCTATATTGGTAATTTATTAGAGTAGTTTATTCACTTAACAGAATAATTATTTAAGGGACAATAATAGAATGATCTCTTCTTAGAATGTATTTTTACCCTTCATGCTTTTCTCCTAGTGGATTGGATCCTCGAAGGTTGTCTGGATTTTTGATATGTCAAGGGGGTAAGACAAGAGGACCCTCCCTTCCTTTCATTGGTTATTCTAGTTATAGAAGCATTGAGTGGGATGGTTGTCAACATGCAAAAAAGGAGGCATGATTACAGGTTCTGAAAGGGATTTGGTCGGTGGGAATGAGACTGTAGTGTCTCCCCTGTTGTTTGCAGGTAATTCCATTCTTTCTGGGGCTGATGCTATACTGTTGTATTCTTTGTGAAGAGTGTTCTATTTTGTTTTGGACAGATACTTGAGAAAGAGTGAGATGGTGCCAGTGGGGGAGACTTAAACTTGTTCTAAGCACTTTTTAAGTCAACGAATTTTGCCCCTTTTCCCTATATTTGTTTTGGTTGTGCAAAGGTTGCAGTAGCTTCAGAGAGATTCTCTATATGCCAGAATGGGGGTAGAGTTTGCTATCAACTATTTGAAGTTGAAGGATGTTTTAGGTTAAAGACGGGCTTGGGCATTGGGAGTTTTGACTTTTGAGGTTTCTCATAGAGTCTTATTGCGTAAGTGGTTGTATTATGATGGGAAACAGAGTTGGGACATTGAGACTGTTATAGTATTGAGCATAATTAGAAGCCTTCTGCTTCTACAAGAAGAATGTTTATCCCTGATGTTCTGATACTTGCTTCGTCATTGAGAGCTTTTTGGACTGTTTAAGCAACTTTATAAATAGTAGCATGCAGCCCTTTTCCTTTGGCATTATCATTTACTCCCTAAAGCTCAGTTGCCAATCACCAATGTGCCTATTGATTAGAGAATGCACCATCTCTAGCCAGAACCCACACTGATAGAATAAATGGTCCCAGGATCCGCTTAGCAGAAAACACAAAGGGAGCCTTCTAAAACCGAAGTCCTTTTCTTCGTTAGCTGTACTTACTGTCTGCCTGCAGATTTTAGCCTCCATAACCTTATAAGGAGTACCTGTCCACAAGTATGCATTAAATTTTTCTCCAATTCCTTGATTATCCTTTTAGAATAGATAAACATATTAGTCTAGTAGACTAAGATTCCTCAACTGTTAATACCGTTTGCCAGCAGAATATGTAATATTCTTAGATGGCTTAAACTTGAATATGTAATATTCAGAATGTAGCACGTACTATGTTAGTTTCTTTTTGAATATATATATATATATATGTATGTATGTATGTAATGTATGTATAAACTTTCATATAAAAAAAAGTTGTAGTAGACTAGTAGGCTTTTGAGTGAGTTGAAATTTCCCTTTATAAACTCAATTCAGTATTTCTTCGCTTGTTGTCTTGGTTTTCTGTTTACCCTCAATTTGATTCTTCCTTGTCATAGAAACTCTCAAGGTTTTAATTGAGAAACTTTGGTTGGATGGGACTGTTTTATATTTCCTTGTTCTTCTCTCTTCTCTTAGTAAATTCTTCATCTATGAATGAAAAATAAACTTTTAGGCTGAGTTTGAAAATGAGAAGGGGAAAAATGTTCATAATCTCATGATGTCTAGCATAAGGAACCAGTTGCAGACAACTCTAGGGTGACATTTTTAAAGGCTTTCTCTTCCCTAAAGGATTATAAAGCATGGTTCTTTACTTTTTGTGTAATGTGTCGTCTGTTCTTTTTCTTTTGCATTACTCTTTTAGATCCTCAGTGTATAATTCTCCATTATTTTACAAACTCTTAGATAAAGTATTTTCTTTTAATTCAAAGGTTTTCTAGTGCAGATATTTTGTCAACGGGTGTGAGCATGGTCATGGTGACACGCACCTTACCCGTGTCCTTTTTTGTGGACCGCATTTTCCTGCTTCTCACAATTACACAAGAGAATATTTGCAAAAGTACCCCTTTGTCCAGGTACTTCTCTTTGTTTAATTTATTTCTTCCATCTTTGATTTGTGCCTTGCATTTTCTTTATTAGTTTTGTGTTGAATAAAATGAAATGAATGGATGTGGGATTAATTCAGACAAGTCACTTTAGTAAGTATATACCCTCCAAGCAGTGTAATGCGGGAAGCATGAAGAAAATTTTATTTTATTTTGGAATTTTTTTTATTGTTCAATCACTCAATTGTATTTTGTTTTAGATGTTGGTGGTTAATTAGGTTATTATTATTTTCTCAAAGCCAAGGTTATTTTATAATTGGAATTTTCCAAAAAAATTGGGGGTAAGGTTGTCTACCATGATCTCTTCCAGCTCCCGCAAAAATGGGAGCTTTGTGTATTAGGTACAACCAAGGTTATTTTATAATTCAATAATTGGGATTTTCCAAGTCATTTAGAAATTAGAATTAGGTTTTCTTAGTCAATTATAATTTATATTAGGGTTTGGTCCTAGTTATTAAAGATATTGGGTTAATATTAATGTAATAGCCCAAGAGGCCTAATATATTGTAGGGTTAACCCTAGCTCTTATATATACCTTACTAGGGTTCATTGTAACAATAATTGAGAATACAATAAAGATGTAGCCCCAAGGGTTTTATCTCATGGACTTAGACTGTCAGGTCGAACTACGTTACCCTTGTGTTTTCTCTCTTTCTTGCTTTTATTCTTGTCTTTCAACACTAGTAATCTATATATGAGTGTAGTGTTGCACTTCTATGAAGACATATTACAGTTTTCTTAATTAGTAAAATTTGTCTTAAAATTTTCCAATTGTCTCGTGCTAACTACTAGAGGCTTTGTTGTTTCTTGGTTGGTGCTGACTACTTTTAGGTCATCTATCCTTTATTCTTCTGTTTTTCAATTTTATTGTTAGGTTGTTTTGGTTTTGTTATGCATCAAATTTGGTATCAAAGCAAAATTTTGATTGTGTTTTCCAAGCATCCCTATGGGTCACAGTCAAATCTGTTACAAGGGAGAAAAAAAAAATTGTGAAGCCACCAAATCCATTTCGTAGCAAAAAAAATCATCAAAAAATGAAAAAAAAGAGAGAAAAACGGAAGAAAAAAAAAGATAGATGCCCAACCACACTGACAGTCATAGTTGTTAAAACGTGAATTGATTTTTGATTTTTTTTTTTTGGTATTGTGTATCATATTGTATTGCGTATCGCAAGATACACAAACACTTAATACAATTTATAAAAAAAATTATATATATACATATATAAAGGGTATATTCGTTATAAATTCAGAATATATTCAACTAATAACTAATTTACACCTGTGGAGTGGTATTAGTGGTGAATCTAAATTACACCTGGTTAATTGGGCTAAGGTTTGTAAGCCATTGCAGGGGGTCTAGGTATTAGACGATTGAGGAGTTTTAATTCTGCCTTGTTAGGAAAATGGTTGTGGAGGTATGGCATGGAGACTGATGCTTTATGGAGGAGGGTTATAGAGGCGAAATATGGGAATGTTTGGGGTGATTGGTGCACGAAAAAAGTGACAAGTGCTTATGGTGTTAGCTTGTGGAGATTCATTAGAAGTGGTAGGCTGAATTTTTCTAAACTCCTTCTGTATGATGTGGGGGATGGTACTAGAGTGAAGTTTTGGAAGCATGTGTGGTGTGGAGATCGTACTCTCCAAGTGGCTTTTCAAAAACTTTATTGCATTAGTAGGACAAAGGATTCTTCAATAGCGGAGGTTATGTGTTGGTCTGGTGGGAGGATTCATTGGGATGCTAAATTTTGTCGTCCCTCACAAGATTGGGAACAAGAATCTTTTGATCTGTTTATGGATTCGACTGTACGAGGGTTGGGTCCTGATAAGGTTTGTTGGAAGCCTGCAAGGAGTAGAAGTTTTGAGGTTAGAGGATTCTATCTTTCTTTATACCCTCGTACTCTCTTATCCTTCCCTTGGAGAATGATATGGCAATCGAAGGTTTCTTGAAGGGTAGCTTTCTTTTCATGGTTTGCTTTCTTAGGTAAGATCTTAACAACAAATAACCTTTGCAAAAGACGTGTGCTAGTTTTTGATTGGTGCTATATGTGTAAAGAGTTGTGGGAGGTCAGTGGATCATCTTCTGCTTCATTGCCCATAGCTTGTGAGTTGTGGTCGTTGGTGTTTAGTTTGTTTGGAATCCACTAGGTTATGCCTCACAAGGTTATTGAGTTGTTTGAGTCTTGGCAAGGTAAGTTTGGATGACATCGCAACATAGATTTTTGGAGACTTGTGCCTCATTGCTTGATATGGTGTATTTGGCTTGAAAGGAATACTAGAAGCTTTGAGGATGTGAACGTTCTAGGCTAGAGATTAAGTCTTTTTTTTTTTTTTTGCAGGGAGTGTGTTTTTTGTCATCTTTCTTGTTCTTCCCTTACTTTTTTATTTGATCGTTGTAATTTTGGTTCTTGATTTGTGCCCCCATAGTACATTCTCAATGTACTTGGGTTGGCTGTTTTCTTTTATTTAATAAAATTTTACGTTACCTATCAACTGTCCCCAACTCTCTCTCTCTTCCCCTTCCTACCACCGGCAGTCCCACATATTCCTTCTCTCTCTCCCTATCCTTTTTTGTTCCCACCTCAATTCCCACCTTTTGGATTACCATCTTACACCTTTTGTCACCCCTCTACAGAAATCCCCCCTAGCTCAATTCCACCGTCACACCCCATACAACCATCTACATTGCCTAAAAAACCTTCTGTGCCTACACCTCCACTGTTACCCGATATCTCACTATCTAAAACTGATACCAAACCAGTTTCACACCTTAATACCTCTTTACCTTTATCGGATCATGGGGGCAGAAAAGTTTCTTTCCATATTGATGCAAAGTTTTTCTCTTTTTCTTTCAATGGTGGGCAGCCTGATTTTTATGCTATACACGAGAACAGCCGGCATGTCAAGCACACTATTTGGGTAGGACATAAAGGCTTTGAGTGGATCCTTTCTTGTTTTGCTGATATTCGTGATTGGGTTTCGGGGAAAGTTTCTCTTTGTAAACTTTTTGGGAAAATAATAAGTTGTTGGAATTTTGTGGGAGATCGAATAAGGCTGGCATTTTTGTGGCCATAGCTGAGTACTATGGTGGGGCTCGCCGAGGGTGTGTTATGATATTAGCAAGCACTAACCGTTCTGGATGGTCTTTGTTTCACAAAGAGTTAGGCCTCTTCTTTTCCAGTGACAAATCAAGGCCAGGTAATGGAGGTGAGAGCGGTGTTTTTCCGCTAGCCATTGGTGGCCAGAATAGGCAAGCTGTGAATAATTATGGGAACCAAAAGTTTAGGAATTTTGAAATTTTGGGAGATAAATTGGGTAATAACATGATTCTTGGTGATTCTACCAAAAATAGTTTTAATGGCAGACCCACACGTGCATTTATTTTTAAGTTGACTGCTGTGAATATGCCTTTGAGAGAAAGTGCTTTAGGCTAAAGCCCAATGAAGTCATTAAGTATGGGCCTTTAAATGTAGAAACCCGAGTGCCCATTCCTCCTATTTTTAATAGGATTGTTTCTGCTAGGCTTGACAAGGCCCACACGTTGGCTCTCGAAGACCCTAAAGGCAAAGGGCCTTTAGTCCAACCCTCAGCCCAGCCCATAGCCCAACCTTTAGTCTAGCCCATAGCCCAACCTTTGTATGTGCTGGGGTCTCAGGTTTTGAAGCCAATAGAAAATCAGCTGGGTGAGAGTGAGTCTTGGGGTCTGCCGTCGTTAGAGAGACAGGTGGGTGAGAGCTCAAGTAGCGATGGGACAATGCCGACGAGAGTATTTGGTGATCTAGAGATCGGAAAAGACTTGGTGTCAAGGTGTAGCTCTACTGCAGTTAATCTTGATTCCGTCAAGGCTGTTTTTTCCGTGGTCACAAGCTCTGATGCTGAGGTAACTCATGGAATAGGTAATTTAGACTCTTGGTTCACCGGTGATATGGTGGTTAGCTCGGTGACGGCGGCGATTAAGTCTCCGATTTTGAAATATGTGTTGCCGATCCTTTGTCGGCATCCATGGGTGGTTCAAAATCAATTTTCTCCTCTCTCAAACTTGGGTAATGGGGTGGAAGCTGAGTTTGGGGAAGGGGAAGATCATGAAGAAGAACAGAGGAGTAGTCACCATGATGATACGACACAGCAGAGGTCAGTGGATTCTGTTGAGGAATTTCAGGTAGATTCTGGGCTTCACCTTTTACCGTGGGAGACTAGTGGGGTGGATGACCGTGGTTGTGGTAGTGTGACCCTTTGTCTCAGTTGGAACCCAATGAACTCAGAGAGTTGTTGTTGGTTCAAGATTCTGTAGAGGGAACTCAGGTGATAGAGTCTGGGCCACCTTCGAATTGGGTGTCCCAGTTGATGAAATTTTTTTGTAATATGGTGGGTTTCCCTATTGTGAAACATGAAGCTCAATGTTTGGCTCTGTTTCGCCTTCTGGAATAGGAATGTCTCAAGGTGATTGATGATGGGGTGCCTAAGCGACTTGCAAACTCAGGGTCACGAGGTCTCAGGGAGCTTAAGGGGCTTATTTCTAATGTTAATTATGATGGTGCCTCTTCTAGGAGTAGGAGCAGAGCTTCTTCGACTGTTGTGGGGGTTGTTGGTAGCTTTAAATGACTCTACGACTGCTTTCTTGGAATGTAAGGGGGCTTAACAATTCCCGGAAGAGAGAGGTTTGTAAGAATCTTCTAAAATAGTGGAAGTGTGATATTGTATGTTTTCAAGAAACGAAAGTATCTTCTATAGATGTGCTTTTGTTCGTAGTTTATGGGGTAGTCCTTTCATTGATTGGGTTGTTTTGGAAGCTGTGCAGACTTCGGGAGGGGTCTTGCTGATTTGGGATGAGGGTTTTTGAAAAGTTGGATGTAATTGGACAGTTTTCTGTCAGTTTCTTATTGAGAGGAGTGGTGGATGACTTTGTTTGGGCTTGTACAGGTGTGTATGGCCCCAATGACGATGGACAATGGTCTATTTTGTGGGAGGAGTTATCACAGGTGCGTGCCAGGTGGCCCATGGCATGGTGCTTAGTAGGTGATTTCAATATTATCAGGTACCCAAGTGAAAGGCTTGGCTGTGAGTCTTTTAGCCTTTCTATGTTTGCATTCTCGGATTTTATAGAGTAATTCTTTAGTTGATTTACCTTTAGAGGGGGCTTCCTTCACTTGGTTTAGAGATTCTGGTCTTCCCTTTATGTCAAGAATTGATAGGGACTTGGTTTCTCTAGATTGGGAGGAACATTTTGAGAATGTATCCCAATGGGTGCTTCCTCGTGTTATTTTAGACCACTGCCCACTTTTGTTGGAAGCTGGTGTTGTTCGATGCAATCGAAGTGCCTTTAAATTTGAAAATAAGTGGTTGAAAGTTGAGGGTTTTGTTGATAGAGTTCAGCAATGGTGGAATGGGTATAGTTTTGCGGGCTCTCCAAGTTTTATTTTGGCACAAAAATTGAAGGATCTGAAAGCAGATTTAAAAAGGTAGAACAGGGAGGAGTTTGGTGATTTGGCTTTTAGAAAGAATTTGCTGACTGAACTGATGGGTTTAGATGCTAGAGAGGAGTTGGTGGGTCTATCGAATGATGAACAGATTTGTTGTATTCAACTTAAAGGAGACATAGAACAGTTGGCTTCTCTTGAGGAGATTTCTTGGAGACAAAAGTCTCGGGCCTTGTATGTGAAGGAGGGAGATAATAATACTCGTTTTTTCATAGATTAGCAAACTCACATAGAAATGCTAATCAAATTAAGAGGATTGAGGTGGATGGTGTTCTTTATGAGGATGATTTTGATGTGCGCTCTTAGTTAGTTCTCTTCTATTAGGGGTTGTATGAGGAAACTGAGGTGGGGCGCCCTATTATGAATGAGTTAGATTTTGCATGTATTGAAGAGGATGAGAGGTTGTCCTTAGAGAAGGAGTTCACGAAGGAGGAAGTCATCCAGGTCTTGAGGGAGGTGGAGGGTGATAAAGCCCCTGGTCTTGATGGTTTCACCATGGCTTTTTTTCACAAATGTTGGAGTGTTGTGGAAAAAGATGTCATGGATTTTTTTGATTATTTTCATTGGCACTCCATGTTTGAATGGTCTATGAATGCTTCGCTTCTCACTTTAATTCCTAAGAAGTGTAATGTCGTTAACATTAAGGACTTTTGCCCTATCAGTTTGGTGGGTAGCGTGTGCAAGCTGTTGTCCAAGGTGTTGGCTAACAGGTTGAGGGCAATCTCATCTCTGAGACTCAAAATTCGTTTGTTGGCGGAAGGCAGATTCTGGATTTAGTGCTCATTGCAAATGAATTCCTGGATAGTAGGTTGAAGAGCCGGTTATCGAGTGTGGTTTGCAAGCTTGATATTGAAAAAGCATACGGCCATGTGAACTGGGAGGCCTTGTTTTATCTGTTGGGCTAGATGGGTTTTGGGTTGAAATGGAAGGGGTGGATTAAGGTTTGTGTTAATCCTGTCCGTTTTTTAGTCCTGGTAAATGAATCCCCTGAAGGTTTTTTTGGAAGCTCTCGTGAGTTGAGACAAGGAGACCCAGTATCCCCGCTTTTGTTTCTCTTGATAATGGAGGTTTTAAACAGACCTTTGAGCAAGACAAAGGAGAGTAATCTTATTCGGGGTTTTCATGTGGGAACAGTGAATTCTGTCGGTGAGCGTATTTCCCATTTGTTGTTTGTTGATGATACTATCTTATTTTGTGATGCTTCTAGGGAACATATGCTGTCCATAAGGTTGGCGTTGTCTTGTTTTCAGGCTTTTACGAGTTCGAAGGTCAATGTTGGGAAAAATTGTTCCTGTTGGGGAGGTGAATAATCTAGATGCACTAGCTAATATTCTTCATTGTAGAGTGGGCAGTTTGCCTATGAAATATTTGGGGAAGCCATTGGGAACTTTTAAGACAACTTCGATTTGGAATCCTATTTTGGAGAAGATGGAGAAGAAACTATCAGGGTGGAAGCGTTTCTATTTATCTAAGGGTGGTAGGCTCACGTTACTAAAGAGTACTATCTCAAGTCTTCCAACATACTTTTTATCTCTTTTTACCATTCCTAAAGCTGTGGCTGCTAGATTAGAAAGTATTTAGAGAAATTTTCTTTGGGGGTCTTCTGAGGGGAGTTTCAAATATCATTTGGTGGCTTGGGAAAAGGTGTGTTTACCCATCGAATTGGGTGGTTTGGGGATAAGAAGTGTGGTGTCGTTTAATCAAACTTTATTAGGGAAATGGCTAGGTGGTATGGTTATGAAGTTACCCATCTTTGGCGGAGAGTTATCTCCACAAAATATGGTGAGGGTCAAGGGGGGTGGAGTACTAAAGTTTGTAGGAGGACTCATGGATGTGGCATTTGGAGAAGCATTCATGAAGGGTGGGAGAGCTTTTCTAAGCATCTGTCTTTTGTAGTGGGTGAAGGCACTCGTATCCGCTTCTGGCATGATAGGTGGATTGGTGATAATACCCTAAAAGATCTCTATCTCGAGCTCTATGTTTGTTCAGCTGCCAAGGATGCTTGTATTTCTGAGGTTTTGTGGATTTCGGAAGGGGGTACTGTTAGAGTGTGGGATTTAAGGTTTTACAGAGTTTTTGAAGACTGGGAGCTAGCTGCATCTTATTCTCTACTTTAGTTTATCCAAACTCGTATTCCTCGGGGTGATAGGAGAGATACTCTTTGTTGGTGGCTTAAAGGTGATGGTAAGTTTGACACCCGGTCTTACTACCATGCGATTCGGGGTACTCCGAATTCTTTGTTTCCTTGGAAGGGTGTTTGGAAACCAAAGGTTCGTAAGTGAGTGGCTTTCTTTTTGTAGACAGCTGCTCATGATCGGATTCTCACTTTGGATAATCTCATGCTTAGGGGTTGCCCTTTGGCAAATTGGTGTTGTATGTGTTGTTGTAATGGGGAATCGGTGGACCACCTTCTTCATTGTCCTGTTACACATACCTTATGGACTTTTATGCTTTAGGCTTTTGGTATACATTAGGTTATGCCTGGATTGGTGACGGGATTGTTATCTTGTTGGCATCAATGGCTTGGGAAGCATAATTCGAACATTTGGAATTTGATTCTAGGGTGCTTAATGTGGATTGTTTGGTTGGAACGAAATTGTCGCTCCTTTGAGGACAATGAGAAGATGCTGGATGAGTTAAAGGTTTTATGCCAGCGTAGTCTTTTTGAGTGGTCTAGTTGTTGGGGTTTTACTGATTATTCTTCTCTCTTTGAGTTTATGTTTTCCCTTAGATTAATTTCTTGATTACCCTCTTTTTTTGTTGTTTGTTTTATCTTTTTCTTGTTGTTCATCATTATGAACAACTTGTACTCTACCTTATTTATTCATTAATAATAGTTCTTTGATTACCTATAAAAAAAAGATAATACATAACAAATGACCCAAAATAATAATTTATTTTCATCATATTGTCTAATCAACTCCATCTAAGTCAGTGGTATCATCATGTTCATTTTACAAATTTTATTTTTTCATTAAAATTTTCTTTATCATCATCAACATTTACTATCTTTTTTTTTTTTTTTTTTTAAAATTTTTTAAAATAAATTAAAAAAAATTTCTTGGCATTTTAGCATCTTAGAGTTGTAACAATAATGACAAAAATAAAAAGAATAATTATATTGTCTGTTAATATTTTATTCATAGTATAGAAAAGAAATTTGTAAATATGAAAGTGAAGTATAAGTGTGTAGTCCAAATTTTGTAGGAGAAAGAGGGAAAAAAGAAAAAAAACTTATGGACATGTTATTTTATTGAAATAAATTAAGTAACCTAATAATTTTGTGTTAAAAACAAGTTTAACAGCTTGTTGGATTCAAATAAAAGCACAAATATTAACAAAAAAATCCACTTTAAAGCACATGTCTTATGTATCATATGATACATATGATTTTACGATACGATAGGATTCATACGATACGCATCACTGTATCGTACGATTCATGAGCACTTATGATATGTCATTATGATACGGAACTCTTTGTACATGATATGATACGTGTTATGTATCATACGATACTGACAACTATGTCGATAATTATCTATAGCCCAAAACCCGTATCATCGTAACCCCAAGTTGCTGTCACAACCAGACTAGAACTGTTAACCCAACCTACAACAAAGCCCTTGTTAAGCTTGACCAAGGCAACCAGTAATGCGTACCCAAAAAACAAGTCAACAATCCAAGGTGACCCCACAAACTCATCCATACCCACCAACCACATTGCACCATCCCAAGACCCACAGATCCACCGGTGGTTCAAGGTTTCTCAACTCTTGGTCATTGCTCTTGGCCCAAACTGCTGTGTTGCCACTAATATCTTGCCTGAAAAACTATCTCGTGTGTTGCTGCCAAGATTGTGTTTGGTCCACCATGACACAAATCTGCCAGTCTTGCCATTCGCACTTCAAGCAGTGTCTACAGCTGCCTACTGTCACCACATCACTGGAAATTTTGCGAGTGGAGCGCAACCTGTACTAGGGCCCATTGTGAAGGGCCTGTGAAGGCTGTAATTATTGTCGACACTCCAATGCAATTTCCAACATTAAAATAAAGCATTTTTAAACATGTTGTTATTAGTGTAATTAGGCCCGCAACAGTTGGACCCAGTGTTATATGACCCAACACTTTGTTATCTCATATGTGACGGACCATTTATTTTTCTTTGGACTGCAAGCTTTGCACTGCTCGTGACTTGTCTGCAGTTCAAATGAACAGCTCAGGCAGCTCATGTTGGTATACCAGGTTCTTGTTACAATGATTTGTGGATTTTCACCAATTGATTAAATGAGATGGACCAATTCTTTGAATAAGTAGGTTTTATCAAATAACAAGAAAGTAATTTGCAAAGATGAAGCTAATAGGTAAAGCCCTACATTTCTAGGAGGACCTACAACAGACCGTCATTAGGAGGCACAAACTTGCTATTAAAGATAGGGATGAAATAAATGAAAAAATTTGATATGAATATTTATCCTAATCCTTTTGGAAGAAATTTCTTCCCCAATCTCATCATGGTTGTTTTCTAGATTGAAGAAACACTTTGAGGCAATGGAATAAATAGTTAGTAGCACAGTTTGAAGAAAACAAGTTAAGTATTTGCTGAGTTTTTAGTTCTAAGCCCACTCCAGCATAGCCATCCATGGAACAAACGTGAAAATTTAGTGAAATTTGGCCAAGTCTTATGCTACTTATCTAAAGGCTGCCTAGGATTCATGGAGTCCTAACCTGCCCCAAATTGGATTCTAGGATTACTGCCTGTGATGCCTGACTAGGATTCATGGAGTCCTCCATCCAAAGGCTGCCTAATAACCTTGAAGGTGTTTAACGCTTGTGCAGCAGGAAGAACAAATTGTAATACCTAAACAGCATGGTGAAATATCTGAATCATGTGTAGTAGATTTCATTCAAATTGGTGAAGAGTCATATATGTTGCTTAATGCTGAGAAGGAAGACTTCCCCTACTTGATGAGGAGAAAGTTCAATTAGATATCAACAAGTCAGAGGGTACACTTGTTGTGCAAAATGAGTTTTTGAATTCTTTGCTATTGATTAACCCTTTATGATGCATCAAGTGACAAAGTTTGATGAAATGGAAAAATTAATACCATGGTTGCTTAAGAGAATCAAGAGGAGGTTGTATCATTTTCAAAGCTAGTATGAATATCACACATTATTTTGTAACTCCAGTGGAAGTTCATGGTGTGGTGGAATGAAAGGCTTCTTTGTTCTCAGTGCTATCAAATATGATTCAAGAGTTGAAGCAAGTATCCAATGTCAGAATTGTTATCCTTCCAATACTTCAAAACTCATATACGAGGTTTCTCTAATTGGGAGAGAATGGTGTGAGAAAGTGCAAAGAAAATTTTATTTTAATTTTGGTAGTCAATTGAATTTTATTTTAGGTATGAGTAGTTAATTAGGTTAGTAGATTTTTAGCTAAATTACTAATTTGTTCTTTCAACTATAAGGTAAAGTTCAATTGGGTCCCTCAACTACCAATTGTGGCGGTATGGTTTTGAGCTAGAAAGCACGGGTGTGGCTCCAAGGCCGCCGCACCCGCACCGGACTTACCCCGACACGGCGTCCGGCGTCCAACGTGCTGATTCGGCTTTTTTTTTTTTTTCGATTCGCTCTGATTCGGTTCAATTCGGCCTGATTCCGGTGAAAACGGGAGCCGAAACGGCCGATACAGTCCAATTCCGGCCGAAATGGCCGCCGAAACAAGCCGAAATGGGCCGCTGGCTGCCATTCTTTAGCTTCATGTGGCCTTGTGAGAGGGGGGAAAAAAAAAAAGATAAGGAAGAAGAAGATGAGAAGACACAAAGAAATGGTTAGAACAGGCGAGGAAGAAGAATAAAAGTTTTTAACAAAAGAATATAAATTAAGTAGGTGAGAAAGTCAATTGTTTCACGTGGGTGGGCTTGGGAATTGGAAAAGGAGCAAAGGAAACTTCTTGGAAGGTGGTTTTTTGTTTACAATTACCAAAAATATTGATTTTATTAAAAACACCATAAATAATTGTTTTTTAATAATAAACTCTACCCCTTTATTTGAATTTTTTTATATAAAAAATATTAAATTTACTATATAAAAATATTTTTAATAATTTTTTAATCGCTGCACCCCGCCGCACCCGCACCCGCACCCGCACCCGCACCCGCACCCTACTTTTTCAAAAATTGCCGAGTCTTGCACCCGCACCCGCACCCGAATCTGGAAACGCACCCGTGCTTCATAGGTTTTGAGAGAGATGCTCTTTGGAGAAGAGTGATAGAGGTGAAATATAGTAGTGAATGGGGGTGGTGTACTAGCTCAGTCCTTAGTCCCTATGGTGTTAGTCTATGGAGAACTATTAGACAGGGCTGGCCGTCTTTGTCTTCTCACATTCACTATGAGGTTGGGGATGGAACACGAGTGAAATTTTGGCAAGACTGATGGTGTGGGTAGACTTCTCTTGTTGTTTGGATCCCTGAGTTATTTAGACTTAGCCTTAATAAGGATGCTAGTGTGGCAGATTCTATGCATTTCACCAATGGGGTTCTTCATTGGGATCTCTACTTTGTGCGGGCAATACAAGATTGGGAATTGGAGTCCTTGATGACTTTCATGACTACCATTTATGATTCAGAAATAGGGGGATTGGAGAGTATAAGATGTGTTGGGTACTGGATAAGAAAAAGGGCTTAAAGGTAGGTGTTTATTACCTACTTTTGGACTCTAATACTGATACTACTACTACTGATCACCTTTTCCCTTGGAAAATTATGGAGATCCAAGGTCCCTTTGAGAGTAGCTTTCTTTGTATGGACTGCAGCTTTGGGTAATATTTTGACTATTGACAATTTAAGGAAGGGAAAGGTAAAGATCATAGATTGATGTTATATGTGCAAATGTAATGGTGAATTTGTTGACCACCTTGTGCTACATTGCCCCATCGTTTCAGATTTGCGGTCCATGATTTTTGGTTTGTTTGGAGTTTTTTGGGTGTTGCCAAAATCTGTAGTTGAGCTTCTATTTTGCTGGTAAGGTCAATTTGATCGTCATCGAAATGTTCACATTTGGATGATTATCCCTCATTGTAGGAATAGTAGAAGTTTTGAAAATACCGAGCATTCTATGCCTGATCCCAAGTTATTCTTTTTCTGAACTTTATTGGACTGGCTGACTGCCTTAGGGAACCTTTCTTTCTTTTCTATTGTTGATTTATTAGACTTACGTAATTTTTGAAATTGATTGTTTCACCCTAGTATATTTCCTGTATACTTGGGTGACTACTTTTTCTGACATATATATATATTCTTATTACTTATATAAAAAAAAAAAAAAAAAAAAAAAACTATTAATTGAACCAATTTGGGTGACTCCTTTTTTTTTAATTTTTTATTTTATCTATCAAAAAAAAAAAAAAAAAAAAAAATGGAACCAATTTAGTCCATCAACATTCAAAATCAAGTCAATTTCATCCTGAATCTCCTATTATAGAAAGTGTAAAGATTTTAAAATCAAATCAATTCCATAAAAATTTAAATAGACAAGAGACCAAAGGATGAACTTGACTCAATTTTGAAAGTTGAGAGGCTAAATTGATAAAATTAATAGTTGAGGGATCAAATTGAACTCTATCCAATAGTTGGAGGACCAAATTAGTAATTTAACCTAGATTATTATTAGTTTCCCAGAGTTAAGGCTATTTTATATTCAATAATTGGGATTTCCCAAGACACTTAGAATTAAGTTTCCTTAGTCAATTACATTTAGTATTATGATTTTGTCCTAATAGTGTAAATAGGCATAGTATTGTACCCCTATGAATACAGATTATAGGATAATTAATTAATAAAATTTCTCTTGGAATTTTCTAATTGTGTGGTGCTAACTTTTAGAGGTTTTATTTTCTCTTGCTAGATGCTGACTCCAAGCAAGCCTAGGTGCTGACTCCTAGGTCATCTATCCTCTTTCATTTATTTTGTTCTTTAATTTTATAGTTGCACTGTTTTGGTTTTATCTTACTTCACAATAATGATTGCTTTTGCTAACATTCTATTTTGGAAGGTGCTCATGGATGTAGATCTATGAAGAAAGAGGGTTTCTTCTTAAGAATATTCACATCTCAAAGAATTTTGTGTTACTGTAATGAGAAATACTATATTTTTCCAAAAGGGACTATATTGTGGAAAATCTGAATAACTGTAAACTAAGGTGCTCATTCAGTTTGGTTATGTTAGAAAAAAGTATTGTGCTTTCAAAACATGAAAGTAACAATAAGTTCAAAAAGCGAAAGAATTTAAGAAATCAGGCTTGTATGTGCTGTAAATTTGTCATAATCTTAGTTTTGGCCATCATGCCTTAGTGTTTGAACTAGCAATTTTAGGATAATAGGATAATAAATTTATTGATTAGGGAAGGCTTAATGAGCTTAATAAATGTATCATTTCTTCTCTTAAACTTTATATAGCCAATGGCATGGTGGATACAATGTGGTAGATTATGATCATTGATTTTTTTCTTGTAATAAAATCCTTGTACTATCAAAGGTTGATATGTTTTTGGTGGAACATTCCACAATAATTGTCTGAATAAATACTTCAAATACAGTAAATTATTTTAAAGACCTAAGTGTTGTAGAACACTATGTTTATGTGAAGATATTTTGTACTTTACTAGGGTATTTGTGTAATTCAGGATCTTAGTATTTTTATTAATGAACTATGGTAGTAAATCCTATACCCATTCACTTTGTGCCATTCGGCGCATTCCTCTTTTATCTCTCTTTTTCTACTATTCTTCTCACTTCTCTCTGCACCTTTTCTCTTAAAATTAGGAAGAAGGCATCATACAAATAAAGTTTCTATTAGAGCATAAACAGATAAACATGATACTGGACTGGTTGTCATTGTAGCACAGTTTTCATTTTTAATCAATTCACTTTGTGTAACTTAGGTGGGATCTCGTTAATGTCTTTTTTTTTTAAAAAATGAATTGACTTATATAAGAAAATATTTGGAGTTTCATTAGATATTTGGATTTTATAAAACAACCTTTTGCTATCATTCTTTCATTGAACAGCTTTATTTGTGACATTGTAGGTTGATGATGTTCCCCTTGATGACGTGCCTAATGTCATAGAGAAGTACCACATGTGTGTAGTGAAAAACATGAAGCTAGACTCAAATGTTCTCTCTCGTGCAACTCAAATGAAACTTGTCATGCAGTATGGTGTTGGTGTGGAAGGTAATTGTTGTGTTTGTTAATTTACCTTAACTTAATGCATTTATTTGTATTCTTATATACTTTTGTTCTATTACCTTATTGAAGGCATTGATATTAATGCTGCTACTAAGTATGGAATCAAGGTTGCAAGGATTCCGGGTGATGTAACTGGAAATGCAGCATCATGTGCAGAAATGGCTATATATTTGATGATGGGCCTTCTACGAAAGCAAGTATGTTAGTCTAATCTAATCTAATATAGAAATAACACCTTTTTTAATGTGCTTAGGTATGTATGTGTGCATGCGTGTTTATTTACTTATTGATACTAATATAGAAATGGAGAGACTGATTACTTATTAAGCAAAAAAAATTGATTCACAATACGATTCACATTTTGACTACTGTGTTTTTGTGAATATTTTGAGCTTAAAAAAGAAGAAGAAGAAGTAATTTGCTGAAGTTATTTGACTCAAATGGGCATAAGTTGGATTAATCTTGTGATAGACCTACTAATTGGGATATTTGACGTTTTATTAATTTTCATGTTACTGATTAATCATTTTTTTTTTTTTTTGATTTAATAGAGTTGGGGAGAGGTTATGGATTGATATGAACCTGTGTATCTGGGTAATTTCAACACGATTGCAATAATGGAGCAAACTGGATTGGGTTAAACCCAACCCGATCGTACTCATTGCTACGTGCAGTGTTCTAGAATTGTAATTTGCAATTCTCTGTAATAGTTACCACTGGTGCTGTCCCTATCTATTTGTCAAGCAGTAAGAAATAACGTAACACAAGGAAGTTCAAAATTCAAGAAGCTACATACATAGTTACTTATAAAAATTAAAAAAAGAAGCTACCTACACAGTTTTAATCATTGTTCCTCTTAAACAGAATGTTCCTCACCTGCATTTCTATCTTGGAGATTATGAAGGGCACATAAACCAGAAGATTGCATTTGAAGTTGCTTAGGTCATGCTGCCTTCTCTTTGTCAGCAATAGAATTGTTGACCTTGTAGGATGGGATCTTCCTAGTATTTTGTGGAATATGTACTTGTTTGCCCCTTATGGTCACTTTAAGACAAGAGAAGTAGAAGGAAGAAAATGAATCGATAAATTACTAGATGATTATTTCAACAATTTATTGTAAATATTAAATGGACTTATTGATGCTAATTTCATTGGAAAAGAAAACAAACGAGGGGTAGAAGGTTAAGGCTCATTTTGACGTGGTGGTTCTAGTTGATAGCTTCATAGTCACTTGAAAGCTGTATACACATTGCACACACCCACACACTTTTTTTTTTTTGAGTGGTAAGTTATGCAGCCAGTGGGTCTTCAACCACAGTCTCACCCTCTAACAAATTATTATGGGAGAAGGAAGTGCCCAGTTGAGCTATAACTCATTGGCATGCTTGAACACACACACACACACACACACACACACAAAGGAAGGGTTTTCCAAAATTATAGTAGAGGTTTTGCCGCAATACGTGTTTGAAACCCTCTTTGATGCAAGATATTGGTAACTGATTTTTATTAGTCTTTAACAAGTGCGATGAGCTATTTCATTTGAAAGAGTTATGCTACAGGCAAAAGAATATTCAAAATAGTAGAGTTGGCAAGTTTTTATTGGTTCTTATATGGGTCCACTATTGATGTCATTTTGTTATTTACCATTAACAACGTTTCACCTCAGCAGCTGTGAAACTTGTTGTGACTTTTAGAATTACTGCATTTAAAATTAGGGCACTCTATTCTCTTAGTCAAAAAAATTTGAGGCCAAAATCAATATTAGGTGGTTAATTAAATTTTTACAAGTTTGACATAATTGTTAGGATGTGTTGTTTGTTGGGATGGTAATTCATGTGTGTACATATATGTAAATACACGCCTTTGCAAAAGTTTTGCTTTGCTTCTTTGTTTATAGTGTGGTGCTCATATACACGGGACTTTATGATTATGTGATTGGCTTTACACCTATGTACATCGTTTAAATTTCTTGAATTTTTTAATCTAGACAATTTGCATTATTCTTGCAGAATGAGATGCAAATTGTTGTAAGGCAGAGAAAGCTTGGAGAGCCAGTTGGTGAAACACTACTTGGAAAAACAGTGAGTTTCAGTTCTCTTGGCTTTCTTTCACAAATTTCCTGTGAGCAAAGCATCTGAGTTAATTTCTTTCTTCCTTGGTCAATGTTCCTATTTTGCGGCCAAGTGAAAATCTTTTTTTTTTTGATAAGTAAGAATGATATATATACCAAAAGGCAACTCTATGCATGAAAAGCACAGAGCAAACCAGAAAATTACAAGAAGAAAAAGACAGAGAAAATACCTAGAAGAAAACCAAGCAATAGATTAAAGTTTTAAAGTTTTAAATTCTATTTGCCTAAATTGTAGTTATTAGTAAACCCAAATTGATTTAGAACAAGATTCCTAGGAATTTTTCGAGAAGTAGGATTGTGAGAAATTAATGCAAATGCTCCCCATAGTCCATGATTCTCAACCCACTGACCTTAATTTTTCATGTCTAAAATTTAGTTAATTTTTATTTAGCTTATTTTATTCTGTTAATTTAGTCCTTCAATTGAGTCCTAGGAGGTTTAAGGTTATTTTTATAATTTTATTTCAGAAAAAAAGCTTAGTAGGATTCGTAAAGAGTCCTTATACATTTTTCATTATAGTAGATTGGTTTTATTAGACCAAAATAAAATACTTCTTTGAGAGTTTTCCCTATGTCTAGAGGATTCTAGATTTTTTTTTCCTTGAATTTTCTAGGTCTTTGTTTAAACAAGAATGATATCTATGTTAGGAATGCATTGCGACAAACCAATCTTTAGAATAAAATATTTCTTTGAGAATTTTCTGTGTCTAATGAATTTTTGTTTTATGTTTTTTTATTTTTGAGAAACATATTTTGTTTTTTGTTAGAAATGCATTGCAACAAACAAGAAAAAGAGGAAAATAAGGAATTAAAAAAGAAAGAAAGAAAGAAATGATGAGTGTTTCATTCAATAAGTTGTCATTCCACTAATTAAGAGTATGTGTCAAAAATTTCAACATATTATCTATATTTTTCCTTAAAAATTTGGCACAAAGAATGATGAAACTTCAAAGAGATTTTCTTTCAAGTGGGATGGGCGAGGAAGTTAGATTCCATTTAGTTAATTGGAATGTTATTTGTACACCCATTCTCTATGGAGGTTTAGGGGTTAAAAAATATCTGGTTTTGAATCAAGCGCATCTTGGGAAATGGTTCTGGTGTAATGCATAGAAGGAAAATGCACTATGGAGAAAAGTTAAAGATATTAACTATTGTCTTTTGAAGGGATGGTGTTTTGAAGTGGCTACAGGTCCATATGGAGTGAGTCGTTGGAAATATATCATAATTGAGAAGAGGATGGTATATCTCTACCAGATTTGTTAAAATATATCATAATTGAGAAGAGGATGGTATATCTCTACCAGATTTGTTAGATATGATGTGAAAAAAAAATGGGTTGGCATGATCCATGGAGTGGTGGAACTACACTAAAGGAAAAGTTCCCTAATTGCCAAAAATAGGGATGCATGAGTGGAAGACTATCTAATACCCATCAGGGTGCAGCCCAGTGGTTGGAGGCTTAGGATGAGTTGTAAACACATTGTGGGTTCGATGCTAGGAAGCACGGGTGCGGCTCTAGGGGCGCCGCACCTGCACCAGACAACACGCACGGATGTGCCGTGTGGCCGTCAATGCAGTTGCACACGCGTCCGTGGCGAGTCCTTTTTCTTTTTTCCGATTTGAGCTGAATCGGCCCGTATCTTCCGAAACAGGCTGAAACGGGCTGAAATACGTGTTAAAAAAAAAAAAAAAAAAAAAAAAAAACTACAAACCCAGGTCGCTGGCCACCATTCTTCTTCTTCTCTGTTGCTTCTTCTTCTTTGTTTCGCACTGGTCTTTTCCTCTTTTAATTTATGTTTCTACTATCGTCTAGAGTCTAGTACTCTTTTTAAGTTTCAACTTTTAGTTTTTTACTGAGACCACACGTTATTAGCTTTGGAAATGACAAAGAAACATTTAAAAAAAAAATCTAAGCAAGTGTCAGACTAGGTAGTACGTACAATGGTATATAATATATATTAATGTTTATTTATACTAAAAAAAAGAGGTTGTTATTAGGAGAAGCAATTGTTTACAATATTTTCATAACAAATTATAAGTTAAAGGTTTTTATTTATTCTAATTTGAACCTACCATTGAATATGTTGTGAAAATATTGTGGATATAATATTTCTCTATTGTTATGTATTCACTTTATTATCTACTATTGTTCTTAAATTAGTATATGTTTACCGTTATATGAAAAATATATATTTAGCAATATATAGAAAATATAAATAAAAATATATTTAATATTTTATTAATAAACGTATCCCGCCGCACTCGCACCCGCACTCTACTTTTTCAAAAATGGCCGAGTCGCTGCACCGCACCCGCACTCGAACCCAAATCCGCACCCGTGCTTCTTAGGTTCAATGCCTAGTAAGAGTTTCCTTGCATTACCTGATACTTAGTTTTGGTGAGTGGGGTCGTGTATCTGTGGTTTACTCTTCAGGGGTGGGTCCAAAGGGCCTTTCCTTGGTGAGATTTCACGTCATAAAAGAAATGATATTGGCAGCTTAGAATCTATTGAGCATTTCATGGATAATCTATATACAATTAAGATATGTTGGGAGGAGGAAGATAGAATGAAAAAATGTGTGTGGAAAAACCATGGTTTCCAAGTCAAAGTCACAATGAGGGAGAAAGGGGGAAGAAAAATATTTTCAATTGCAAAACATATCAAAAGTTCATGTACCCTTTAGAGTGGCATTTTTCACTTGGATAATCTTAGAAGCTGGGGTTTAATCATTATGGAATGATACTATATGTGCATTTAATTGTGGAGAAATGGCTCATCCACTTTTACACTGTGAAATTGCTAGGGGATGTGGTCATTAATACTTCTTATTTGGTGTTAGTTGGGCAATGCCCATTTGAGTTGTTGATTTATTATCCTGTTGGAATGGACACTTTGGTAAGAGAGAGAATGGTGAGATATGGAAGGCTATACTGTTATGCTTAATGCGGTGAATATGGCGGGAGAAAGGAATGTAACTGTTTTGAGGGAAGGAAATGCAGCCAATGAAGTTGATGTTTTTATTTTTGAAGACTTCATATGAGTGGACACGGACTTCAACTTCATCTTCTACTTCAAATTTGTTAGAGTTTCAGATGATACTATCGTATTTTTTTTTGTTCTCATCTTTTGCTTTCTTGGAATTCCTTTGTATGCTTGCAGCCCTCTTTGCGCTTGTTGATACTTAATTTTTGGTTGGAAGAGATCGACCACTTGCAATGGTGGCACATGTTCCTCCTCGCGCACACTTAGCACGAATATGGGAATTAAATTGGTGGAAAGTGGGGAGTTTTGTGATTTATGAGGCTGTCACTAATCATTGAGATTTTTTATGGTGTGATTGGTAACTTATATGTACACAGAAACAAAGACCTTTGAGAAGTGAACTAATATTGGACCAGGAAGAAAAAGGGCGAAAAGTATGGTCTAAGAGCATATGGTACAGAATAATTGATTTTATTACTAAACCTAACTCAAGTGGAAGTCTCAGAGTCTCAGGCTAAATAGATTGATGTTAGCTGTTGGAATATTTTAAAACTGTGAGGTTGAGTGAAAAGAGAGAGAAGTGTGTTTGTGTGTCTGGGGTGGGGAGCAAAAAATTCACATTCCCTTTATGAATTTAGCAGGAAAAATTAGTTTCATGTGCTGAACTTGACTAATAGTTGAAGTTCTGATTTGGCAAGAGTGTCTCAACAAGATCTCAGTTATTTGTCCTGTGACATGTGCACTAAAATTGTAATTTGACTGATTGCATTGGGAATTAAGTGTCAATACTAACAACAAAAAAGTGGGAATTCTAGCTTTTCATATCTTTTTCTATACGTTCTTATCATCATCATCATAAATAGTCCTAGTAAGTCTTAGGAAAATGATTTTCTTCAGTTATACAGGTCTTTATTCTGGGATTTGGAAATATTGGGATTGACTTGGCAAAGCGCTTGCGAGCATTTGGTGTTAAGATTATTGCTACAAAACGGAGCTGGGGCTCATATTCACAAGATTCTTGCCAGACTAATGGTATGTAAGGATCCATAAGTTTGACCATTGCTGTAGAATGCATTACTCTTATGTTAAATCTACATCATTTGCAGTTCACGGTGATTTGGTTGATGAGAAAGGTGGTCATGAAGACATTCACAAGTTTGCGAGCAATGCAGACATAATTGTTTGTTGCCTAAGTTTAAATCGTCAAACAGTAAGAATGCTTCTTTGCCTTTTTCATCCTATGTCATATACTTCTGTGGGAAATGGTAGAATTCATGTTTCACATCTCCAGTGTAAAAAATGGTTGCTGGCAGCGATCATGCCAGCAAGACAAGCATTTTTTTTCTAATGAAAAAAATACTTCAGCAACTAAGTTGGCACTAAAGGGACATAAATCTCACTTCTATTTTAATTATGCGAAATGTTTTGCATAAGTTTTATGTGGACCTTTTTACTATATATCCTAATCTAGTATTGTACTATTTTTATCTATCAATAATTGTCTCCCTCTTGTCCATTTTGTACAAACACAAGTTGGAAATGTCCCTCAATATAAAAAGTTTCATTAAAATCCTGGACATCTCAAGATGTGGCTGACACTGCTAGACAATTCTTGAAGTGCTTTCCAGCGGTGGAGACTTCAAACATAAACAAGTTTTCTGCAGAAGCATCCAATAATTAATTGTCTAGTGCATGCTTAGATTTTATCTATTTTGAATTTCAGGCTGGCATTGTAAACGAGACGTTCATATCTTCAATGAGAAAGGTTTGTTTCTATGCACTAGTTGTTTAAATAGGAAAATATAATTTCTGTTTGCAATGATGTAGATTATATATTTTTGCGTAATTCAATCATTTTATTCGTATTTCAGTATAATTGAATGGCTATAGTTTGGTGAACTGATGCAATTTATCAGCTGTGAAGTTATTTCAACTGTGCTTGGTTATCATTGCAATATATATATATATATATATATATTTATATATAGATTTTGTTTTAATAAAATCCTCTCTTCTTTCTCTGCCTACTCGCCCCCCCACCACCCCTCTCACTGGCAGCACATTCAGTTCATCTCATCAACATAGGCAAAATGGCTTCCTTGTGAAAGCTAATGCAATTGCAAAACTTTTCACAACCCGAATTATTCTTCCATATCAGATGTCAAAAGTTAAGAAGGAGACCATCTTTCAAAGCTTTTTTAATGGACCTCATCAACATGAAAAGTTTGATGCTCCTAATACACTTCAATTTACCGATCTGAAGAACAAAGCATATGAGACATTTATATTTTCCATAATTTGTCTCTCTCTCTTCGGTCACTAATAGGGAGGAATCGATTTCTTAACCATGGCAAATTCAACAATATTGACAGTATCCATGAAGCCCCACCGCCTTGACGTCATTGTTGTTCTGCACCATGTGTAGGGATCAGATAGCATGGTTTTTGACACCGATACCAACCTCAACCTCAGTGACTGCCCAGAATCAGGTTTGGTGTCATTGTGTTGTCAGTGATGAGTTGTTGGAGGTTTGATGGTTGGACTCAGTGACAATGGGTGCTGTTTGGGTGGCTTTACGATGGTTTATTTATGGTGTTGGGTTGGTGGTTTTATTTTTATTTTTTTAGGTTCCTTGGTTTGATAATCTAAGAAAATTCGAGTGTTTGGCATGTATGAATATCTGGATTCATGGTTTTTTTTTTATAATGAACTTTTTTTAAAGAAAATTTAATTAATTTTTAATATAAAAATTAATTTAATAATAGTTAAGGGTAATTATAAACAGAAGGATTGACAATGAGCAAAAATGTAAACTTACAGGACTAAAATGGCTAAAGTGAAACTTAAAAGGACTAAAATGACATTTGACCAAACTTAACGGGTATAATTTATATTTTTGCGTAGAAATTACTTTCGAAACGAATTACTCAAGACCTAATAAGTAAATTTTTAGGCCATCTTCCCTGTCATTTTTTTCTTTATACATTTAAATTTAATTTCTACTTATCTTTTGTTCTGTCTCGTGGTAATTCAGGGCTCCCTTTTGGTAAATATAGCTCGAGGGGGTGTTTTGGACTATGAGGCTGTACTTAATCACCTCAAGTCTGGCCACTTAGGAGGTTTGGGCATTGATGTTGCTTGGACTGAGCCATTTGATCCAGATGATCCAATTTTGAAGTTCAAGAATGTTATAATCACACCTCATGTCGCTGGAGTTACGGAACAATCTTACAGATCCATGGCTAAGGTATCCACCTTATCTAATATATATTGGATCACTGCTTACATTGTGGATAACAATAGTAGTTCACTTTCCAAGCCAATAAATAAATAAGTGAAAGGATGATACTTCTCTCAATGCCTTTTTCTAGTTTCTACTTAGTACTTAAGAAAAAGTATAGATAATTTACACATTCAGGTAGTAGTCTTTTACTGCTGACTGACCTAATTGGCTAATTCTGCGATAGGTTGTCGGTGATGTTAGTCTTCAACTTCATGCGGGCGCTTCATTGACAGGGATAGAATTTGTCAACTGATTCAGTTCAGTGAAGTGTGTTCATTGTGAAGCCTATTTCATATTTCATTTGATTGTCCATCTTAGGCTTCTAGCATAGAAATTTCGGGCCGAAATGTCCAAGCTATTTCATCGTTTTACCTTTGTCACCATTAAACCAATTGAGTCGAATTGGGTATTAAAATATCAAAAATGATTCATTTAATTTTATTCAAACACAAGGCAAGTTTAAACTCAACCCCAAGTTATATTATGTGTTCAAGCCTTTTTATTTTCTTGTTGAGCGAGCTCAATCTTGTTCACGAGCTTCTTAAATTAGTTGAATTGAGAGTTAAAATATCAAGAATGATTTCATTTAATTTTATTTGAACACAGGCTGAGTTTAAACTCATCACACAAGCTATATTATATATGTTCAAGCTTGTTTTATTTTATTGTTGAAAGCTCAATAAGCGCCGAGGTTCAAGTCTCTAGGAAGGAGCTTCACACGCATATACACTTATATTAAGTTAGAGTAGAATTTTTTCTCGGAGAAAAAAAAAAAGAGACAAATTAAATCTCAACCCATTTAAATGGAAAAAAAAAATGTTTGTGGTTTAATATAGGTTGATGGTTTATTTGATTTTAGGGTTTAATTTGTTAGCATTTTGAAACTATTGTATTTAATTCGTTACA
Organism: Quercus aquifolioides; assembly: GCA_019022515.1. Lineage (NCBI taxonomy): Eukaryota > Viridiplantae > Streptophyta > Magnoliopsida > Fagales > Fagaceae > Quercus > Quercus aquifolioides. The sequence goes on from CM032327.1 coordinate 80,837,155, forward strand.
CCCCTAAACTATTGGGTTTAAGATGAAATATTCCAAAAAAAAAAATCTATTTCTATCAAATAGAAGAGAATTATATGATGAAGGAAAAATTATTCAGCACTTTGGGAGAAATACTCACTTCTATCACATGAATGATGCATCACACTATAAACTTAATTACTATCCACTATTATGTGAAATGAATGAACATTGCTCTAGGATTATTGAACAATTTCTCTTGATTAGGAAATAGAGTTAATTAATGCAATACAATGTTTGACAAATTTATTACATAAGTATATCAATCCATTTAGATAAAAATTGATTGATTTTCTTTTCCATCACATAAGTATATCAATCCATTTAGATAAAAATTGATTGATTTTCTTTTCCATCGGGTCCATCATTGTTTTGGACCCGTGATTCTAATGGAACATTACATGAAAGCAAGTGAGGAGGAGGTTTGCGGATACTTGTCTCAGCAGTGCCTCCATTCTTTACGATAAATACAGCAGCCATACCCCAGGTCATATGTCTATCTATATGACAATGCCAAAACCACACACCTGCCAAATATTATTGATATTAACATCCACAATTCTTAGACCAACCAGAAGATTAGATCAATTTGTATATGCATATAAACTAAACATATAAGATAGTGATAAAATAACTTGCCTGGATTGTTTGCTACGAATCTAATGGCAAGCCATCCATTCTTAGGGACACCGAAGGTATTCACTTCGATTGGATCAACCAAATTAAAAGTTTTTGGGTCGGTTTCATTGTTATAATTTCCATAACCAGATCCAACCACGTAAAAGCTATGCCCATGCAAATGCATTGGATGAGTCCCTGCGCCGTTCATTAAATTAGTACCTTGAAAATCGACCTCAACTACTTCATTATAATTCAACACCTTCACCTTGTTCCCAAGGTCTGCTATTGCTATATCAACTGGGAGCTCGTCAGCTGTGAAGTTATAATAATAAAGGGGTTGGTCTGGGAAATCTGTAGTGTAAACCCCACTAATGTTCCTGCATAAAAGATTTTAATTTAATCAAATATCAAAATGTATTGTCATATATGGTAGAAGGATAATCATGTTGCTTTTTGATAAAATATTCGTATCTAGTCAGTATTCTATGCAATGTTTGACAAAAGTCCTTTAATAAAAATGTTCAATTTAAAAAAAAAAAAAAAAAAAAATCTCTCAACCAAATGATAATATCAAAACTCTAAAAAGATAACTAAAACATAAATTGATTATATGGAATAGGACCAAGTAATTATCAAACTCTACACGGTCATTTTTAGCTATCACTACTATGGCATCATAGGACATAGAGTGCTCGTCTGGGTTCCCCCTCTTTATTTTGAAAATAATCAAACTTTAAGGGTCTATTTGGTACATTAACTTAAACACATGTTTTTAGTTTTTAAACAATATTACATGTATTTCTACTCATTTTTTCATCCACACGTATTTCCAAAAAAACTGAAAACTGTTGTTTAAACACACGTACCAAATGGGCTCTAAGCTTTTTGTCATACATTTAATATACTACTATGGAAATAAACTACCAGAAAAATAGGCAAAATCCAAATGCACTCACAATCGCAAAGGAACAAATGGAAAAGCATTGAAACTGGATTCTTCGTTCTTTACAAAAAATAAAACAATGTATATTAAAAATAAAATAAAAGAGGGAAAGAGGGGGGAAAAACCTGTAGTAAGCAAGCAGCATATCAATAGGAACTGGGTTACTCCAACTTATGTTATTCGCGCTTGTAGCTAATATATCTCCACCTTTTGATGTACGTGTGCTATTTTGACAAGCAATTTCACTCATGGAAACTGTTACATACATTCTAGTGGTTATGTTTAAGGGGACATTTACAGGATGGTCTCTGCTTGCTAAGCTCCTAAAAAGGTTTGAGAATTTTATGGCAGCTGTTAAGTCTTTGTAAGTGGGAAGTGTACTTGGAAAGGAAGGAGATAATGGAATAGTGTAGTTTCCTCTATATTCGATGATCGCGGTGACATTAACCTGGTCAAAATCTGTGATTCCCACACCTTGGCTCCAGAATTGTCGAGCAGCTATATAATAATGGCCAAGAGTCTGATTTGCTATGAGTAGAATATCCATGGTTTGTCCTGGGCTTATCATTATGTAACTAGTAGTTATGGGTTTGATATAATTTGCATCCATTCCAACAATCGTGAGGTTGTGTTCAGCTATTGCAAAGAACATATCTGCTGCCACAACTGAGTTGACCAGACGAAGAAGATAGGTCTTGCCATGATCAACCACCCGACGGTATGTTGTTTCTACAACATTAAGATTATGACTCAATTAATTTTAGAGAAAAAATATGTCCACAATATTTTTACAACAAATCCTAAATGGCAGGTTGTCACTGGTTGTTATTGTTGGGGCAAAAAAGTAATTTTAGTGTTAAGTTCAAATTTGAACCAATAACAATTAACCACCTATAATTTGTTGGGAAAATGTTGTAAAAATATTGTAGACGTAGCACCTGATTTTTTTTTTTTTTTTTGGATAATGCTAAATATATACAAATTTTAGTAAATTGACATGACAATGAATATTATCATGGATTTCAAAAACCTAATAAATGAATGTTTAATCATTATTTTTGTGATTGGCAAAATGTCAATGCTAGGGATACGACAAAGAGTGCTGATAAAAATACTATAGAATTTACTATATAAGTCATGCAAACTGATGTACTAATCACAAAAAGTAATTCAAACACTCATTTATTATCTTACAAGTGATGCTAGGGATACTATATTCTTTATGGACAAAATTTAGGTATAGTACCTTATATGTTATTCCTTAGGTTCACCTCTTAGGATTTAGTCATGTGGTTACTTAATTAAAAAATACACTTATATCCCATGAAAAAAATTTACATAGCAGAATTTTAAGAGGAGAACCTAAGGAACAGCACCTAAGTACTATACCTAAGTCTTGCCCATTCTTTATTACATGACCTGTACAAATTTATGTGTCATCAATCATATAAAAAAAAAGTGATTTTGATATTTATTTATTATGTTTTTGACGTTCACCAATCATATTCATTATTGTCACATCAATTTGTAAAGATTATATAGTAAAATTTATAATGTATTTAACGTTTTTTTATTATCTTATTGAAGTGACACAAATGATAAATCTCATTTAAAGTAGTGTTACGGGTACTACAAGTTTTACTATATATATATATATATATATATTCATTTGTGAGGTGGTTGAAACCCACCAATTATGTTTATTGTCACATTAGTTATGTAGAAAAACTTGTAATACCTTTAACGTTTTTCATATCATTTATTGCCATTATAGCTTATAAGCTTTTTGTCATAGATTTAAAATTTTCCGTAACAAAATGATCCAACAGGGTAGATATCTTGAATTAAGATTTTAGGAAATTATGCTACATAGAGTTGTTTTAATCTTTTAACCTTTTAATTTGTAATAAACGGTTCATATTAGCAAACACCTTAAAAAAAAAATGATGGGACAACCAATTTCATTATCATACACTCATACCTCTAGTCCTCCTCCACTTTTTTTTCTCACTGTTGTCGTGCTGACATTGATATCAATGACTCCATGTAGGTGTCCAATTTATTGAGTATTAATTGCAACACATTATCATTTTAAGATTCTTGCTAGTGGATTTATGACATGATTTAATTTGAACCGTTTATTACAAAACAAAATATCAAAATTAAAAATCTTTATGTAATAGAGTTTGTCAAAAATTCTAGAAGAACCACCATCGCGTACCCTTGGTGCGGTGGTCACTTCACAAGTGTAAATGCTTGTAGCTAGGGTGCGGGGAGCAAGGGCCAGGATTTAAGTCTCTAGGAGGGAGCTTCACACACGTATATACTTAGATTAGGCTAGGGTAGAAATTTTCTATCTTGTATCAAAAAAAAAAAAAAAAAAAAAAAAAAATTCTAGATGATCTTAATTCCAAGTGTCACTGAGCTATAAAATCTAAAAGGTGCGCGGATAACATTATCTAATAAAAAATTAAAATATGAGAGCAGTAAAATTTAGGAATGAATACTAGTACTGCAAATCTAATTAAGATCATATATGAGAGCACTAAAAATTAAAAAATTGTTAGGGCCATGCATACTAGTACTGCAATGAATTTCTACTGCCGACACAATCTTCATGCTCCACCATTACCATAATAATGTTATTAATCTTATATTTAGAATCTTGATTTAGTTTTTAGATGCTTTGTGATTGTGATTCATTGGCACCTTTGATGTTTAGAGGATTCTTAAGTATTATATTTATATGATGTGGATGTAAATAATTTAACAAAATCTAGATTACCAGCATCCAAATTGCCACACAACCTCACATTTTGTGTAATGTAGATTGCTATACCAAAATATGTGTATCAATATTATCCTAATTTAGTTAAAGAACCTACTTTTAAAGTAGATACCAAAATGATTAAGAAACTACTCAATTGTTTGAAAAGTATTAAAGTAATCAAACCTTGTAAAAAAAAAAAAATAATAATCATTCTGCATTTAAACCAACAAAGCATAGGAATGTAAATGAGCTTATGCTGTGTCAACTGTCAATACAATTAACGTGTTTATCCATTAGACTGGTAATTAGGAAGAGTCCATGCTATGTCTTAGTTATTTATTTATTTATTTTTGGTATACAAAACTAATCAACATACATTTACAAATACAATTAGTACATGAATTTTTTTTTTTTGGGCTCTCTGCTCTCATATTTTAATTTTTTATTAGATAATGTTATTAGTGTTTTTTTTTTTAATGTGTAAAATATTTTATGTTTACATAATACAATGGTGTTCTAGATTAACTAGTAATCCTTCACAATTCCTGTGAATAAGTTTAATATGAGAATATCATACTCTCACAAAATTTATCAAATGAGCATCATTACATTCCTAAGTCTATATGTTGGTTTTTCTTTTTCAAGTAATAATTTGATATTACAATAGGGAGGGGGGATTTGGATCCTAATTCTTCTAATTATAAAAAATAGGCAATGTCACTAAGCTAGAAGGCCCTTTTATGTATTCCCAAGCATTACGTTTATATAAATATGAATGCCAAAAAACCTCTTGTTTTTATGCTTTTTTTTTTCTTTTTCAAAAACTTTTAGTTAATAAGAAACTAGTAAAACTCATTCAAAAGCATTTTGCATTTACATGTGCATGTTTATGAAGAGAGTGGTTGAGTTTACTAATGAATGGTCACTCCATAAGAACCTTGGTTGTGAACAGTGACATACATTGTGTCCCTTTTGTGTACCCATATTACTGGCCCTGGAATACTCTCATTTACAACTAACATTCTTGTTGTGTTACATAGTCTCATGAAGTTTTTCTCTGTAAGCTGCAAAATAAAAAGCATATATTAATAAATTAATGTAACAGCAAAAGCAGTAAGCTACAATTCTCTAATCCGGGTGACAAGTTTATCCATTCAAACCACAGTATTGGAAAGTAAAACGTTAAAGCTATATTAAATTTTAGTACAAAAAGTTACAAATTGATGTGACAATGAATATGATAAGTGGATTTCAACAACATAATAAATAAATATTAGTATTTTTTTGTTATTGGTATTACATCAATTTGTAAATCTTATATAGTAAAATTTGCAATATTCCAGAAACAGTACAGTGGTAATTAAAAGATAAAAAGACAACTATAATATGGTAATTAAGTACTTACAATAAATTCATAGAAATGGACCTCTCCTTCGAGGACGGAAAGTCACTGTGCAACAAGAAACAGAAAGCCGAAGAAGTTCAACAGACATTCTTTCTTCTTGAAATTCATATCTCACTTTCCTCAGCTCACTCTTTCTTTTGAGATGTTGACAGTTGACGTCGTTCTTTGAGAGCCTCAAATATAGGCCTGTCTTCATTCAAACGAGACGGTCATTAGCAAAGTGTCTTATATATGTTTTTTTTTTTTTTTTTTTTGAATTTAATAATAAGTGTTTAGTGACTTCATTTTATTACCAAATTTTCAGCTCCAAAAAATGTATCACGTGATTCTACAACTCACCTAAACAAGGCATGTGATTATCAACCAGCACAAGAATAGACCGGCATATATGTACGTACTATGTAGACTTTACAAAGAATTTTTGCTTTTTTGGATTGAAAACGTAGTCCACTTTTTGGCTAAATTACAAATTGTATCATCTAATTTTAACTAAAATTTAATTCAGTCCCATAATTTTGCTTTCATTCAAATTAGGTTTTTAACTTTTAATTTTATTCAATTTATGTGACAAAAGTCAAAGAAATGACTGAATTGAATAAAGTGAAAAATTAAAAGATTAAATTGAACAAAAATGAATTTTCATGACTGAATTGAATTTTATGTAAAGTTAGAATGTAATTTGTAATTTAACTTTTTTTTTTTTTGGAAAATAAGCTTTTTAGATTTTTGCATGTAAACGTACTCATTTTATTTAAACTTGTCGATTTACAGGTTTAACATCACTTTTTATGTTTTAAAAATAAGAATAAGTTAATTAAATTAAAAGTATTTTTAGAAGTAAAAAAGATAGTAACTAATATTCTAAATCCTCTTAATAGATAGTAAAGGAATTATAAAAAACAGATTTATTTTTATTTTTATTTTTTGAGAATCTGAAAAAACAGATTTTTGTAGGTAGACAGTTGTCTTTCGTTTTGTTTACTGGGAGTTTAGAATGCTTAGAGCATCCGCAGCCGGATTCTAAATCCTATCTTATTTTACCATCTTAAAAACCTACTTTATCAATTATACCATACCATTTACAATATACTCAACATCCCAAAATTCTATTTTCCTATTCTACTCATTAAAATAATATATTTACGTAATAAAATATATTTTTTATTTTTTTATTTTTTCTCAATTTTCTCCCCCACGGGCGTCATCCTCCATTCCTTTCCTTTTCACCTTCTTCCAGCCTCCTTCTCCAAATCCATCATCCATATCAACCCAACTCTTCCACACAACTCCTCCATCATTAAGCAGCAAAACAACCCAACTCCTCAACAACCCAGATCGGCGAAACAGAAAAGAAAAGAAAAAAAAAAAAACCGTTAACCAGCAAACCCAGAAATTTATATACCAGAAACCCACAAACCGTTCCACGCCACAAACCCACAAACCCAGAAATTTCTCAAACCCAGAAACCCAGAAAAACCACAAACCCACACCGGATCACAACCCACACCGTTCCACGCCACAACCCACACCGTTCCACGCTACAAACCCACACCGGATCACAACGCCACAGCCACCACAGCTCCACCGATCTCCGCCACGCCACAGCCACCACAACGCTGATACCAGCAAACCCAGAAAAAAAAAAAAAAAAAAAAAAACCAACAAACCCACACCGGATCACAACGCCACAGCTCCACCGATCTCACCACCCACCAATCTCCACCACGCCACAACCACCACAACGCCGATCACATATACCAGCAAACCCACCAATCTCCGATCACATATACCAGCCACCACAACGCCGATCACAACGCCGATCACATATAGCGCCACCCACCGATCTCCGCCGTGCCAATCTCGCCACCCAACGATCTCCACTTCGCCGATCTCCACCGCAGGGTGTTGGGTCTGAAGAGAGTAGATGAGAAAGAAAGAAGGAAGAGAGAGAAACGAAAGAAAAAAAATGAGGGAGGAGAGAGAAATGGCCGGGTTAAAAGGAGAGAGGAGAGATAAATGACAGCATTAAAAATTTTTTTTTTTTTTTACAATTCAGCTACAGTACCATCTTACATTTGAGATGGTACTGTAGCAATATCTCAAATTTTTTTAGCATTTTAGCATATGCCTTTCCAGTTGCTGGCCTTTTTTTGGGCTTGTATGCCAAATTTGCTTTGCATTTGGCATATAGCCATCCAAATGCGGATGCTCTTATAAAACAAAAAGCTTTTTGCTTTGTTGACTGGTAGTTTAGATTCTCTATAGAATGCCATAATTGGATGCTGCTCTATTATAGCTGCGCTTTAATCTCATTAAAAAAAAAAAAAAGTTGCGCTTTAATGTCTGTCAGCGATAAAGTTTTTAAAGTCACCTATATGATATCACAAATTTAATAAAAGGGACAAAAGGGTGCCATGCGGCAATGTACCCGAGGAAAGAGCTGTCAGACATGTTCTCCTGGAGCCCGCCTAATTCTTAATTGAAAACCAGAGGCATGTTTGGTAAGTTAGTTTGAGGAAGGTTGTTTAAGTGTTTTTGATAATATGTGGATGAAAAAGTGTGTTGAAAAGTCTGTAAAATTATTTAAAATGTGAAAATGTTGGTTAGAGATAACTAACCAAACATGCCCAAACGTGCACATATACTGAAAGGTAAAAATATCTTTTTCTGATTACATTTTGGGCATTTTTCATTTTGATCATTTTTTGAAACTCTTATTTTGATCTCTAAAAACTGAGAATCATTTTTAATTTAGTCTCCACCGTCATCTCATTAATAGAAATATCCTACGTGAAAGATAGAATGCATTAGTGGTAGACATGACGCTGATGTGGCCATTAAAATAAATTTTATTTGACATTTAAAAAATTCTAGTCAACATTTTCATTTCTCAATTTTAATTTAAATTTTAAAAAATCAAAACATTTTTTTTTTATAGTTTTAAAGACCGAGAAAAAAATTCGTACCAACTTTCTCAACTTTTTTTGTTTTAAAAACTTTCTTGACAACCAAACACAACATCGCAAAAATTAAATTTATCAATAACCACAATGCTACACACTTCGGTCATTTTTCATCTCTCTCTCTCTCTCTCTCTCTCAAAACTTAGGTTGTGGTCATTGGGATATGGCTTTGATATGGGTTTAGAGATAGAAAGAGGGACTAAGATCGGTGGTAGTTAACGTGGTTTGCAATCTGGCTTTGATCTAAATTTAGAGAAGAGAGAGAGGCTGAGATCGGTGGTGGTGGTTGTGAAGTGGTGGTCGGTTAGGTCTAGTGGTGGGTTGTTGGTTGGATTTGTTATTGGTATGGGTCGCGATGATCTGATGTGTCCATTGGTGATTGATCGGTGGTGGCGGACACATTTTATTTGTCCACCTTGACTTTGATATTTTTGTTGATTGGTGGCATGATATGTTCATATGTATTTGGCTTCTCAGTTTCATATGAGATTGTTTGTATTTGGAAATTGAAATAATATATTTGTTGGGTTTTTACTATTGAGTTTTCATTTGGATTTTTTTGAACCAAGAAATTGAAAGAATTGGCTGGGCTTTAGGTTTTCATTTGAAAGAATCGGTTTGTACTAGGAAATTGAAAATGTATATAGTTGAAGATCTTTGTGCTTTGAATTTTTTATTTGTAATTTGTGGGCTTTGATATGTGTGAATACTTGTGCGTGTTCTATGTGTTTCCTTGCTGGGTTTATGAGTTTATTTGATGGGTTCGATTTATTGGAGGTTTTGGTTTGATTTACAAGAGGTTTCAAATTGCTGGGTTTTTGCTCAGTTTTAGTGTTTTGGTGATTTTATGGGTTTGGTTGCTAAGAAAATGCAAGAAAAGAATAGAAAATCTTGATTTTAAAATTTTCTAAGCAACCAAACATGTTATTTGAGTAAGAACATGAAGAACATGAATAACAATGTTCTTCGGAAGAACGTGAACAGTCATGTTCTGGGATCCAAAAAAAATTAATGAGAAGCATTTTTTTTTTAAAAATTTAAGTTAAAAAAAAAAAATCGGAAGGTTGATATGCTATAAGAATTTAAACTAAAATATGTTGTAAAACCACTAAAAAACTATTTTTAACACTTCAAACACCAAAATACTTACTATATCAAGGGTGTGTCTAAGTAAGCCTAGGTGCTGGTCATCTATCCTTTAAGCTTATGTTTTTCAATTTTATTGTTAGTTTGTTTTGGTTTATTTTTATTTTTTTTATGCATAAATTTGGTATCAAAGCAAAAATTTAATCGTGTTTTCCAAGTATCCCCCATGGGACACAATCAAATCTATTACAAGGAAAAAAATCATGATGCCACCAAATCCATCTCCTACTAAAACCCAAATCTTCAAAAAAAAAGAAAAAAAAAAGGGTAAAACACTATTTTGGTTTCTAAACTTTGCCAAAAGTTTGTGTTTCATCCCTAAACTTTAAAAAGTTCTTTTTTCATCCCTCAACTTTGTAAAGAATTTTTTCAATAGTTTAGAGACAAAAATAGGGATGAAATAAGAACTTTTTTCAATACTTTAGGGATGAAAAACAAACTTTTGGTAAACTATAAGGACATAAAAAAAAAATTTCCAATAGTTTACGGGTAAAATATGAACTTTTTAATAGTTTAGGGACAAAAAATGAATTTTTTAAAGTTTAGGGATGAAAACCAAACTTTTGGTAAAGTTTAGGGATCAAAATAGTATTTTGCACAAAAAAAAAAAAAAAAAAAAAGAGGGAAAAAAATAGATTGACGCCCCCACACCAATGGTTATTTTAATTTTGGAAGTCAATTGTATTTCTATTGGTTAATTGTTCTTTGTTTTAGGTATGAGTGGTTAATTAGGTTATTAGATTTTTAGGCAAAATTACTAATTTGTTCTTTCAACTATAAGGTAAATTCAAACTCGCTATTCTATAAAATTTTCAAAGCCCGGTTCTTCCCAAATTGCTCTATAATGGAGGCTAAGGAGTCATCCACTGGGTCCTACGCATGGAGGAGTATTTTACATGGGAGAGATGTGCTACTTAGAGGTTGTAGGTGGAGGGTGGGAAATGGGAGGTCTGTGCACATTTGGCAGAGTAAATGGCTACCACGGAAACGCCCAACCAAGGTAATTTCTCCCATCATTGATACCATGGCAGATGCAAGGGTGGAGATATTGATAGATGAAGCGACACACCGCTGGAACCATTTAGTCATTGAGGGCGTATTCATTCCTGAAGAGGTTGAACTGATCAAGTCCTTGCCGTTGCCACAACAAGGGGTGGAGGATAGACTCTTTTGGCCCTTCACTCAAACAAGGACATATGCCAGCAAGTTGGGTTACTGGTTCTTGAAGTCAGAGGAGGAAGATTCTCGTAGTGCAGCCCGGTCAGTGGAAGATAGGGAGTTATGGCATGGTATTTGGTCACTGCAGGTACCAAACAAAGTAAAAAAATTTATTTGGAGGGCTTGCCGAAACTCTCTGCCCACTAAGGAAAATTTGGTGCGTCGAACCGTTATTGAAAATCCTCTCTGTGATTGCTATTCTTGTGCTAGTGAATCTGCCCTCCATGCCTTGTGGTCGTGTGGTGAACTGGATGTTGTTTGGGAGGACTTAACCTTATGGAGTTGTTGTAATTCACTCACCTTCATCACCTTCAAAGAGCTGTTGTCATGGCTGATCAAAAACCAGCACCAAGTGGAGCTCTTTTCGGTCACGACACGGTCCATTTGGACTCAATGGAACGAGGTTAGACTTAATAAACCCAGCTGCAGTTCGCATCTAATCACCCAACTGGCAAATGAATGTCTGCAAGAATTCCATACAGTTAATGCGCACCCTCCTTCAACTCAGACTGTCTCTCCCACGGCTCAAAAATGGAAACCACCTGAGCATGGTTTGGTGAAGGTTAACTGCGACGGGGCTAGGTTCACTAAGGAAAATAGAGCTGGGATTGGGGTGGTCATACGGAATAGCGAAGGCTTGGTTTTAGGCTCATTGTCAAAGTTGGTTCCCCAGGCTTTCAGCCCTTTGGAAATTGAGGCGATGGCTGTCGCAACTGCTTTGGAGTTCGCTTCTGACCTGGGTCTTCAAAGTGCTATCCTTGAGACTGACTCGCTTGTGTTGGTGAAGGCTTTGCGGGAAGGTATGAAGTTCCTCTCAGCCGTGGGCTTAGTGTTGGATGAGATTAGACATACGGTTAATTTTTTTAATGAATTACACTACTCTCATGTAAAGAGAGAGGGTAATATTGTTGCTCATAAGTTAACTCGTCATGCTATTTGTGTTTCGGATGTTGTGGTGTGGATGGAGGATGTTCCACCACTTTTATTTCCAGTTGTATTGGCTGACATAGCCGGTTTTTCTTAATAGAATGAATTACGTTCTTCCTTAAAAAAAAAAAAAAAAAAAAAAAAAAACTATAAGGTAAATTTCAATTGGGCCTCTCAATTACCAATTGTGTCAATTTAGTCTCAACTATTAATTGAATCAATTTAGTCCTTCAACATTCAAAATCAAGTCAATTTCTTCCATGAATCTCCCATTATAGAAAGTGTATAGATTTTAAAATCAAATCAATTTCAACTATTAATTCCATTAAAATTTAAATAGACAAGAGACCAAAGGATGAACTTGACTCAATTTTGAAAGTCGAGAGACTAAATTGATACAATTAGTAGTTGAGAGATCAAATTGAACTTTATTCAATAGTTGGAGGACCAAATTAAAAATTTATCCTAGATTGTTATTAGTTTCCTAGAGTAAAGGCTATTTTATATTCAATAATTGGGATTTCTCAAGCCATTTAAAATTAAGTTTCCTTAGTCAATTACAATTAGGGTTTTGTCCTTATAGTGTAAATGGGCATAGTATACTATTGTACTCCTATGAATACATATTACGGGTTAATTAATTAAACAAATTTCTCTTGGAATTTTCTAATTGTGTGGTGCTAACTTTTAGAGGTTTGCTTTCTCTTGCTAGACGTTGACTCCAAGCAGGCCTAGCTCCTAGGTCACTCGCCCTCTTTAATTTTTTTTGTTCTTTAATTTTATAGTTGCACTGTTTTGGTTTTGTCCTACTTTACAATATTGATTGCTTTTGCTAACATTCTATTTTGGAAGGTGCTAAGTAATGTAGATCTATGAAGAAAAAGGGCTTCTTCTCAAGAATATTCACGTCTCAAAGAATTTTGTGTTGCTGTAATGAGAAATACTCTATTTTTCCAAAAGGGACGTGGAAAACTAAGGTGCTCATTCAGTTTGGTTATGTTAAAAAGTATTGTGCTCTTTCATAACATGAAAGTTACAATAAGTTCAAAAAGCAAAAGAATTTAAGAAATCAGGCTTGTATATTCTGTAAATTTGTCATAATCTTAGTTTTGGCCATCATGCCTGAGGGTTTGAACTAGCAATTTTAAAATAATAGGATAATAAATTTAATGATTAGGGAAGGCTTAATGAGCTTAATAAATGTATCATTTCTGCTCTTAAGCTTTATATAACCAATGGCATGGTGATACAGTGTGGTAGATTATGATGATTGATGTTTTTCTTGTAATAAATTCCTTGTACTATCAAAGGTTGATATGTTTTTGGTGGAACATTCCACAATAATTGTCTGAATAAATACTTCAAATACAGTAAATTATTTTAAAGACTTAAGTGTTGTAGAACACTCTGTCTATGTGATGATCTTTTTTTTTAGAACTAGTCTATTTGATGATCTTTTGTACTTTACTAGGGTATTTGTGTAATTCAGGATCTTAGAATTTTTATTAATGAACTATGGTAGAAAATCCTATACCCCATTCACTTTGTGCCATTCCTAGCTCTTTTTTCTCTCTTTTTGTACGATTCTTCTTACTTCTCTCTGCGCATTTGCTCTTAAAATTAGGAAGAAGGCATAATACAAATAAAGTTTCTATTAGAGCATAAACAGATAAATTAACACGTTACTGGACTGGTTGTCATTGTATAAGAGTTTTCATTTTTAATCAAATGTTCTCTCTCATGCAACTCAAATGAAACTTTGTCGTGCAGTATGGTGTTGGTGTGGAAGGTAATTGTTGTGGTTGTTAATTTACACATTAACTTAATGCATTTATTTGGATTCTTATATACTTTTGTTCTATTACCTTACTGAAGGAATTGATATTAGTGCCGCTACCAAGTATGGAATAAGTTGCAAGGATTCCGGGTGATGCAACTAGGAAGAGTAATGTTATGACTACAACTTTTGTCACAACTTTACCATAACTTATTCACGTAGTGAGTTGTGAGTAGTGGAATTGTGAACCCACATGAACTCACCACTTATAACTTGCTACGTGGATAAGTTGTAGCAAAAATTATAGTCCTAACATTTTCCAATTGGAAATGAAGCATCGTGTGTACAAATGGTTTTATATCTGAAGATGGGCCATCTACGAAAGAAAACATGTTAATCTAATATATATATATAGAAAATATCACAGTTTTAATGGCCTGTTTGGATGAAGTGGGGAAGGAGGGAGAGTGGAGGGGAGTAGAGTAGTGTTGGCTAAAAATAAGCTAATTTTATACTAAATTTACTCTATTCTACTCTACTCTCCCTCCCTCCCCTTCAATCCAAACAGACCATTAATGTAGTGTGCTTAGGTATGTGTGCATGCATGTATATTTACTTATTGAAAACTTTTGTGAAACTAATATAGAAACAGAGAGATTGATTACTTATTAATTAGTGTTAACGTGTATAGTGTTGTGGGCTTTAGGCCCAACTAGATTACTTGTATAGCACACATTCTTGTACTACACTCTTACTTGTACTACACTTATATGCCTCCTATATAAAGGCACTCGTGTATATTCTTTCATTGAGAAATACAATTCAATTATTCAGTATTTCTAACATGGTATCAAAGCCACTGCTCTAATTTTCTTGTGTCTTGCAGTTTTGTTTTGTTGGTATTTTCCGCTGCCTCAACTTTTGTGGTCAGTAAACCCTTTCAGTGCCCTCTCCCGACTGCCCTGCCGCCGTCAGAGGTCCTTAAGGTTGAATCTCCACCGCCAGAAGCTCCTCCTCCGCCGCCAAAACCACTGCCATCATCGGATCTGTCACCTCTGACCTCTGATTAGAACATAAAACATATCACCGTGTAGATTCTCAATCCCTATACACAAAGACGCTGAAAAATTTTCACGCCACCACGCGCTGGTCAAGTTTTCGGCAAAATCTTCCACGCGCCTCAAATGCCATCAGTATTGCTCCGATCCTGTCACCGTCGCCACTATCGAAATCGTCTTTCTCTAATCTTCATAGTCGGAAAAGAATCGGCCTCATTGGACATCTCACGTGCCCTCACACGTCGCTTGAAATTCTCTGCAACATCAGCTACGTGTCGCCCTGCTGCCCATTGACATCACTTGCTGACGTCATCTGCCACGCCAGCCCTAGTTGCTTGCCTGCTGATGTCACCTACTGACATCATCGTCCAGTCAGCACCCAGACAGTGCTTACGTCATCTTGCTTATGTTAGCCTCTGTTGACTTTGACCGTTGACTTTTCTCCAGGGTTGACTTTTTGCAGTTTAGGTGCTCCTACCTAGTTTTTCGCGTAGATTTCATTTTTGCAATCCGTTTTTGCATATTTTGCTTCTAAATGAAGAATAAGGACAGGTCTTCTTCTTGTTGCAATAATCGTCGCTGACAATTCAACAAACGTTTTTGTAATTTTTGCAAACGTTTTGGCCACAATATTAAGACTTGCTATCATTGCAACAAATCAGTTGTTTTAATTTCTGCTGCTACTGTTGCTAACACTGAAAGTGTCCAACAAATGGCTCTCGTCTCTGCATAGTCTAAGTCTTTGAGACGCACTTTCACCATGTCCACAGATGACCTTAAAAACATCATCACCAATGTCATTTGTATGGTTGGTAATGCATCTTATTCCTCTTCTCTCTCAACATTATCTGGTATGTCTCCTCCCTCTTGGCTTATGGATTCCGCTTGTTGCAATCACATGACACCTCACTCGTTCTTATTTTCTGAATTCAAACCTACACCACACCCTCTTAATATTCGCACAACAAATGGTTCCACAATGTCTGGTCATAATATAAGTTCTGTTTCGACATCCAACCTTTCGGTTCCTGGGGTCTTTAATGTTCCTGACCTTTCTTACAATTTATTTTTTGTGGGACAATTAGTTAAGTTGGGTTATCGCATTATATTTGATTATTCTAGGTGTATTGTGCAGGATCCGAGGACGGGACAGGAGCTTGGGACCGGTCCTAGAGTTGGGCGTATGTTTACCGTGGACAACCTTCGTCTTTCACTTGTTGCTCTTATTTCTGTTGCTGCAGCTGCTACAGTTTCTTCAATTCCTTCTCTTGCACTTTGGCATGCTCGACTTGGTCATGCATCTTCCTCTCGAGTACAATAATTGGCTTCTAGAGGTTTGTTAGGTTCAGTGTCTACAGAAAATTTTGATTGTGTTTCATGTCATTTAGGAAAACAACCAGCTTTGCCTTTCAATACTAGTGAATCAATATCCACTAATATCTTTGACCTTATTCATTCTGATATTTGGGGGCCTTCCTCTGTCTCTAGTATTGGTGGGTCTCGATATTTTGTTTTTTTTGTTGATGATTACTCTTGCTATAGCTGGATTTTTAATATGAAACATCGTTCTGAATTATTGGAAGTATATTCTAATTTTGCAAAAATGGTTGAAACCCAGTTTTCCAAACGCATCAAAATTTTTCGATCTGATAATGCTCTTGAATACACTCAATATGCTTTCCAAGTTGTTTTGCATTCCTATGGCACTGTTCATCAACTAACTTGTCCAGGTACCTCTCAGCAAAATGGTAGAGCCGAACGAAAATTTCGTCATATTCTTGACACTGTTCGTGCTCTCTTTCTCTCTGCCAAAGTTCCTGCTCCTTTTTGGGGCGAAGATGCTCTTCATGCTGTTCATACTATTAATTGCATTTCGAGTCCTGTTATCCAAAATTAAACTTCATATGAGAGCCTTTTTGGGTCACCTCCAAACTATCACCACCTTCGCTCCTTCGGTTCTGCTTGTTTCGTTCTTCTTCAGCCACATGAGCATAACAAACTTGAGCTTCGGTCAAGGCTTTGTTGTTTTCTTGGCTATGGCGAAACTCAAAAGGGGTATCAGTGTTATGATCCTGTCTCTCATCGTCTTCGTATCTCCCGCAATGTTATCTTTTGGGAACATCGCCTCTTTGTTGAGCTCTCTCACTTTCGTGCCTCCCTATCTTCCTCCTCTGTCCTAGATATTTTTCTAGATGAGGCACATATTCCTTCTGTAGCTACTCCTGATCCTCCTATAGTTGCTCCTGATTCTCTTATAGACTTCTTTGTCCAACCACCAGATATCACTGATCCCTTTCCTAGTTCACCCTTTAATGAACAGGTGGAAGATGAACAGGTCGAAGACGAGCTACCCAACCTCAACCCTGAGCTTGGGTCCCCTGCTCTTGCTCCGCCTGAAGATCTTGCATAAGACATTACACCTCGTCACTCAACTCGGGTAAGATATATTCCTGTACATTTACTTGACTATCATTGTTACACTGTCCTTGCTATACTACATGAGCCTCACACCTATCGTGAGGCTTCCACTGACCCTTTATGGCAGATTGCAATGAAAGAGGAACTTGATGCATTATCTAAAAACTATACTTGAGATTTGGTGACACTCCCCCCCCGGGAAATCTGTGGTTGGTCGTAAGTGGATCTACAAGATTAAGACTCGCTCTGATGGGTCCATTGAGCGCTACAAAGCTCGTCTTGTTGCAAAAGGTTTTACACAGGAGTATGAGATTAATTATGAAGAGACCTTTGCTCCGGTTGCTTGTATCTCATCTGTTTGTGCCCTCTTAGCTGTTGCTGCTGCCAGTAAATGGGACATTTTTCAGATGGATGTCAAAAATGCATTCCTTAATGGAGATTTAAGTGAAGAAGTTTATATGCAACCTCCTCCTGGTCTCTCTGTTGACTCAAACAAGGTTTGTTACCTTCGACGTGCACTTTATGGCCTTAAACAAGCTCCACGGGCTTGGTTTGCCAAATTCAGCTCTACCATCTCTCGCTTGGGTTACATGGCCAGTCATTATGATTCTGCCTTATTTCTTTGTTGCACTGACAAAGGCACTATTTTACTTCTCTTGTTTATGGATGATATGATCATAACTGGTGATGACCTCAGTGGCATTCAAGAACTCAAGGATTTTCTCAGTCAACAGTTTGAGATGAAAGATCTTGGACATCTCAGCTACTTTTTGGGTCTTGAAATCACTCATTCTACAGATTGACTTTATATTACTCAAGCCAAGTATGCTTCTGAACTCTTGTTTCGAGCTAGACTCACTGATAGCAAGACTGTTGACACTCCAGTTGAGCTTAATGCACATCTAACTCCCTCAGGGTGGAAACCATTGTCTAATCCCTCTCTTTACAGACGCTTGGTTAGCAGCCTAGTTTATCTCACTGTCATTCGTCCAGACATTTCCTATGCTGTTCACCAGGTGAGCCAGTATTTGTCTGCTCTATGATCGACTCACTATGCTGTTGTTCTGTGCATTCTTCGATACCTAAAGAGCACTCTATTCCATGGTCTTATCTACTCTGCTCAGTCTCCTCTTATTCTCCATGCATTTTCTGATGTTGATTGGGTAAGAGATCCCACTGATCGCAGGTCCACCATTAGCTATTGCTTTCTTCGTGGTTCTTCTTTGATTTCTTGGCGAAGTAAGAAATAAATTCATGTGGCCCGCTCTAGTACTGAAGTAGAATATCGTGCTCTTGCTGATACCACATCTGAGCTCCTCTGGCTACAATGGCTCCTCAAAGATTTAGGTGTGTCTACATCCTCTGCTACTCCTCTTTATTGTGACAACCAGAGTGCCATTCATATTACTCACAATGATGTCTTCCATGAACGGGCTAAACACGTCGAGATCGATTGTCATTTTATCCGTTATCATCTTGTTCATGATACTCTCAAGCTGATCTCAGTCTCCTCTAAAGATCAACTTGTAGATATCTTCACCAAGTCACATCCTAAGGGACGCCTTCGTACTTTGGTTGACAACTTCAAGTTGGTCTCACATCCACCTTGAGTTTGAGGGGGGCTGTTAATGTGTATAGTGTTGTGGGCTTTAGGCCCAACTAGATTACTTGTATAGCACACATTCTTGTACTACACTCATATCACATCCTAAGGGACGCCTTCGTACTTTGGTTGACAACTTCAAGTTGGTCTCACATCCACCTTGAGTTTGAGGGGGGCTGTTAATGTGTATAGTGTTGTGGGCTTTAGGCCCAACTAGATTACTTGTATAACACACATTCTTGTACTACACTCATATGCCTCCTATATAAAGGCACTCATGTATATTCTTTCATTGAGAAATACAATACAATTATTTAGTATTTCTAACAATTAGGAAGCACGGATATGGATATTGGGTATGGATACAACACAGTGATACAAAAATTTCTGAAAAATTAGGATATAGATATGACAGAGATATATACGTATATTAAATAATCATTATTTATATTTTATATATGGTTAAGCATTTATTTTTCATATAATATTAAACATGTATCAATTTAAGAGCAATAGTGAATATTTTATTTAATTAAAGTTTAAGAGTCTATAATATATATATTGTAGGGTCTCACTTTTCGGACTATGCCCAAAAATGAGGGGGATCTTGGCCCAGTGAACCCAGTACAATGAATTTGTAGAGAATGGGTCAAAGAGCTAGGCTTTAGTGAGTGGGATAACAGTTATAATGAGTTTCCAAGACAGTCAAACAGCAACAAACCAAGTTTGTACAAGAAAGTTGGTCCTCGGCACAATCCAAGGAGCTCTACTCTAGTATATATGTTGGGTGACAATGGTTACCTGTGTTCTTGAGATCGCCATAGCGCTTTCTCTCCTTTTTTCCTAGCCCCCCCCCTTATGGTGGGTTTCTCCTATTATATAGTCCTCCTTAAACGATCCTGACCTTCCATTTATTGATCATCCAAGCTTATACTTGAGTGTCTATCCCATCAGACGCCCTCTCTGGCGTTTTGTGAGTTGCGGTAACCGAGATAGCACTGTTTAGGAGTCATTTCCTCATCAATGAGCCCAGAACGTTAGCTGTGGGCATTTAATGCGGAGGTGACAGTTTTTCCTAGAATTGCTCCTCCACCGTGCCCCCATGGCCGACCCATTGTACCTGTCCTTTTCCTGGCATGTCGCTCCTCCTTTCTGTAATCTTGGTTAGCCGAGGACAGGATTGTTCTCGGCGATGTTTCAGGGCACCTTAGACTTGCTTTTTTTCGTCCTCGGACATTTCTTCCTCCTCGGCGTGGGCCTTGGGCTTAGTATAAAGTGGGCCGCGGTTCCCAAATTCTTTGACCCCACAATAGCCCCTCAAAATCCTGCTGCCCGGCTTCTCGGACGGGGAGGATTTTGATGTCCTCGAACCTTTGTCACGGCTTGTCAAGTCCTATCTTCCGTTAGCACCTGAGTCGCTTCACCTGCCCAAGGCACGTCCCTGGCACTTCGGTATATGGAGCGCGCCCTCATTAATACCTTTATGAAGCGACGTAGATCTAACGGTTGAGGATTTCTTTGGGAATTGGGCAGGAGTTATTTCGCTCGTAACTCTTTCTTCGAATTCCGCGTAGATTAATTTTCGCTGGATTTTGCCTTCTATATAAGACACTCTGGGGGAATTGTTCTTTCACATTTACACATCCTTGAGTTCGGCAGGAGCTTCAAGTTCTCAACCCTTCAGGCATTTCCAAGGGCCTTGCCAAGATCGTGATCAAGGCCTAGAGAATGAGATGGCCCTGGATAAAGGCAAGGGCAAGGAAGTCAAGCCCCTTTCAGGAACCAAGAATGCCGCCCGGAGCCTGGACGGTGCAATTGAGGTAAAGGAAGCAGAGGCCAAAGATGTTCTTGCCTTTCAACCGAGTAAGGAAGAAGACCCTCCTCCTTCTGCCAAGAACCGAAGCAAGCGTAGATTGCATCAGACTTTCGGTGCGACAAAGTTTGGGTCTCACCTTGATGGTAGGACATCTCGTCGTTAGGAGAAGAGGGGGCTCATCAGGCGCTTCCGCCTCTTCTTCTTTCTCATCACTGGTACCACCCACTCTGGCTCGATTACTACTGGGACAAGATGGCGAATCTACCATTCCCATGGGCTTTCTCTTTTTATAGTTAGCCCTAAAATAAGCTTGCCTCAGCCTCTCCCATTATAGTTAGCTTTTAAAACAAGCCTGCCTCAGCCTCTCTTTTTATAGTTAGCTTTAAAACAAGCCTGCCTAAGCTATTGGGTGTATGATGTACCTTTCCTTTATTTAATAAAAGAGGGTTGCACTTTTTACTTTATGATTTTTTCCTTTTTCTGCAGTAATTATTTAATGTGTGCAATGTTATTTTTCCCTCCAATGGGACTTGGAACTGGTGTCATTAATGGTAACAAAAAGTTGTCACCCTGACTTTAACAAAACCGACAATAGCACCCGACTACTAACTTTAAATAAGCTAACTACGTAGGAATAATCGGGAACATAACCATGTGTTCTATACCGCAAATTGTCAAAAGTTGTTAGTTTCCCCATAGGTTTGAGTCCTAAGACCATGCAAAACCTTGGTTCTGTCCGACACTTAGATAATTGCCAGTGTATGTTAATTCCCCCAGAGCAGGAGGTCCGGGGACCCGTCACAACTAAGGTTCCGTTTAACC
Organism: Quercus aquifolioides; assembly: GCA_019022515.1. Taxonomy (NCBI): domain Eukaryota; kingdom Viridiplantae; phylum Streptophyta; class Magnoliopsida; order Fagales; family Fagaceae; genus Quercus; species Quercus aquifolioides. Next base: position 80,858,660 of record CM032327.1, read on the forward strand.
ACTTCAGCAGATTAAAAGATATCAATATATACTTTCCAGAACTGGCCTCACCGCGGAGCCTCCTTGAATTGTTCTGTGTTGCTGCCACTTCCTTTAATGGAGGTCCAGCGGACTCGGCCACCAAATTCGCGAGGGCCTAGCCATAAAAAGCCTGCCCGAGGAGCTTCTCCTCATTTCTGCAAGTTTTCTTCTCTCTTTAACTCATATTTTCTCCCTTTTGAGCTTCTTTTCCTTTTATTCCCCTCTCTCTTTCGCTTTTCCCTGAGTATTTTAGCCGCTCCTAGGGGTGGGTAGGTTTAAGGAGTTGGTTGAGTCTGAAGAGGCAAAGGAGAAATTCACTGTCGATTATAGGATACCCAGTAACGTAGGTTTGAGGTATTGTGAAGAAGGGGAGTGGCATATCAGGAGGAAGGAGGGTGAAGTAGTGATTAGTTTTCCCATAGGCTTGAGGTCCAAGGAGCCATGCAAGACCTTGGTTCTGTCTAACACTTAGATAATTGTCAAAAGTCGTTAGTTTCCCCATAGGTTTGAGTCCGAGGACCATGCAAGACCTTGGTTCTGTCTAACACTTAGATAATTGCCGGTGTGTGTTAATTCCCCCAAAGCAGAAGGTCCGAGGACCCGTCACAGCTAAGGTTCCATTTAACCACTTTAGTAGATTAGAAGATATCAATATATACTTTCCAGAACTAGCCCCGCCGCAGAGCCTCCTTGAATCGTTTTGTGTTGCTGCCACTTCCTCCGATGGAGGTCCAGCGGACTCGGCCACCAGATTCGCGAGGGCCTGATGCTGGGCAGAGGCACGAAGCATGTATTTGATGTCAGAAGCCCCTAGAACCACCCGTTGCACTCACTATCGCACAAGCAATTCCCACAGACGGCGCCAATTGTAGGGTCTCACTTTTCGGACTATGCCCAAAAATGAGGGGGATCTCGGCCCAGTGAACCCAATATAATGAATTTGTAGAGAATGGGTTAAAGAGCTAGGCTTTATTGAGTGGGATAACAATTATAATGAGTTTCCAAGACAGTCAAACAGCAACGAACCAAGTTTGTACAAGAAAGTTGGTCCTCGGCACAATCCAAGGAGCTCTACTCTAGTATATATGTTGGGTGACAATGGTTACATGCGTTCTTGAGATCGCCATAGCACTTTCTCTCCCTTTTTCCCCAGCCCCCCCCCCCCCCCTAATAGTGGGTTTCTCCTATTATATAGTCCTCCTTAAACGATCTTAACCTTCCACTTGTTGATCATCCAAACTTATACTTGAGTGCCTGTCCCATCAGATGCCCTCTCTGGCGTTCTGTGAGTTGCGATAACCGAGGTAGCACTGTTTAGGAGTCATTTCCTCATCAATGCGGCCAGAACGTTAGCTGTGGGCATTTAATGCGGAGGTGATAGTTTTTCCTAGAATTGCTCCTCCACCGTGCCTCCATAGCCGACCCATTGTACCTGTCCTTTTCCTTAGGATGCTCTGGGAGGCTGCCTTTGACGGCATGCCGCTCCTCCCTTCTGTGATCTTAGTTGGCCGAGGACAGGATTGTCCTCGGTGATGTTTCAAGGCACCTTGGACTTGCTTTTTTTCGTCCTCGAACATTTCTTCCTTCTCAGCGTGGGCATTGGATTAATTATAAAGTGGGCCGCGGTTCTCAAATTCCTTGACCCCACACACACACACACACATATATATATATATATATATATGATAGAGATATAAAATATTTTACCTCCTTTAATAATTTAAGCCCATGTCCCAAGTATATTAAAGCCTATTATGTGAGTTTGAGAGACGCGCGAGTTTGAGAGAGAAGTGGCTAACTGCTAGCCACTTAAAAGTCAAATTGAAAAAGTAGAGGTAGTCTGTCACATAACTCTAAAAAAAAAAGTTTTTTCTGAAAACAAAAAATGAAAGAGAAAGTTAAGACTGAAGATGAAGAATGGAGATTCAAGTTTATAGATTATTTTTTGTCTCTCTTTTTTTGGCATAGGCCGTGTCCAATAATTAAAAATTAAAAAAAAAATCTGGGACATGCGTGCAGCAGTGTCCCATGCGTATCCCATATTAGGTACGTGTGACTCGGGCAAAGCAGGCAAAATGCTATGTCCGTGCATTCACGGGTTTTTTTAGAAAATAACTACTAAACCCAAACAATATTATAAGTTAGGCAACGTTTCAAACATATTGCATTTTTAGCAATTCAACTATAGAAGAGTCGATTTTACTGTTTATATTATTTTTTTTTAAAAAGTCGACTTCAGAAAAGTCTTCTTCTACACGAAGAAGTCCACTTCAGTGGAGTCGACTTCTGTACACAGAAGTCGACTCCACTGAAGTCGACTTCTTCAAAAACCCACCATCTCCAGGTCCACGCAACTAGCTTCCAGGCGAAGCACGAACCCAGGCGAAGCCAAGCGAAGAACCCAGGCGAAGCACGAACCCAGGCGAAGAACCCAGCAACACCGACGAGCAAGACGTCGAGCAAGCGAACACCGACGAACCCAGCCGATTTCTTCACCAGCGACACCGACGGCGAAGCACGAACACGCCGAAGCCAGGCGCCGACGAACCCAGGCGAAGCCAAGCGAAGAACCCAGGCGAAGAACCCAGCAACACCGACGAGCAAGACCGACGAGCAAGCGAACACCGACGAACCCAGGCGCCGATTTCTTCACCAGCGACACCGACGGCGAAGCACGAACACGCCGATTTCTTCACCAGACGGGACGAAGCACAAAACCCAGGCGCCGATTTCTTCACCAGCGACGAAGCACGAACCCAAGCGCCGATTTCTTCACCAGAACCCAGGCGAAGAACACGCTCGGGTACGGCGAAGAACACGCTTCTCTGGTTGTGAGGTTTCTTTGATCTCTACAGGGAAATCGACTTCAGTAAAGTCGACTTCTATACAAAGAAATCGACTTTCCTGAAGTCGATTTTTTTGTGTAGAAGTCGACTCCGCTGAAGTCGACTTCTGTGTGACGCCCCTCCCACAAAAAGGCATTATGAACAGTAAAATCGACTACTCTATAGTCGAATTGTTAAAAATGTAATATGTTTGAAATGTTGCCTAATTAATAATATTGTTTGAGTTTTGTAGTTATTTTTCTAAAAAATCCTGCATTCACAGTACAATTTACGTTTTAACTACCATATTTTAGTGAATATTTAGAACTTTTATTTTTATTAGTTAGTAATTTGCAGAAGCTATTTGATTCAAATGGGCATAAGTTGGATCACCTACTAATTGGGATATTGACGTTTTATTAATTTTCGGGGGGGGGGGGGAGGGGTTGTTATGGATGTGAACCTGTGTATCTGGGTAATTTCAACACGATCACAATAATGGTGCAAACCTGATTGATTCGAACCCAACCCGATCATACTCAATATTGCTATGTGCAGTACGTGTTCTAGAATTGTAATTTGCAATTTTCTGTAATCTGTAACAACTGGTGCTGTTCCTACCTATTTGTCAAGCTGTTAGAAATAACTTAACATAAGGAATTCAAAATTCAAGAAGCTACATACATAGTTACTTATAAAAATAAATATAAAGTTTTGTGGACCTTTTCACCATATATCCCTAGTATTGTACTATTTTCTCTGTCAATAATTGTCTTCCTCTTGTCCATTGTGTACAAACACAATTTGGAAATGTCCCTCTTTATAAAAGGTTTCATTAAAATCCTAGACATCTCAAGATGTTGCTGACACTGCTTGACGATTAATTCTTGCAGTGCTTTTCAGCGGTGGACACTTCAAACATAAACAAGTTTTCGGCAGAAGCCACCAATAATTAATTGTCTAATGCAGATTTTATCTATTTTAAATTTGAGGCTGGCATTGAAAACGAGACGTTCATATCTTCAATGAGAAAGGTTTGTTTTAATGCACTAGTTGTTTATATGGGAAAAATATATATCATTTCTGTTTGCAATGATGTAGATTATATATTTTCGCGTAATTCAATCATTTTATTTGTATTTCAGTATAACGAATGCCTGTAGTTTGGTGAACTGATTGCAATTTATCAATTGTTAATTTATTTTATCTGTATATATATAATATAATTTTGCAACTGCAAACAATGAGCAAAAATTTTGGTCTTTTAAGTTTTACTTTTGTCATTTTAGTTTTGTAAGTTCACATTTGCTGTTATCGTTTATCCTTCCATCCAATTTGCACCATGTGTATGGATCGGATGCATGGTTTTTGACAGCAAGACCAACCTCAACCTTAGCTGCCGCCTAGAATCAGGTTTGGTGTCACTGAGTCATTGGTGACGAGTTGTTGGAGGTTTGGTGGTTGAACTCAGTGATAATGGGTGCTGTTTGGGTGGCTTTATGATTGGTTTATTTGTGGTATTGGGTTGCTGTTTTTTTTTAAAAATATTTCTTGGTTTGGTTTGTTGGGATTTGAAAATCTGAGAAAATTCGAGTGTTTGGCATGTATGAAAATTTGGGTTCATGGCTTTTTATTAATAAATTTTTTGAAAGAAAAATTAATAATTTTTTAATATTGTAACGAGTATAAATCTAGGGCCAATACAATAAATCAGAGAGAGAGAGAGAGAGTGTGCGTGTATATGTATACATAACATGTGAGGGTTTAGACAGACTTAAGAAACTCGATACATGTTTTTTCCACAACATGGTTCAAAACATATTTAGCCTAGCATCCTGTAAGTTTCGTCTTTCGTACCCCCTTTTGCGAGAGATTGGTATGCCAGTTTCTTCTCGCAAAGACTGAATATGCAGTACTTAATCTTCCTAAAAAGTTGTTTTAGATTTAAAACTAGCGCGAGCCTGAGAGTACATATAGCCTCTTAAAAAGAGACGAATGAGTAGCCACCTGATTATAGGTCCAAGACCCAAAACATGACTTCATGAAGGTCTCTCTGTCAAAATAGGTCTAAAGTTAGGGTATGAGAAGAAGTTGGGCCCTCTAAGTCTGTCCAGTCGTAGCTGGCCTTCATATCGTTGCTCAACTAGATGGAAAATAAGCTATCCTAAAGGCTCAAAAGGTGTGCACTTGTATCTAAAGCATAGGTGTGAGTCTACGTGTATGTGAGGTAAGCAAGGAAAAGCATATGAAATATGTGAACATGGAAGCAAAGGCATGTAGAGAAACAACCAACTCATGGCATCAAGCTCCAAATATGTGTATGTGTATACCCAATCATGTAGGTGCACGAGCACATGAATGGTGTATCACACTATAAACTTAATTACTAAGATTCACTATTATGTGAAATGAGTGAGATTATTGAATAATTTCTCTTGATTAGGAAGTAGAATTTATTAAGGCAATACAACGTTTGATAAACTTATTGCATAAGTAAATCAGTCCATTTAGATAAAAATTGATTGATTTTCTTTTCCATCGGATCCATCATTGTTTTGGAGCCACGATTCTAATGGAACTTTACATGGAGGCAAGTAAGGAGGAGGTTTGCGGATACTTGTCTCAGCAGTGCCTCCATTCTTTACGATAAATACAGCAGCCATACCCCAGGTCATATGTCTATCTACATGACAATGCCAAAACCACACACCTGCCAAATATTATTGATGTTAACATCAACAATTCTTAGACCAACCAGAATCAGATAATTAGATCAATTTTTAAATGCATGCATTTGCGATTCAATTTCCCTCCCCCCCTCCCCTTAAGTCAGTACTCGGTAGCAACTTTTTTTTTTTTTTTCCACAAGTTTGATCCCATCTTCCCCCTTAAACTTATTTAAAAAAAATTATCCATATTTATTTTTGGTTACAAGATCTTGAGCCAACGAATGTTCTGTTTCTAATGCAAGTACTTTTTATAATAATATAAACTAAACGTAAAAGATAGTGATAAAATAACTTGCCTGGATTGTTTGCTACAAATCTGATGGCAAGCCATCCATTCTTAGGCACACCGAAGGTATTAACTGCGACTGGATCAACCAAATTAAATTTTTTTGGGTCGGTTTCATTGTTATAATTTCCATAACCAATTCCAACCACGTAAAAGCTATGCCCGTGCAAATGTATTGGATGATACCCAGCGCCCAATATATTGGTACCTTGAAAAACAACCTCAACTGCTTCATTATAATTCAACACCTTCACCTTGGACCCAAGGTCTGCTATTTCCAGAACTTCTGGAATTTCGTCAGCTGTGAAGTTATAATAATAAAGGGGTTGGTCTGGGAAATCCGTAGTGTAAACCCCAGTAATATTCCTGCATGAAAGATTTTAATATAATCAAGCCTCCGTTTGGATACAAATTATAAATAAAAATTATTTCACTATTCAGCTTATTTTTGTTATTATTCACCGGCCCTACTGCATTTTTTGGTACTATTCATGGACCACATTGTACTATTTCAACTAACTTTTACCTTTATCTACCGTACTTTTTGCAATAAGTTTTTAATTTTAACAAAATAAGCGGTATTCAAACAGACCCCAAATATCAAAATGTATTATCATATACAGTAAAAGTATAATCATGTTGCTTTTTGATAAAATATTCATACCTAGTCAGTAATCTATGCAATATTTGACGAAAGTCCTTTAATAAAATACACAATTTAAAAAAAAAAAAAATTTAAATCTCTCAAGCATAATATCACAACTCTAAAAAGATAACTAAAACATATATTGATTACATGGAAGAGGATCAAGTAATTATCAAACTCTACATGGTCATTTGAGTAAAAGTCATAGTATTTTATTCTTAGTTTTTAATTATCGCTACTATGGCATCATAGGACATGCAGTGTGCGCAAGGTTTTGCTCTTTTTTATTTTATTTTTAATAATCTAACTTCTAGCCTTTTAAAAATAAACCAGTTTTATTTTTTTTGTCATACATTTAACATAAATTTACTAAAAACTAATCTGTTGATAAATAATATGAAAATAAGCTGCCAAAACTACACTTGCAATCGTAAAGGAAGAAATGGAAAAGAATTGAAACTGCATACTTTGTTCTTTATAAAAACAATGCAATCTATATTAATATATATATATATATATATATATATATATATAAAATAAAAGAGGGAAAGAGGGGAAGAAACCTGTAGTAAGCAAGCAGTACATCAGTAGGAACTGGGTTATTCCAACTTATGTTATTCACGCTTGTAGCTAATGTAATATCTTCACCGGATGTTGTACATGTGGTATTTTTACATTCAATTTCAGCCATGGAAACTGTAATATACATTCTGGTGGTTATGTTTAAGGGGACATTTACGGGATGGTCTTTGCTTGCTAAGCTCCTGAGAAGACTTGAGAATTTTATGGCAGCTCTTGAGTCTTTGTAATTGGGAAGTGTACTTGGAAAGGAAGGAGATAATGGAATAGTGTAGTTTCCTCTGTATTCGATGATCGCGGTGACATTGGATTCGTCAAAATTTGTAAGATCCACCTCTTGGCTCCAGAATTGTCGAGCAGCTATATAATAATGGCCAAGAGTCTGATTTGCTGTGAGTAGAATATCCATGGTTTGTCCTGCGGCTATCATTATGTAACTAGTAGTTATGGGTTTGATATAACTTGCATCTATTCCAACAATTGTGAGGTTGTGTTCAGCTATTGCAAAGAACATATTTGCTGCCACAACTGAGTTGACTAGACGAAGAAGATAGGTCTTGCCATGATCAACCACCCGACGGTATGTTGTTTCTACAACATCAAGATTATGACGCAATTAATTCCAATGTGTGATTTATTTATGAATAACGTTAAATATATACAAATTTTAGTAAATAAATTTTATAAACTGACATGACAATGAATATGATCGTGGATTTAAAAAACCTAATAAATGAATATGTAACCACTTTTTTGTGATTAGTAAAATGTCAACTTGTAAAGATTATGTAGTAGAGAGATGCCAGGGATACTGCAAAGGGTGATGATAGGAATACTATAGATTTTACTATATAGGTCTTGCAAACTAACGTGTCACCAATCACAAAAAATAATTCAAACACTCATAATTATTTTACAAGTGATTCTATTGATACTATAATTTTTACTACGGTAGAAATTAATGTGTCACCAATTAGGAAGAGAAAAAAAAAGTGATTTTGATATTCATCTATTATGTTTTTGACATTCATCAATCACATCCATTGCCACATCAATTTGTATAGGTTATATAGTAAAATTTTCTTTATCTTAATGAAGTGAAACAAATCTCATTAAGAGTAATGTTGCAAGTACTACAAGTTTACTAAATTGAGCTTACAAACTAATGAGTCATAAATTATAAAGAGGTGATTCAAATGAATATTTATGAGTTAATTAAAACTCACCAATCACATTCATTGCTATATATGTTCGGCTACATAAAGCCCTTTAGCAAAACTTGTAGTACCTTTAACATTTTCCATCTCATTTTTAGCATTTCTCATCTTTTTTATTACCACATTAGTTTAGTTTGTAAAATTTTTGTCTTAGATTTAGACTTTTCTGTAACAAAATGATCCCACAGGGTAGATATTTTGGACTAAGATTCTAGGGAATTCTATCACATAGGGTTATTTTAATCTTGACCTTTTATTTTATAATAAACGGTTCTGATTATCACAATTGGTAAATATGCATTAAATGCGAATAGTGTAAAAATCGGCTCGTTACATTCGGGTTTGTTAAATGTTAAAAAATCAGCTTTTTATTGAAACTTGTTGGTTGTTGCATCAGACAAGGAATATAAAATATTAAAAAATCTCAATAAAACGAATACATGTTCAACACTAAATGAGACTAAGGATGCCTTTGGGATAAACTTATATTGGGCAGTTTATTTTATTATTTGACTTATTTTTGTTATTATTTATTGATTTTGTTGCACTTTTTGGTACTATTTATTTTGATATTATTCATGTGTTTTACTGTATTATTTTAGCTAACTTTTAGTTTTATCTACAATATTTTTAACAAAAAGTTTTCAATTTCATCTAAATAAGTTGTTCCCAAACAGATCCAAAAAGTCATTTTTAATATATTTAAAATATAAACCTGACAAAACGCATATTCCAAGTCTATGTTTTTGATACTATTTATGAGTTCCACTGTATTATTTTAGCTAACTTTTAATTTTATCTACAATATTTTCAACAAAAAGTTTTCAATTTCATTTAAATAAGTTGTTCCCAAATTGATCCAAAAAGTCATTTTAAATATATTTAAAATATAAACACGACAAAACACATATTCCAAGTCTACGTCATTGTTCCTAGTGCCAAAATATCCATGTTTAGGAATTTTTATTATTATTATCTTAAATACTCTAAAACTAGTGCAACACATATTACTTAGGAATGCTAGGTATACAATATTTTTACAACAAAATCTAAGTAGTAAATTGTTACTTGTTATAATTTATGCCCATTATTAACATTACTTTTTCACTCACCAATAATAGCTTGTCATCGAGGATTTGCTATAGAATTTTTGTGAAAAATGTTATGAACATAGCACTACTTCTACTACAAAAACTTAATAATTGAGGAGACTATAAATGTGATTGGTGTTATTTTATAAAAATAATAATGAGTGTTTAAATTACTTTTTATAATTAGTGACGCGTCAATTTATATGACCTATATTATAAATTTTGTAATTTCTCTTGCATTGTTCTAAAAAAAATTAAATTTTATTTGAATGTTCTAAAGATTAAATCACACTTGATAGGAGTTAAAAGGTTATGATACAAAAATGATTGTATTTATCTAAAAAAAGATATGGTAAACGTTTACGTATTTTTGTTACTATTTTTTAAAAAACAAATGTAACATACCTGTAACATACACGTACCGTTTTTTCTCTGTTTCCGTATTTTTATGTTGAATTTTGGAAATGTACTTTTTTGAAAGATGTCGAACTATACTCGTCCTAATGCTTGTCATATTAAACTCATACCGTATTTTACTAACTATGCTGATTATACCGTGTCATTAATCCATTAACAAAAACCTTAAAATAATGATGCAATATTAGCAATTAAAAAAAATTAACATGTCAGATTTTGAATTTTTTGAATTTATTTTAGTTTTCAAAAACTTGAGAAGACCCAGATCTAAGAACCAATTTCACTATTGTACCTCTCGTCCTTCTCCTTTTCTACTCTCACCGTCGTGCTGACATTGATGGCATAAGCCTATCTCAAACAAGATCTCGACAGTAGCAATTATAGAGAACTTGGATCAAGATGGAGTTCGGCCAAACCCAATCACTTAGATCTTAATCATCAAACCCACATAACATTCTCTCTCTCTCTCTCTCTCTCTCTCTCTCTAAATATATCTCAATTTCAATTTGTTCCAATGAAATTATCTACTTATTCTTCTCAAAAAATAACAAATAAAATTATATACTTATTATGTGCTTGCATTTTACTCAATGAAATGGATACCACATTGACATAATGTGTTGCAATTAGGATTGGCGATTGGGCAGGTTGGGTCATAAATGGGTTGGGTGGGTAATGTACCATTTACCAATTTACCTGTTTATATATAAATTAATTACCCAATACCCACCCATTTAATCTAATATGACCCAAATACCTCTAAAACTACTTGAATACTCTCATAACTTCCAAAATTACCTAAGTACTTCCAAAATTACCAATATACCCTTGAACATCCAAGTTATCCCTGTTAGGGTTTTTTATATTATTATTTATTTTTTTCACACCTAATATTATTTAAATAACACCCATTTATTTTTCAAACATCACAAACAAATTATTGGGCATACCTAAACACTTTTTTTACTATTACTATGCTAGCTCGCAACCGTTTTTTCTTTCCTTCACAAAACTGGGCTACAAATGTAAAACACTATAAGACCCAATAGTTTTTATAAAGCCTAAATTATTTACTGAGTAAGTTAAAATCTCATTCTTTCTAAAGCTCAAGAATTTTTTATGCTTAGCAATATTTGGAAAAAGCCCATGATTCAAATTCATGGTAGTACTATTTTATCAGTGGGATTCAACCCCATAATCAAAGCCCATGATTCAAATTCATAGCAATAATATCTTATCAATGAGATTCAATCCCATAATCAAAACCCATGATTTAAACCCATGGCAAATTATTTATCAAAAAGCTCAATTTTCATTGGCAACATTGAAAGCCCAGTTCTCGTTGGCAACATAAAAAAAGCCCAATTTTTATTGGCAATATCAAAAACCCAATTTTCATTGGCAATATCAAAAACCCAGTTCTCGCTGGCAACATTAAAAAGCCAAATTTTCATTGGCAACATCAAAAGCCCAGTTCTCACTAGTAATATCAAAAATCTAATTTACGTTGACACTATTTTATCAAAAGCCTAAGAATATTAATGCTTGGCAAAAAATATTATGTTTATTTCATTTAAAGGACGAACAATGTTTCTTAAACATTACTATGGCAAAAAATCATAGAAATCATTTTATAAAAGTTCAACAGAAAGTTATCTTGAAAATTATGATATTCATCTCATATTATAAACCCATGAACGTGTGGTCATCATTTACAATCACAACATCCATCTTTGGAGCTCATGGTAACTATTCAATCCCACAAGCTCACCATTTAAATTATGATGTGATTATTAGAAATCATGAACATTACTTATGATGTGGAATTCATCACTTTCAAAAATAGTAAATGTTATTTACAAAGGCATTTTGAAACTTATCCCATTATTTCAACTATTACAACTCATTGCCTAAGGACCCATTACAAGTATCTATGAAAGCCCAAAATATTTACTAATAATAAAAGTCCATGAGGGATGAAAACCAATGGCAACATGTGTTGTTGAAGCCCATTTTGTAGGGTGAACACAACCCAGCCCAAAGGGACTAGCCCACATGAGCAAGCTCAATCCAAAGAACCCCAGCAAGAGGCAGAGGATTGAAAGTGGACAACCAGCCCTTGTTCATCCTTGACCAAGGTACAGCTAGAGGCCTCTACAAGAGAACCAAGTCTTTGAGGATGAACTAGGGGCTATTCCATAAGCTTTTTGTCACCCTCTACTTGACGTGAACAGTGCCCAAAGGTTATGATATCAACTGAAGTCTAATGGGTGATGAAACTCCATCATTTTCCTCAAGACTATATCTCCAACGGAAGAAGGGCTGAAACCAAGTTATCCAAATCTCAACAAATTGATGCTATAAATGTAAAAAACGTTTAAGGCATGGTTCATGTGCCAAGCCCATGAATCTTAAAGGGGAAAAATTGGGAACATGTGGTTTGGAGGGCATAAAGGGATCTCCAACAGAACCTCCTGAAGTGGACTTAAACTTTGACACTTGGCTTAGAGTGTTGAATCCTATTTCTTGGGGTCCAAATCTCAGTTGTAGCACTAGGATTTGTTCTTAATACTTGCCTTAATCCTATTGGTTAAACTCAACTCTAGAAATCTTGACATTTAATGCAAAACACCCCAAAAACCCACCATGTGTCATATTACCCAAAGAAGCAAGGTAGCCCCAAAAGCAAATCTCCTACTTCTGGCCAAATCCTAGGATGATTAAGCATGATTCCCTACCCCTGATCAGACCTACATTTTTTGGATTCTTGTTAATTAATACTTCCCTAAACTCCACTATAAAAACATAAGCACCCCAGCCCACAAATACATGGCTACTCCCTTTGAAAACTTCTGATTTATTTGTCATTTTGCTTGCGGTTCAGCTCTCCTCAAGCTCACAACTCATTACCCTTAGCCCATACTCACCTAGCCTCAGACATTCATTTCTTCTTTTTGCATATCCACAGCTCATAAATGCTCCCTAATCAGTCATAAACAGTTCACTACTCACTAAAACCTTAACCTCAGCATTAATTCCATCCCACTCACTCAAAACAGCCCACATTACTCCATTCATGCTTTATGTATATATATTCCCCAAAATCTTAGTTTAATAATTGCTGCACTGAGCTGGGATTTCTCTCTCCCTTCATACCATGCCAATTAACCCCTTTCTTATGGAACCTCTAATTTTTACTTTTTGTTTTACTATTGAAGGATATAATGTATTTGTAACAATGAAATTCTTCCCTCATATTGATGTAATGATGGCTGAAAGTACAATAAATTCCCCTGATCAAGACACACAAGGACTCTCAGAGGTTAACACTTTTCTAAATTTATTTAATCATTGATTGCTAGAATCTAAGTGTAATTTCACCCCTACCGCTGGAGAATTAATCTTTTTGGACTCTTTAAGTGTAATTTTACCCTTACTACTAGCGAATTTATTTCCCTTATACTATCAGAACAGGACCACTAACGTATTAATTAAGTATTGTAAAGTATTTTTATTGGGCTTTTGTTGCTGTTTTGTCAAGTGCAGCATTTATTTCTTGTTTGGATAGGCTTGTCATCACATCGAAAGCCTTAGGGCACCGTCTCAGGATCCCATAGTTGAGTTTCAGCTTGACTTCTCAATATTTTATTCAAAGGCATCAATTTCTCCCTCAACAATCCCCAAAATCTCTAAAATGAGCAAAATATCACCAAAATCTCTAAAATGAGAAAAATACCTATGAGACCTTTAAAATGACCAAAATACCCATAATATTTAAAATCACCAAATATGCTCAAAAACCACTAAAATGACCAAAATACCCCCAAAAGTTGTAAAATTAGCAAAATACCCATGAAACCTTTAAAATGACCAAAATATCTCTGAAACCTAAAAAAAGGACCAAAATATCTCCAAAACCTAAAAATGACCAAAATATCTCCAAAACCTAAAAATGACCAAAATACCCCCTAATGGGTCAAGGGTATTTCGATCATTTTTTAGGTTTCAGAGGATATTTTGGTGATTTTTAGATTTTGAGGGTATTTTGGTCATTTTGTAGGTTTCAGGGGGTATTTTGGTCTTTTTTTAGGTTTCGGGAGTGTTTCGGTCATTTTCTAGAAATTTAGATTTTCTGTTGTTTATTTAAATTTTAGATGGGTTTTAGTGGGTATTGGTGAGTTTATCCATTAAGATCCATATAATTAAATAACATAATGGGTCTTTACCCATTCAACCTAAATATTCAAATGGGTTGAGTTAAGACTTATCCAAATTAGTTGGTTAATGGGTAAGTTCATGAATATGGATAAAAATTGTCATCCCTAGTTGCAATTAGTGCTCAATTATTAGATCTCGAAAACATTACAATTCGGAGCATTTTTATATGCTTGAAACTCAGAATTAATAACAGCTGTGTTTAATTATACTTCTATTGTGCCTAGTTCATTTGAGTCTGCTTGCATTTAGTTAAGCTCTTGTTGTTCTTATGAAAATTTTATTTAGCACATGCAAATCCGTATTTTCAGGCAATTAAAAACTAAAAAATGAAAGAAGAAAGCTAATTCAGCTTCAATCTCATAGATTTACGTGAAATTGAGAGATACTGAGACTGCGAAACAAGTAAAAATTGAAGCATAAACTTACCTCCGGTTAGAGATCGACACGTAAGACTAAGTCTTGGATTTAAGTTTTTCAATTTTTGAAAATTTAAAAATAAAATCAAAATTTCAAAATATGACGTATCAATTTAATTGATTCTTTTAAATGTGACATTATTATTTTAAGATTCTTGCTAGTAGATTGATGACATGATTTAATCTGAACCTTTTATTACAAAAATATATAAGATCAAAATTAAAGAACTCAAGAAGATCTTAATTCAGAGTATTTCTGAGCTATAAAATCTAAAATATAATATACTATCATACCTTTGGAGCATGGACACAAATCACCTGGTTCGCCGTTTATGGTGTAACCAATAGAGTGTGGCAGATCATCGCCATATATTAGGGCGTAATCCAATTCGGATTTTAAATTTCCCCTGTACAATGAACCTGCATTTTCAACAAAACTTAATCAGAAATACACTAGCATAATATTATTCATTCATTGACCAACACAGGCAGTTATATATAGAGGAAAAGATAAAGGCGTGGAGACTAGAGATATGACACATGATTTTTGGACATATGAGAAGGCTTAGAGTAGGTATGACGCATCCAATAAGAGAGCTCTCGACAATCAAGTTTCATTTTGCTTTTCATTCATTTGAACATGAATTTTTAACATATTAGAATTAGTCTCGTGCCATACATTGTTTAATCAACAATCACGTATTAATTTTAAAAAATTAATAATGGACAAAATTTAAGTCTAATTCCTCATGTGTTGTACTTTATGTTCTTCAAGATAAATTTAATAATTTGATTTATTAGTCAATACAATTCATTGTAAATAGTTACAATTTCCAAAGCTACATGGTGGATTGAATTGGAGGGAGTCAAACTACAACACCTAAAGAACTTCTAAATTTAGTGGACAAAAAAAAAAAAAGATATTAAAATAATAGAACAAAAACTACTTTAAATCACATTATGAATGCACAACATGTAAAGCTAAGATTTTTGTTATAAAAATAGTATAATAAATTATAAGATAACTTATAAAAAAATAATGTGCGCACCAAAAACTGAAACCCGTTAGGCTGGGCCTCACTTGGACTCACAACTTATTTGTATAGTGGGTTTGGATTTCCCACACTGGGTCGTTCTAAACACCAAGGCTCAACTGAAGCGCTTTCCTCTCATCGGGGACCTGATCCACTTCCTTACTCTGCTCTCTCTGTTTACACTCTTCCTTCCCTCAATTCTCCAACCCTCCTCTTCTCAAAACTTCTTGTATTTATAGCTCACGAAGTAGTGGAGAGGTCATAAATACTCGCCAGTAAGTGCAACCGGCAGTCCAGTGTTATCGATCGTAAGTGGGTGGTTAGGTGGGTATGGGAAGCGGTGAGGGTGGCGTTGGAACTTGGTTCCTGCCTCCACGACAGTTCCCGGCAGCGGTGCCTCTCCGAGGCACGGCCGAGTAGGTACAGGGCGGGGTGTTCCGCGAGCTGTGTGTTCATCACTGCTCGGGAAGGGGTTTGCCGAGAAACGATGTAAAAGCGGATCTTGGGCCTGCAGCCCGCGGAGCTCGGGGTGGGCCGCTAGGTAGAGGGAGACCGGCCTCATGGGCCTTATACCCATGCCAGGGCCCAAGGCCCACTACGGGTCATGGTGCGGGGACCGTACAATAGCCCCCCCTTGATTCGCTCCCCATTCCCGGGGGTGAATCAAGGATCACGAGGGGCAAATGCCCGTTTGGGGGAAGTCGAAGGGTCGGTGCCCGACCACTGATGGGCGCATTAATGCGCGTCTCAAAAGACGCATTTGAAATTGATTGACGGCCTACCCGCCATCATTGCCTGACGGTTCGTGAACCGAGGCGTCGCGCGTATGGCAGTTGAAGCGGCGGTCCGCGTGGTTTCCTTCCAGCGGATCATTAATCGCCTCTCATTTCACTCCTTATGCCTATAAATAGTCCCTCCAGTTACTGAATCTCACTTTTGCATTCCTCACCTTTCAGTTTCCTACTCTGCCGAGCATCCCTCCCGTGGTTCATCTACTGGCCCAGAACACACCTACTCCTTAGAGCCCACAGTAAGTCCCTTTCCCTCTTCTTACTTTTTCAGTTCAGCCATTTCAGTCTATTCTTTGATACTCGTAGCACTTCTTTTCCCTTTTATTAAGAAACTGTTTTGGAAAGAGAAAACATGAGTTACTCCTACCTCCTTACCTCCGAGCATGCTTTGGCTAGATTTAGGGAAGCATATAATGTTCCTAGTGACGTAGATATCGCCTACTGCAATATAGGCGATATCGACATCCAGAGGCGCCGTGGGGAGAACACGGTGTTCTTTCCCTTGATGGCCATTTTAGAGGGCGGGCTTAGGTTCCCGGTTGACCCTCTAATCCTCAGTACCCTTAGATTTTATGGCCTTTGTCCCGACCAACTTCCCCCCAACTTTTACCGGGTAGTGAGTTGCGTGAGTACGCTGAACCGGTTGTACGGGTTGGAACTTAACCACCACGACATTAATCAGATGTATAGTTTGTGCGGCAAGATTGAGTCCGACTATTACCTAAAGACTAGGGACGCGAGGGTACGGCTTATTTCATGCCTGCCGGACTCGAACCGTAACTCGGCTAAAGATTTTGTTCGGGTGAGCGGCAATTGGTTTGCTGAGGGGTTCCCCTGTGCGTTTTCGCCGCGCGACGTTGGTCGGTGACTAGCCTCTATTTACTTTGGTGCCTTTCTATTTCGGTCTGGTTATGTAATCTCTAACCCTTATTTCCTTTGTGCAGAGAGCAAAAGATTCAAGCCGGACGTCCGAGTGGTACACGTCCGGGACCTGAACTTCGTACTCAGGTCGGAAATCTTCGTGCACACGGACGGACAACTACGAGCGTCCCACCTCATCCTCGGTGTCAGTCCCGTCTACTCAACTTGGCAGCCGTTCGACCAAGCTTTGCTAGTCGACAGTCCTCTCATCTCATACATTGACGTCCGGCACGCAAACTTCCTCCCCCCGAGGCTAACAGTAGGCGAGGCGCGTGAGCACGGTCCCCGGTACACTTGTTCAGACGAGCGACCGCCCGTCCGTGACGAATCAGCCGAGCGCGTATCTGCCGAGCGTAGGAGACGAGCTCACGAGCAAATCCAGCAAGCTCCTGTTCAGCCCGAGAGAACCGTAGAGCCCGGGGCACCTGTTCGGGAAGGGGAGGGTGTAGCCGCAGAACCGACAGACTCTTCGGAAACAGGATCCGATCAGGGTGACGCAATGGTGGCCAGGAGGAAGATGACAATAGACCGCTTTGTCCCGAGTGCCCGGCCAACCGGGCAACAACAACAAACACCCGCCCGAGATGCTTCCCCTCCCGCTGCCCCACCGACCCGAGTTCGAAAGAGGCCGCGCACCACCGATCATACTCAGACGGGCTTGGGCAATGTGCCCCCCCGACCCTCGGCCGGTATCGTCATCCGGGAATCGGTAGCGCAAACCGGGATAGACCTGGCGTCTACTTCCCGGGCTCCGGCAGCATGGCGACCCTCCTTCCAACTTGGCGGCGAGCCTCTCCCGTCGACGGCCAGTGCCCGAGTGTGGGATAAGGGGCATGGAGGCTGCGTGGCGCCGAGTCTGGCGCGCGGCATCCTCTTGCCCGAGGACTTGCACGCCTTCACGGAATCGACGGATGAGTCCTTGGGGAGACGTTTGCAATGGCACACCATAGCGGTAACTGTTTCACTTTTCTCTATGATTCTCGGTTTCCCTTTCGCTTGTGTATGTGTTCTTTCCATTTTACCTTACAAAGCGGATATTGTGTGGTCAGGCTGCGCAAATGTCGTACGTGGTGGACGGAAGGATGAAGGAGCTGGCCGAGGACGTTGAGCGGGAAAAGGCTCTGAAGGAAGTTGCCGAGGCCACGACAAAGGAGCAGTCGAAAATTGCCGAGGAGGCAAAGGACAAGATTGCTACAGCCGTGAAGGCCCAGGCGCTTGCCGAAACGAAGTGTGAGGAACTGGAACTCCAGTTGGGGGGCACCGAGCTTAAGTTGGCGGAGGCTCAGAGCTTGAATACCATGCTGGAAGGGCAGCTGACCGACTCGAAGGCGGCGCTGGAGGCTTGTGAAAACAAGTGGTATAACGAGGGGTTTGCGGATGCCGAGAATTCGGCGGAACCGATCATTCGCCAGGCCCATAGGCTCGGATATGAGGAGGGTTGGTTCGCCGCTCTCCAAGCCCTGGGGGTTCCCGAGGATTCCCCGTTGAGGGATCGCAGCAGGATTCCTTTCCCGAGCGTCCCCAACACCGAGAATCCTGCGCCTCTTGTCATCGACGAGGAAGAGACCTCCAGCATGAGGGAACTGGTGAATGCCATTGACTCTCATGCAGTGCCGACCGACATGGAGGGGACCAGCTATCCCCATGCCGGGGACCGAACCGGGGAGGACATTCAGCCGCCAACTCCTCACGCCGACCAACACTCCCAAGAGGACGCATCCTCCGCCCATGCGGCGGACATCTAAAGCTGACAGCCAGCCCTTCTTTATTTTTCCTTTGTTTGAGAATTTTGAATAAACGGAATTGCCTATGTCACCGAGATGTGGTGACGGGATAGTTTGTTTACGTTGTCTTTTCTTTATTTCGAGTTGCCGGGTTACGGCAACAAAACGCTAATTTAAGTTTCACTTTGTAATATGAATGCCTTACCGTGTTGCCCTTTCGTATTGACTGAGTAATGAATTCTTCTTGGTTGCCTTTTTATTGTGATGTGTCCGACCGTGGTAAGGCCGCCAAACGCTAATTTAAGTTTCACGTGCTCGGCGATAAGATCGAACCGAGGGTCGGGCTCCCGTCCTTAAGAGTTGATCGTCAGGTTTCCACCTGCTCGGCGACTAGGGTCTAACCGAGAGTCAGGTTTCTGTCCTTAGAATTAATCGTTCAGGTGTCCACCTGCTCGGTGATAGGGATCGAACCGAGGGTCAGGCCTCTGTCCTTGAAACGAAAGGGCTAAGGTTTCCACCTGCTCGGTGATAGGGATCGAACCGAGAGTCAGGTTTCTGTCCTTATGGTGAGTCGTTCAGGTTTCCACCTGCTCGGTGATAGGATCGAACCGAGGGTCAGGCTTCTATCCTTGAAACGAAAGGGCTAAGGTTTCCACCTGCTCGGTGATAGGGATCGAACCGAGAGTCAGGTTTCTGTCCTTATGGTGGGTCGTTCAGGTTTCCGCCTGCTCGGTGATAGGATTGAACTGAGGGTCAGGCTTCTGTCCTTGAAACGAAAAGGCTAAGGTTTCCACCTGCTCGGTGATAGGGATCGAACCGAGAGTCAGGTTTCTGTCCTTAGAACGGGCAGATAAGGTTTCTGCGTGCTCGGCGATAAATCGAACCGAGGATCAGGCTTCTGTTTTTAGAACGCATCGGCCAAGAATGAACATTGCTCGGTGGATGGGATCGAACTGAGAATTTTGGTTAGAACTGTGCGATTCTGCATGAAAGACATCATTAGTACAACTAGCAAAACATATACAACATTACTAACAAAACATATACAACATGTTGCGGTTAACTCTATGCTCGGAGAACCGCCCATCAATGATAGTACTTCTTCAGGTTATGAACGTTCCATGGTCGGGGAAGTTGTCTCTCGTCCAGGTCTTCCAAGAAATAAGCCCCGGTGCCGGCCACAGCCGTGACCCTATAAGGTCCCTCCCATGTCTGTGCCAATTTCCCGGCACCAGTGTCTCGCATGTTGCCCACGGCTCTTCTGAGAACCAAATCCCCGGAGACAAACTCCCTCGTTCTCACGCCTCGGTTGTATCTCCGGGCGAGCTTCTGCTGATACTCCGCGAGCCGTATTGTCACCAACTCGCGGTACTCTTCCACCTTGTCCAAATACCCTACCATCATTTCGTCGTTTTGGGCCTGATCGAAACCCGCTACTCTTGCACTGCACAGATTCACCTCGGTGGGGATCACGGCTTCCGCTCCGTACGTGAGAGAGAATGGGGTCTCCCCGGTGGACCGTCTCGGAGTGGTGCGGTATGCCCACAAGACTTTGGGAAGTTCCTCGGCCCAGTTTCCCTTCGCTCCCTCCAGCCTTTTCTTCAGCCCACTCACAATCACCTTATTCACGGCCTCGGCCTGACCGTTGCCCTGTGGGTAAGCAGGAGTTGAGTACCTGTTCTTGATGCCGAGACCACTGCAAAATTCTCGGAATGCCCGGCTGTCAAACTGTAACCCGTTGTCAGATATGATAGTGTTCGGCACCCCGAACCTGGTGATGACATTTTTCCACATGAACTTCTTCACTTCCACATCCCGTATGTTGGCCAACGCTTCCGCCTCCGCCCACTTGGTAAAATAGTCGACGGCCACCAAAACGAACTTTCGGCCGCCAGTCGCCCTCGGGAACGGGCTGATGATGTCCAGCCCCCACTGCGCAAAAGGCCAAGGACTGCTGATCGAGTTCAGATGGCCCGCGGGCTGGTGGATCAGAGGGGCGTGCTTTTGACACTGCTCACACTTAAGCACATACTCGGCGGCGTCCTTCTGCATCTGAGGCCACCAAAAACCCTGAGTCATTGCTCGGTGCGCCAACGAACGTCCCCCGACATGGCCGCCGCACACCCCAGAGTGGAGCTCCGCCAAGAGCTCGCCCACCTTCTTCGGGCGTAAGCACAAGAGGTACGGCCCTCCGAAGGACCTTCGATACAACGTCCGGTCTTCTGCCAACCAATACCGAGGAGCCATCCTACGGATCCTGATGCCCTCCTTCTCGTCACTCAGCAGTCGGTCGTCGGCCAGAAAGTCGATAATGGGGTCGATCCAGCACGTGGCAGGGGCTGCGATTGCCGTGACGTTGATCCCTGTAGTTCCCGAGTTGCTCATTACACTGATGCTCGGCTCCGAAATAAGCTCGACTTTGATCTGCCGTGGTATCTCCTCGGCCACTGAGGACGCCAGCGTGGCTAGGGAGTCAGCGTGTCTGTTCTGGGTTCGGGCTACGTGGAAAACTATCACCGTGTTGAAGCTGGTCATAACTAGCCTTGCTTGTTCTAGGTACGCTTTCATCCGGGGATCTCGGGCCTCAAAACTGCCCTGCACCTGATTAACCACCAGACGCGAATCCGAGTATAGCTCAATATCCCGAGCCCCCAGGTTCGAAGCTACCCTCAGTCCGGCCAGGAAAGCCTCGTATTCCGCCTCGTTGTTGGATGCCCTGAAACTCAATCTAAACGAGTGTTCCAGCCGTATTCCTTCGGGGGTAATCATGACAACTCCTGAACCGGCCCCCGTGGAGCTCGAAGCGCCGTCCACAAATATCTTCCACGGTCGAGCCTCCAATCGGCAAACCATCCCTCCTCGGTCCACCGAAATCCCGTCCATTTCTTCAGCAGTTGGTAGAATGGTCGGCATCGGTCTGCGAATTTTGAGATGAACCGGTTAAGGGCGGCCAGCATCCCGGTTAGTATTTGCACTTCCTTCGGGTTGCTCGGTGGCTTCAGTCTTCTCACAGCCTCTATCTGGTCCGGGTTGACTTCAATCCCCCGTGTACTGATCAGGTACCCCAAGAACTTCCCGGCCCCTACGCCAAACGCGCACTTCTCCGCATTAAGGCGCAACTGGTGCCGTCGGAGAACCTCGAAAACCTCCAGGAGGTCCCCCATATGCAGGGCTTCCCGTTTGCTTTTAACCACCATGTCGTCGATGTATACCTCGACCGTGCGCCCTATCTTGTCTCGGAACATTCTTGTCATCATTCGTTGGTAAGTGGCCCCGGCGTTCTTCAGTCCGAAGGGCATCCTTGTGTAGTGGTAATTTGCCTCCGGGGAAATGAACGCCGTTTTCTCTTGATCCTCGGGCGCTAGGGCGATCTGGTGATACCCTTGGAAAGCGTCCAGAAAGCTCATCCTCGGGTGCCCACACGTGGCATCCACCAGCTGGTCAATCTTCGGCACGGGAAAAGGGTCTTTCGGGCAGGCTCTGTTCAGATCGGTGAAATCGACGCAGACCCTCCACTTGTCGTTCTTCTTCTTCACTACCACGGTGTTCGCCAACCAATCCGGGAAGATGATCTCCCGAATCACCCCTGCCTCCTTCAATCTCTGAACTTCCACTTTTACTGCCTCGGAGTGCTCCCAGGCTGATCTCCTCGGCCTCTGCTTTTTAGGGGTGGATGAGGGGTCAACTCCAAGTCTATGCATGATGAATTCGGGATCCACCCCGGGCACCTCGTACGGACTCCAAGCAAATACGTCCACATTCTGTATTAGGAGCAGCAACATCTCTACTTTTTCCCGGTCCTCCATGCTCTCCCCTATTTGGAAGTACTTGTCCATATCCGGCAACACCTTTACCCTCAGCATGTTCTCGGTACGCGCGACCTCCTTCTCTGGCGGGCCCTGTAATTGCTATAAAGGCGTCCCTGACGACGAACATTTGGGATCGGCCTGACCCTCCCGGTCGGTTTGCTCCTTCTTCCAATCGACCATGGCGATCAAACATTGCCTGGCCGCCTGCTGACTTCCTTGTATCACCGTGACACCATAATCAGTATGAAACTTGACCCTCATGTGCAGAGTGGACGGGACAGCCCTCATTGCATGTATCCATGGCCTCCCTAGAATCGCCGTGTAGGGGGAGTATGAGGTAACTACGAAGAAGCTTACCATCACCTCCTTGCCCCCCATGTTCACGGGCAGAGAGATTTGCCCCTCGGGCGCCACCATCTTCCCATCGAACCCAACCAGAGGAGTGTTGTACTTAGACAGGTCCTCATTCCTCAACCCGAGCCCCCTGAATAGGTCCGGGTACATAACATCCGCTCCGCTTCCCTGGTCTATCATTATCCTCTTCACAACGAAGCCGCCAACCCTTGCCGTTACTATCAATGCGTCGTCGTGCGGCTGAATGGTTCCTTCTAGATCACTGTCGTCGAAAGAGATCGGCTTCCGGGTAGGTCTGATCCTCTTCGCGGCAGGCGGCACGCCCGTACTCCCCTCTACCGAAATCATCGTTAGCACCTCCTTCCCCTTTGCCGTTGAAATGCCCCTCGGGGCGACGTGGATAACATCAATTATCCCAAGAGGGGGCGGAGGGGGATTCCCTCTGTGTGGGGCGCCATGCCCTGTTCCTCTATCCCCGGCGTCTGTCACAAAATCCTTGAGGTGTCCTGCTTTAGCCAACTGCCCGAGGTGGTCCTTTAGCACTCGGCACTGCTCGGTAGTATGCCCCCGGTCTTTGTGGTAGGTGCAGTACAGGTTCTGATTTCTCCTAGAGGGGTCGCCCGCCATCCGGTTCGGCCATCTGAAGTACGGCTCGTGCTTGATCTTATCCACGATTTTATGCACGGGCTCCTTGAACGTCACGTTCACCTCCCCTGCTGGTGCTGCTGGCTCTTGAATCCTCAAATTTCCCCGTGCCCTCTGTTGAAAACCGCTTAGCCGAGGACGATCAGCCACCTGTGCTTTGCCTTTGCTCTGTATCTTATCATCATCCAACCGCTTGTACTCCTCGATGCGCCTCATCAGCTGCCTCATGTCCTCGGGAGGCTTCTTAGTCAACGATTCTCTCAACCCCGAGTCGTCAGGCAATCCCAATCTGAAGGTGCTCGCCGCAATCTTCTCGTTCCCTCCGCCAATCTCGTTGTAGAGCTCCCAGTATCGGTTAGCGTAATCCCGGAGGGTTTCCCCTGCTCGCATCTTCATAGATAGCAGCGCGTCCACCGGTTGTTGCTCCCGGCTGCACGTCACGAAACGGGAACCGAACTCCTATATTAGCTCGGCGAAACTGTGAATGGAGCCCTTGCGCAACCCGTTGAACCACCTTAAGGCCGTGGGACCAAGGCTGGAGGGAAAAACCTTGCACATCAAAGCGTCATTGCGGGTATGCAAAGACATCATCTGGATATAGTGGCTGACATGCTCTACGGGGTCTGTTTTCCCACCATATGAATTGAACGGCGGGCGCGTAAACCTGTCCGGCATCGGCGCACGCTCAATATCTGCTGAGAATGGTGACCGAGCCGCCCTGCGCAATGCACGGCTCATAGCGTCCATGGCCGCATTCCTCGGCCGTCCCTCTGGAGACTCTGAGCCCCGATTCCCGTATTCCCGCGACCGAGAGCGATTTTGCCGCCGGTGAGACTCTGCTGAATAGGAACGGTCTCGGCGGCGACGGGACTCCCTCGAGTGCGAGCGCTCCCTGTGGTGGCGGGATCCTGATTGATTCGATCCCATCCCGCGTCTTTCTCCCTTGGCGCCTGGCCCTCTCTCTCGGTCGTCTTGACCGGCTCGGCGGCGCTTGTTTCGGGCTTCCAACTCCAGGTCTTGTACTAACCTCCGCAGCCGCTCAAGCTCTTCGTCCCTGACGTCGGGCTGCCTATGCCGGGAAGCATGGGATGCCGTTCTCCCCGTTTGATACGACCCTTCTCCAAGGCCGGACCGCTCTTCCAGTTGCTCCTGAAACGGATCCTCGCGTCTCTTCTGCATCTGTTCCCGCCAGGTGGAGCCCCTGGAAGACCCTGCCGAGCCACTCTCGGCGTTACCTCCAGACATCTTTCCTGTATACGAGCCTTGGCAGAACCACTGCTTAGTAGGATTTCCCACAGACGGCGTCAATTGTGCGCACCAAAAACTGAAACCCGTTGGGCTGGGCCTCACTTGGACTCACAACTTATTTGTATAGTGGGTTTGGATTTCCCACACTGGGTCGTTCTAAACACCAAGGCTCAACTGAAGCGCTTTCCTCTCCTCGGGGACCTGATCCACTTCCTTACTCCGCTCTCTCTGTTTACACTCTTCCTTCCCTCAATTCTCCAACCCTCCTCTTCTCAAAACTTCTTGTATTTATAGCTCACGAAGTAGTGGAGAGGTCATAAATACTCGCCAGTAAGTGCAACCGGCGGTCCAGTGTTATCGATCGTAAGTGGGTGGTTAGGTGGGCATGGGAAGCGGTGAGGGTGGCGTTGGAACTTGGTTCCTGCCTCCACGACAGTTCCCGGCAGCGGTGCCTCTCCGAGGCACGGCCGAGTAGGTACAGGGCGGGGTGTTCCGCGAGCTGTGTGTTCATCACTGCTCGGGAAGGGGTTTGCCGAGAAACGATGTAAAAGCGGATCTTGGGCCTGCAGCCCGCGGGGCTCGGGGTGGGCCGCTAGGTAGAGGGAGACCGGTCTCATGGGCCTTATACCCATGCCAGGGCCCAAGGCCCACTACGGGTCATGGTGCGGGGACCGTACAAATAACAAAAATCATATTTAATAACTTCATACTGACTGGTAGGGCCAGTATTTTCCGTTCCGGAACTCATTATCGTACAGAAAACACCCCCTGTTTCGTCTTGCTCTAAATACCGGACCATTTCGGAAGGTACCGGCCATTTTGGCCATTCCGGTCGAAAAATGTATTTCAGCCCGAAATGGTTCATTCTACAGTTTTTCATTTAAACCAAAAATAAATAAAAAAATAAAAACAAACAAACCATGAACTAGAGGTTAACAGAGGCGTGGTGGTGGAACTAGCGGCGCTGCTTTAGTTGGGCTGAGCAAAATTGAAGCTTGGTTGCAGTGACGACTCCAGGAATTTTATTTAGGGGGGGTCATTAAAAAATTTTAATAAAAAAAGAACTTGAATATATCGAGTTATCGACAAAAAAATTAATATATGAAGTTTTACAATTTTCTTCTACAAATTCTCAAATTTTTAATTATTATATGATAGTTCATTATGAGTATCTATTGCCAATGTGAGTAGCTATGAACCTATGACTATTTTATTTTGTTAAGTTTATCTAACATTTTTATTTTTATGCAATTGTTATTATCTATTTGTTATTTTTTTTTATAAAAATATTTTAAACTAAATGACAAAACTAAACTCATTAGCTTTGTATTAATTATTGACACACATAACCACACTCATTCATACATAAAATTATACACTACGTGTTTACTTAACCAATCAAATGCTTGGACAAACACTAACTTTACAATTTTTTTTTCTTAAATTTTACTAACTTTATAACAAAAAGTTATTATAACATGATAACGATACACACACATGTAACAAACCATTTCTATTTCCTAATTATTAAATTATATTATATTTATATTGTACACACAAACATCTACACACATCATAATCCACACAAATAATACTATAATAAAAAGTAATGCATACAATCAATATTAGACACACTCACACACATAATATAAATTTATAAAAAAGAGTGACACAATTCACAAACACTTATTTTTTATTCTTAGAGTTTGAAATACTTGTAATAAAGATGTGTAAAATTTAATTCAGAGTGTGCAAAAATATTTTTAAAAATAAATTAAAGTATTAAATTAACAAAGAAAAAAATATTTTTTATATATATAAATATTTTTTTTTTGAAGTCAGAGGGTTAATTTGAACCCCTTAATATAGACTAGCGCCGCCCTGCTTGGTTGGACAAATGGTCATTTTAGGGAAGAAAGAGAGAACCGACGAATAAGTGGAGAATGAGATGAAGGAGAAAAAGTAAGGAAAAGAAAAAAACAGGAAAAAAAAGAAATGGTTGAAAGTTAAAAGTTGTGGCTGGGATAAGAAGTAGAGTTATTGTCCACATCAACTCTCTTCTATTTCGAAGGAAATCACGTGGATCTTACCAGTTTCAATTTTGAAATTTTACTTTCTATTTCTATTTTTCCGTTCTTATATTTATTTATTTATTTTTTTTAAGTCTTAGATAATGTTAGATTGATATGATATGTTAGACTTGGCCCATTTTTGTTGGGCATGTTGGACTAAACATATAGGTTACTAAGGTTAGATATAAATTTAATAACTGTATACACACTTTTAACTCACATCACTAGCATCACATTCATATCTTTTCCATAAGGGCAAAATGATGTTGACTCTTTATTGAACAGACGTGAAAGATTTTTTTATTTATTTATAATTTTTTTATTAAAATCTAGTGGGATTGAGAGATTTAAAAATATAAGCATACCAAGAATGATTATATCCTCATCATCCGGTTTGGGAAATGGATAAGTTGTTCCAATAGTAGGCAAGATAACAATGGCACCATGAACATAGGCTCGTGTCCAATCGCTATGTGCATGCCACCAGAGTGTTCCCTCCTCAGTGGAAAATATGACCTCATATGTGAAGTTTGATCCTGGTTCAATAGGACATTGCGTGATGTATTCTGGGCCATCTGACCATGGATTTCTTGGTTGCTTTACACCATGCCTATAAGAACCATAAAATTATCCAAAGATGTGAATCTTGTTAAGCAGTACTTATGTAAGAGATAGAGTAATGAAAATATTTTTGCTTGCATTAGTTTTTTTTTTTTTTTTTTATTTTTTTTTTATGGTCCCTTATGAATGTGAGTTCATAGAACTCGTTAAAAAATCGTTTTGATATATATATATATATATATATGTGTGTGTGTGTGTGTATCCGCGCGTGTTTATGAAGAGTGATTGAGCTTACCAATGAATGGTCACCCCATAATAACCTTGATTGTGAACATTGACATATGCTGTGTCCCCTTTGTGTACTCGTATTACTGGCCCTGGAATACTGCCATTTACAACTAACTTGCTTGTTGTGTTACACAGCTTCGTGAAGTTTTTCTCCGCAAGCTGTGAAATAAGAAGCATATATTGATAATTAAATTAATGTAACAAAAAAAAAATCAAGCTATTATTCTCCAATCCAAGTGATAAGCTTATCCATTCAAACCCACAATATTGGGAAGTAAAATGTTAAAATTATTTCAAACTTTACTACAAAATGTTACAAACTGATGTAATGATGAACATAGTTGATGAATTTCAACAACATAATAAATAAATATCAACATTTTTTCATGTGATTAGTGTAAGTATTATGTTAGCTTATAAATCTTATATAGTAAACTTTGCAATATCTTAGGATCCGTTTGGATAGAACTTATTTTGCTGAAACTAAAAATTGAAAATACTATAGCAAAATAATTTTTAAATATATAAATAGTACCGTGAGACCTATTTTTAATAAATAAAAAAAACTGAAAAGTAAAGTTTATAAGTCCCGTAAATAGTACACAGACCCACTATGAACAGAAATGTCAAAAAAACACGGCTAAACAGTACTGAACAGTATCTACTGTTGCACTTGTCCCCTGAAATGCGTGTAAAAAAAAAAAAACAACAACGTGAAAGCAAATCTCAAACGCGGATCCAAACCCACATTTACAATCATTCCAAAACAGGAAAACACTTTGCTATTATAGTCGGTGCAGATAAAAAGACAACTATATATAATATGGTAAGTACTTACAACAAATTCATAGTAATGGACCTCTCCTTCGACCATGGAAAGACACTGTGCAACAAGAAACAGAAAGCCAATAAATTTCAACAGACATTCTTTGTTCTGGAAATTCATATCTTTTACTCTAGCTGTCTCAGCTCACTCTTTCTTTTGTGAACTTGACGTTGTTCTTTGAGAGCTTCAAATATTTAAGCTTGACTTAATTCAAATGCATGGAACTTAGGAACGCCGAAAGGGCCTAATACATTTTTTTTTTTAACACGCGTACGGCGTAACACGTTACTACTGACTACTTAAAAAAAAAATAAAAAAATAAAAAACCAACAACAACAAATTGTCTTTACCCATATATGATTACCAAATTTTCAACTCCAAAAATGTATCACGTGATTATTCTGCTTTGCCGACCGCTGCAACCACCAGTCGACGAGCGATCTGATCTCTCCAAAGCAGTGGCTCTGAAAAACAACTACTACAGTGGCTTTAAGTTCATCAACTGTCCTATTTAATATTTTAATAATATTTTCTATTATATTTAAAATTGATAACAATGGTTTACTATTTGGTTTAATTAAGTGATTTAACTACGTTTTTATTTTTATTTTTTTATTTTATATAATCAGTAAGGACTAGTTTGGTATTGTTGTTTAAACACCACAAACACGTGTTTGCACAATACTTCTTCATTCACACGTATTTTAACAGCACTTAAACAATATTATTTGAAATTTCTTATCAAACAGACCCTAAATCGACTCTGACATTGTTATGTATTTATATATATATATATATATATATATATATATATATTTATTATGTTTGATTTGGATTTAATTTTTTATTTATCTTATGAAAGATATAATATGAAAAATACATTTGAAATATAGATAATAATATTTATATAGGAATTAATTTAGTCAAATTTTGTATTTGTATTGTGGGGCCCGTGGGCCTGGGAGCCCCAGCCCACTTTTAGGCCGGCCCAAGGCCCATGCCGAGGAGGGACAATTGTCCCAAGCCGGCGTCTATGGGCTTCAGCCCTTACTAGGCCCGCGCCGAGGACACCCCTTCCTCGGCACTCCTATTCTAAACTCCAGGTGGTCACATCCACACTTAATGCATTTACCTAACTCCCCTAGCAGCATTAATGCTGATAGGACCTCTGAGCGGCACAACCTTGAGTACTGCGACCCACAGTAAGGTTGGGAACAGAACGGATGGGACAGATTCTAAAGCAAGGAGCCTGGATGATTGACAGCCGTAAGGCTAAGATCAACCGAAGGAGACTTATATAAGGGAAAGTACCCCTCTTGAGAAAGGGGACTCCTGGGCCGTCCGAGGAGCAACCCCAAGCCAAGAAGAAGAAGAACGGGGCAAAGCCCCCTCAAAGAGGGGAGCCTCTGGAGAATCGGCGGCAAGCCTGTTAGCGCCAAACCCTTCGTCCCACTCTCTAAATAAATGTATTGTTGGGGGATCTACGACAAAACGAGCCCCTACATGTATTAATTTAATATATTTATTTATGTGGGAGGAGATTTTCCACCACATCTAATTGTAGCCTAGCTCTGGAGCCAGGCAGAGTTTGGTTTTGCCCTCTTCGACCGAGTGCAAGACCCCAGGGGACCAATAGCTTGCTTGTAATCCCTGCGAGAGTCCCACATCGGAAGGAGGAGCGCCCCACTCACCCTTTATATGCCTCTGGGGCTTGAGTGAGTGTACCACTACTACACCACTCACCCTTTATATGCCTCTGGGGCTTGAGTGAGTGTACCACTACTACACATGTAGTAGTGGTACACTCACTCAAGCCCCAGAGGCATATAAAGGGTGAGTGGGGCGCTCCTCCTTCCGATGTGGGACTCTCGCAGGGATTACAAGCAAGCTATTGGTCCCCTGGGGTCTTGCACTTGGTCGAAGAGGGCATGTGTAGTAGTGATACACTCACTCAAGCCCCAGAGGCATATAAAGGGTGAGTGGGGCGCTCCTCCTTCCGATGTGGGACTCTCGCAGGGATTACAAGCAAGCTATTGGTCCCCTGGGGTCTTGCACTCGGTCGAAGAGGGCAAAACCAAACTCTGCCTGGCTCCAGAGCTAGGCTACAATTAGATGTGGTGGAAAATCTCCTCCCACAATTTACATTTTAAATAATTATTAAATTAATTATGATGTCATTGCGGTCGATCTCGATTTGACCTTGGTTCGATTTTAAAAATCTTAAACCTCTTTTTTTTACGGTCTGGGTTTGAAAACCATGCACACATATGTATTCAAAGTTTACTTTGAGTTTTCTCCACTATATAAAAATGGCATCTATACCATGTAGCATCATCTAACTTTGAATAAAATTTAATTCAATTTTATAACTTTACTTTCATTCAATTCAGTTATTTAACTTTTAATTTTATTCAATTTACTCATTTTATTAATCTTTGTTAGAATTGCACTATTTGTAATCTTTAAAGTGACTTCATTTTTGGGTCTTGTTTTAAAATTTTAACAGTAATATTAAAAGAAGATGATAAGAGGACTGAATTGAATAAAGTTAAAAATTAAAAGATTAAATTGAATGAACATGAAGTTACAAGACTGAATTGAATTTTATACAAAATTAAAGAGAATAATTTGTAATTTAGCCTTTACTTTTTGATTGGAAATTAAATAAGCTTTTGGATTTTTGTATATAGACGTTGTGGGGCCAGAATAAGTCAGCAACCCTGGCCCACTCCAAGCCAAGCCCAGAGGCCCATGCTGAGGACGCCTCCACGATCCGAGGCCCGAGGACGAAAGTTTAGAGCCCAGGATTCAAGGAGCATTGCCGAGGATGGTTACATCCTCGGTAGGCCGAGGACAGGAAGTGGGCGTACGGCACACCTTTAAGGGGAGTCTCCCCAAGCGTCCAAGGAGCAAATAGCAAGAACCAATCACCGGACATTGAAGCATGGCGGAAGAGCAAGTCCCAGGCGAACTGTCACCTCCACATTAAATGCCCTCAACTAACGCTCTGGCCGCATTAATGAGGATAGGACCTCTGAACAGTGCCGTCTTGAGCGCTGCAACCCACTGGAGGTATGGGAATGCGGCTGATGGGACAGGCACTCAAGTGGAAACCGGATTGATCAACAAATGTAGGGCTAGGATCAATTGATTGAGAAGTATATAATGTAAAAATCCCTCTTGTGAGAGGGGATGGATGAAAAACCAGAGAAAAAGGAATACTGTAGCAAAGTATTTTCTCTCAACCTTTGTAACCTTCCTGAAAAGAGATAATAAGAATTTCCAGCTCCATAAGGCATGTCCGAGGAGCCTCATTGTGTGTTCAAACCCACGTTTTAGTTGTTAGCAATCACGTATAACCATGCATGGCCGTTGCCTTCTTTACTAAGGCCTAGCTCTTGAGCCCATACTCTACAAATTTATTGAAGGGTTAGCTGGGCTTGGGCCCACTCTCTCAATCCTTAGAGAGCGCTCGAATCCACCCCCTACAGACGTAATCACTATATTTAAAAAAAAATTAAAATGAACAAAATTAAAATTTTGAAAATAAAGTAACTTTTATTTTTGTATCACAATTTTAGTATAAAACTTCCAAATATATTTTATATATTTGTTTTATATCTATCAAGCAAATGAAAGTTAACTTTCTTTTAATTTTTGTTTTTTTGTTTTTTGTTTTTTTGGTTCAACATAGTTTTAGAATACTCCAAAAAAAAAATACTTTTTATTTTGTGAGAAATGTTATATCCACAATATTTTCATAACAAATCTTAAGTAGTAAATTCTCATTAGCTGTTATTGGTTGACACAGAAGTAATTTTAGTGATAAATTCAAATTAAAATTAATAATAACTTCCATTATGAACGTAGGGTTTCCCCCCCCCCCCCCCCCTAAAGGAGTAGCACTCCTTTTTATTTTTATATTTTTGGTTTTTTTGTAGGGCGTAACACTTGTCTTGTTTTGTTGACTGGTAGTTATAAATGCACTTTGGAGGTGAAATAGGGTGAATGGAAAACTTTGGAGAGAAAATGGGAAGTAAAACTTTTTTAAAGTGTGTTTGGT
Source organism: Quercus aquifolioides (assembly GCA_019022515.1). Classification (NCBI taxonomy): domain Eukaryota; kingdom Viridiplantae; phylum Streptophyta; class Magnoliopsida; order Fagales; family Fagaceae; genus Quercus; species Quercus aquifolioides. The sequence continues at coordinate 80,891,441 of CM032327.1, forward strand.
TGGGTGGAAATGAAGAAACATAAATAATGGAGCCTGGGTGTTTTCTTCTTAAGCCCATCAAAAAGTTTTCTCTCCAAAATGAGAAAAAATAAAAAAAAAAACTAAAAGGAGAAAATATGGCTGCTTAATGGACGAAAATGCCAAAATACACTTGCATATGGGCTTTGTCCACATCAATAGCCTTTACTTTTTTTACCTTTTTTTTTTTTCTTCTTCTTTATTGTTTCTTCCAACTGCTTTGTTTACTTCTTTTTTTTACCTTCATCCATTTGTATATACACAATTTTTTTGCTAAATAAATATGTTACTTTTTTTGTTTTATTTAGTGTCCGTTTGGCAAAGATTATTTTTGCCAACTTATTTTACTATTCAGCTTATTTTTCCTACTATTCATGTGTCCCATGACACTTTTTGGTACTATTTATGGGTCTCACTGTACTATTTCAGCTAACTTTTACCTTTATCTACAGTGCTTTCATAAAAAAGTTTTCAATTTTAGCAAAATAAGATTCCAAACAAATCCTTAATGAGAACATAACTGCGTGATTGCATTTTTTTTGGGGTTGTTTATCACTTTTTTGTTTTAATTAGGTTTTATTTTTTAACAAGAATATATGAGTAAATTTATACAAATTCACTTTTTCACTCTCAACAAAACAAAAATAAAAAAAAAATTAAATTTTTTCTATTTTTCAACTTTTTTATTATCTTACTATTTTTTATCTTCCTATTTTTTCGCTCCTGTAATGCAATTGGTATGGATGGATGAGATTTAAAGTTGTTCAATCATTAAGTTTAAAAAAATGAAGAAAAAAAAAAAAAAGGTAAAAAAGTAAAAAAAAAAAAAAAAAATTTGTGAAAGACTTGGGTGAATTGCAGCTGCAATTGCTACCAACCTTAATGTCCAGCACGGATTCACATCAGGTGCAATTCACCCATTTCCTTCACAATTTTTTTTATTTTTTAACTTTAATTTTTTAACTTTTTTTTAATATATTTTATTCAATGGTTGAGATTAAAAGTTACTTTTTCAACTTTCAATCTCAACCCTTCATTTGATATTGTACCAAGTGCAATACCTTAGGTATTGAGTATTGCACCTGATATGAATCCGTCTGACACCAACCAAATCTGCAAAACTCACCTGTACCAATATGAATGGACCAGAGGATGTGACGTCGCGAGGATTTAACTGACAGATACGTTCTTTTTTTTTCTTGAAGAGCTGACAGATACGTTCTCCGGGACCCGGCCTAGTTAAGTTAATGTACTGAAAGTGAAAACACAAAAAGAAACGTACATGTATAGTTATCAATAAAATGAAACGTACACGTATACAATGTAGCTTCCAAACTTTTGTACTGTTACTTTAAAGAGAGGTTATACTATTTAGAAAAATGATCAGTTACGTTTATAAATATCACTAAGTTAGAGGTGAAACTTAAGAAATTGACTTTATTAACTCTATTTTCTATAAAATTGGTCAAAAATCCGATAAAAAATTGACTTTATTGACATAAAGTTATTTCTTAACGAGCACCTTGCAGTGCCCATTAATATTTTACTTACTTTTTGTTTCAAATACACATTTCAACAAGCTCTTTATCATTTCTCTATCTCATTTAAATATTATTTATTCATTCTTTTTTTTTAATCTCTCTATATATTTAAAAAAAAAAAATTCTTTATCCGTTTTCTTTTCATTACCAGCAATTGTATATTTCAAATTCCTAAAAAGTATGGGCCTTTTTGGTAGCAATGTTCAAATAACAGTTTTCAATAGCCACTTAAAACTGTGGAAAAAAAAAAGTGTTTGGTAGTGATATTTGATTATGAGTGTTTGAAATATATATTTTGACATATGGCTTGGGATTTTTTTTTTGGCAAAAGGCTTGTGTAACCTCTGCAATCACTTTTTGCAAATTAAAGATTCATGATCCATTTCCTTGAGAAAATTTTTCTCTAAAATCATTGCAAATCTCTAGGGTTGTATCTATGTAAGTGATGTTAACTTGAATTCTTGGTGAAACTACATTTGTAATCCATGCTCCCGCCATGTTATCTACTTAAATCCAAGCTTGAATCTCAAATGGAGTTTTCACTAAAGGAGATGAAAGTGTGAGTGTTCTATCTATAAACCCTTTCTTAATTGATTAGGCCCAAGCTGGATAGTTTTCATCAACTAAGGGCCAAGACATAAGAACTATACTAGGATTCTCTCCATGATACAGAAACAGATGATCATCTGCCATGGATGAATCCTGTAAAGATGAAGGTTTAGAAGCAGAAGTATTGGCGCTGACAATAAGTCAATAACCATTAATGAACTTTGAGTTTCTGAGAATAAGTATTGGTGCTGACAATAAGTCAATAACTATCTGCCATGATCATCTGCCATGTTTTTTGTTTTTTTTTTTGGGTTGTCCATGATAGGGGGAGATACTATGATGTATTTATATATGTTTCTTGTTTCACATTGCTTATTGATTTATATTTATGAGGTTATTCATGATATATGTCTTTATTTTGTGGTATGTGAAATCAAGAAGTTATTTTGTGTTACTTGTATTTTCCACACATGCGTTTATGCGTTTGTTGAGTGTTTCAAGAATATACAGATTGATTCAGTCGTGCTGCTGTCTACACTTGCAACTGATAGATAGTAGTTAGGTTGAATTTGTTTTGTTGTGCAATATTTTTGTAATGGGCTGTTTTTTTGTAAACTTTGAACACTTTGATTAGTTTGTGTTTTGTCACGATTTGCCAAAGGGGGAGTTTGTTGGGTTCTAAGACTTTAGGTTTAAATGTATTAGAACTTCAATTTGTAATGTTGGCAAATCATTATCAAAACGTTTAGTCTTGTTTTAGACTTGCTCAAAGTATGTTTAAGTGTAAAGTTGGAATCGAGTGTATTGTAAGATTTACTGTGTAAATCTGCCTAGCTCGATCGATCGAGAATTAGACTCGATCGATCGAAACTCGTGCAGAATGTTTTTCTGCAGAATTTTCCAACTCAGCCTAAGCCCGTTTGCGTGTAGGGTTTTATGTTTTGCCTTAAGTATAAAAGGAAAAACCCTAGCCATGTTTTAAGATTGCTCTTTATGCTGTGTGTGTGAATCTCTTGTGAGATCTAGAGGTGTTTGCCTTCACATATACTTAGGGTTTCCAATCTTAAGATTAATGTCGAGAACATGGTGATCAATTCAGTTGCAAATTCAAGAGCTTAAAGATATACAAGCAGGGGTGATTGTGTTTGCTGGGAATCCAAGAAAGAAGTAGTCCGTGGACTCGGAGCTGTCACGTGGTCATGGTAGTAAGTTTTCTACTCGAGGTAGCAATAAGATGTTAGTGGTTTAAGTTGCTATTGTGTAAACTTCAATTCTTTCATAGTGGATTTGTTTTACCTTGAGGATAGCTAGGTTAAATCCTCCCCAGGTTTTTTACCGGTTTGGTTTTCCTGGGTTATCATATTGTTGTGTTCTTTATTTTCCGCACTTTACAATGATATGTTTTATTTGTGTTAACCTAGATCTGTTTAATTTGACTAAGTAATCACTTGACTAAATAACTAGGTTAATTTGGTTTTGTTTAAGGGGTCTAAAATCAAACAAGTTGTATTAGAGCAGGTAGCTCTTTTGTTGTAGATCCTTTGATCTAAGAGCTGATCCTTGACCCCTGTTATCCCACCTTACTTTGATGGGAATAATTATACTTATTGGAAAGTAAGGATGAAAGCATTCTTGAAATCTATTGATGAGAGAGAGTTTGAAATTCCGTTGAATACGGATGGGAGAAGCCCACTACTCCTGTTAGTGAGTGGCAGACTTCTCAGAAAGAAGCATCCGCATTTAATAGCAAAGTTATGAATGCTATCTTTAATGTTGTTTCTATGGAGGAATTTATGAGAATTTCTAATTTTGAGATTGCTCATACTGCTTGGAATATCCTCCAGACTGTGCATGAAGGCACAAAGGCAGTTAAAATCAATAAGTTGCAACAATTAACTACTAGATTTGAAAGCATTAGGATGTTTGATGATGAATCTTTTGATGAATTCTATGCTAAGCTTACTGATATTGTTAATTCTGCGTATAATTTGGGTGAAATCTATGATCAACCTAAAATTGTTAGGAAGATTCTTAGATCTTTGACTGAGGATTTTAGACCCAAAGTGACTGCCATCACTGAAAGCAAGGATGTGGACTCCATCCTTGTTGATGAACTTGTAGGATCTCTTCAGTCTTATGAGTTGGACCTACCTAAGACTAGCAAATTCAAATTAATGGCTCTTAAGTCTGTTGATGATGTTGATGTGAGTGGATTTGATGATGAACTCTCTGCTATAGAGATTGCCTATCTTGCAAAGAACTTTAGAAAATTTCTTAGGAACAACAACAGAAGGGCAAGAGGTAAGAACAATGTTGAACCTAGAAATTTTAGGAGGAATGATCCCACTAAGGTGAACAAGACTGAAAAACATAAAGAGAAAGTAGGTCAACTTTCTAATAATTTTATGGGTCAACAATGTTTTGGGTGTCAAGGGTATGATCATGTGAAATCAGAATGTCCTACATTCTTGAGGTCTAAGGGTAAGGCTGTGGTTGTAACCCTTAGTGATGATGAAGTTTCTGACAATGAGTCTGGTAGTAATGAGGATGGAAACTTCATTACTTTCACTGCTACTGCTGTAGTTGATGAAAGTGTTTCTGTTGAAGAGAACCCTTCTGATGGGGAACTCTCTGAGGATGCAGATTTGCAAGAAGCCTACAATAAACTTTGCAAAGTTGCTGCAAAGGACGCTATGAGTGTTGATTTAGGCTTAAAGAAAATTGCATTTCTTGAACTTGATAAGAAAAATTTGCTTGTGAAACTATTTGATGTTAATGAACTATTGAATAATGTAAAGACTGAGAACATGCTTTTGCTTGATAAAGTTAAGAATTTGGAACTTGAATTATTTGTTGCTAGAGGACAAACTAATAGGTCTACAAGCTCCAAACTTGATCACATGCTAAGTGTTCAAAAGTCTTTCTTAAACAAAACAGGTTTAGGTTTTGTAGAAAGCAACTCTGTGCCTGAAACTCATTCCACAAACTTTGTTTCTTCTTCTGAGCCCCCTGTGAGTGAGATTGTCAAACCGGCAGAAGTTATACCTCCTAGGAAAATTAGAGTTGATCTTCAAGAGTCTAAACCTAAGGCTTCTAACCCTCCTAAGGGCAAGTTGCATGATAAGCCTGCATAGGTTTGTTATTTTTGTGGAAAGTCTGGGCATATTCGTCCAAACTGTTTCAAGTTGTAAGCTGCTAAACAAGCAAATAAGCCAAAAGTACCTGTGCCTCAAGCACAAGATCCTATGGTACTTATTGGTGAGTTGGTAAAGGCTTTAAACCTTTATTCTAATTCTGGAGTTGCTCAGAATTCTAATGTGAATAACAACTCCAATGCTAGAGTTGTATCTAAAAAGTTTTGGATGCAAAAGGCTCGATCTAATTGAGTCTTTATGACATGGTCCTTGTGCTTCATTGCTCTACTCTTTGTGACAATTGTTCTTTGTTGTTTTTGTTTTCTTTGCTTTTTTGGGATTTGCATTGCATAACATTCATGCATTTCATTCTAGGTTGTTTTTGTAATTTCTTTTCAATAATAAAAAAAAAAAAAAGGGAAAAGGGAAGCAAAATGTGTTTTGCATTATTTCTTGAATTTGAAAACAAGGTTGGCCAATTTATCTTTATATAACATTTTTATGTACCTTGTTTAGCTTGGATGAGTTTATTTTATTGCACTCTACTAGTTTGAGCTTTGTAGTGCATATTGTGTGAGAAGATGTTTATAGTTTTTGATTACATAATCTTGATCTTGAAATCACATGCCTTTGATTGTTGGACTTGAACTTAATGAGAAGGGCATAAATAACCATCTCACCACTGTTTACTAGCTAATCATGAACACCTTAGTACATATCGAAAGATTTTGTGCTCGAGAAAGTGTAGCACATGCACAAAAAGAACATAAAGTGTAGCCTCAGATTAAATGCTAAAATTGGTGTGTACATTATTGGGCTATAATTACTTCACAATCAAATAAAATTGGTGTGTACATTATCTTGGCTATTTTAATAAGTTTCAAATCAAATAAAATTGGTGTGTACATTATGGGGCAAATCAAGAAACTTACATGATTGCAAACTTTTATTCTAGGAAATGTGGGAGTTATATGATGTAACTCTTTAGGTGATAGTTTCTTTCAAGTTTATGTGATGAATTTTGTAGAAATTGTGCTTGATTTCTATTCACATATCACCTCACATGTATCTCAAGCTTTTGCTAGTTGCACACATTACACAAGTTACTCTTTGCTAAACTTTGTACATGTTACTGTGTGTGATTTTGTTTTGGTCATCCAAGATTGAAAATTCCTTGATTATAATACAAACTGTGTTTGAAGTTTGAGAATTTAAGGATAACTAATTGAAAATCTTATTTTTGGGAAATCTGGGTTTAATATAAGTGTTTTTGAAGAGCATTTCATCTCATACTCATGCATTTTATTCATAAAATACTATGCTTTGAGGAGTTTCTACATAAAATTGCTCTATTTTTCAAAAAATTGTGTTTTCCAGATTTTCGATTGATCGAACCTGTTTCTCGACCGATCAAAAATGTGATTAAAATTTTGGTTTGAATCTGACCGTTTTGATCGCTGCTCGATTGGTTCTAAATCAATCGAAGACATTTTTGATAGATTGAATTAATTTTTGATCAATCGAAAATCGCATGGAGAGTTTTTTAAAAACTTTAGCTTTTCACGTGTTCAAACACTTTTTCAAACTTTCAAAACTCTTTCTCTCTCTACTCGATCGGTCTAAGATTCAAAGCTCAATTTTTGTCGTTTTCCCTTTAATTTCTTCAAGGGTTTTTGTCTTCTAAGGCCGGTAAGACCTTTATGCCCCTCCTTTTTCATTTATTTTCATGTTTCGTGCATTTTTTCATGCATTTTGGGGATAATTTCGAACCTATGAGAATTTGGGGATTTTGTTGATTTAAGCATTTTCTTTCCAAATTGATCATTGGGTTTTTGTTGTGGGACAATATAAAACTGATCTTTGTGTATTTATTTGATCATGTTGATGTTTTGGGAAAAATTGGAAATTCTAGGGCTTTAAACTAACTGATTTGGCGTTTTGTTCAATTAAGCTTAATTTGATGAAATTGGCTTGTTAGACTAATTGATTTGATCATTATTTTATGTTGTCTATCTTGTCTAATGATCAATTTGGTCAATTGCTTGGATTTTTGAAAGTGGGTTTTCAAACATCAGAGTTTTTGATATAAACTCTATGCTCAAGCCAATTTTGTGATTTTAAAGTAAAATTGAAGTCATTCTCACTGCATTAAAGCATGCATCATGTGTTGATATTGTTCATGCATCATATAGATTGTTATTTTCTATATATTTTTGCACTAACTTTCAGTCTGCCCTTGGTTTTTGTGTTTTTTCTCTCTCTATCTCTTTTGTGTCTGTCCTTTTGAACCTTTGCATCATGGTTAGGAAGACTAGAACTCATAGGACCTCCACCTCTACTCCTTCTCCCACCTTTGATAGTGAGAGGTTCCTGAGTGAGAAAAACCAGGAAGCATATGAGAAGTTGAACATTCGTAGGAATGTATAGGCTGAGAGGAAGGTTTTGTTAGATGAGTTAGATGGTGAGATACGGAGAAACTTTGAGCGTAGGGTTTGGCTCCCTTTGTTGGATGTTGATCATCCTCCTCAACCACCTAGATTATAGAGTTCTATTCAAACCTTTCTGTCCACTCCTATGATTCCAACACTCAGGTGAAGAGTTGGATACGAGGTGATGAGTACACCATTACTCCTACAGTAGTGGCTGATGCTCTTGGGGTGCCACTAGTCTAGCATCCTGTTTATCTGTACGATGAGTCTCCTCCCCTAGATGACATTATGTCATTTATTATTGGTACTTCTATCCAGTGGGGTTCTGATCCTCGGATCACCTCTCACGAGCTGACCGAGACTCATTATCTCTTTTTTCGGATTTCTTGCCATTCCATTTGGCCTATCTCTCACCTACACACTATTCCTTTGGAGAGATGTGCATTTTTGTATGCCCTTGTCACAGATGATTCTATGAGTTTTCCTCATCTTTTCATTCGTTCTTTGATTGAGGTTCATAGGAGTAGTTCTACTACTCATGCGCTTTTCTTTTCAATTTTTATTCATCGGATTCTTTTGCATTTAGGATTAGAGCAGTTTCCTGCGTCTGAGCCCGTTCATATCATAGCTCCCATAGGTACCACCTTTTTTAGGCAGAGGGTTGCTCAGATGAGAGCAAGCTCTAAATGCCCTAGGGTTGAGTCTTTTGGTGTCGCACCTCCTCCTCCCTCTTCTACAGGTGATACTTCTGCTAAGGCATCTGTCGATCTTGCTACTGCTGTTCCTCCACCTTCTACTTCGGATGATTCAGGCATTCGTCATATGTTGGAGAATGTCATGATCGTTCAGGCAGCTCATGGTCAGCTTTTGGTGGACATGCTTGATGAGCTTTGTGCCTTGCGAGCGGATTTGGAGAGTATTAGACGATTACCTCCGCCACCATTCTTTTGATGATGAGTGAGTGCCCTTTGGCAATTTGTCACAAAAAGGGGGAGTACATACATTTGTAGAGGAGATTTTGTTGTTAGGGGGAGATTTTATTGTTTTGGAGCTGTGGACCTTTTAGATTGTATCTAGGTGCTTCATTGTGTATCTACATTTTTGGCTCATGATGTGTTTTTTGTTTTTTTTTGGGTTGTCCATGATAGGGGGAGATACTATGATGTATTTATATATGTTTCTTGTTTCACATTGCTTATTGATTTATATTTATGAGGTTATTCATGATATATGTCTTTATTTTGTGGTATGTGAAATCAAGAAGTTATTTTGTGTTACTTGTATTTTCCACACATGCATTTATGCGTTTGTTGAGTATTTCAGGAATATACAGGTTGATTCAGGCTCCGTTTGTTTTGGTGGTAAATGATTTCAGGAAATCATTTACCACCAGGCCTATGTGTTTGGCTGGCAAGGAAAATTCATTTTCCGGAAAATATGCATAAAATTTGACCAAATTTTCACCCTTGACCCGGAAATGGTTTTACGCTTGTATTTTACCTTCAAACCATTTCCGGGTCTCGCACGCGAACACAGAAAAGAGAAAATAGCAGAGAGCCAGAGAGAGAACGAGCGAAGCCGAAAATCTCAGCAACCAAAACCAAAGAAAAAAATAGAGATCATAGCAGTCCGTTGAACCAAAAAAGGAGAGAAACCCAGAAATGCTTACCGATCCACCGAAAAAATAGACAAACCCAGAACAAACGGACCGATCCACGCAGTCCGATCCAGTCCCAAACCCAGTCCGATCTGCGCAGTCCGAGCCAAATCCCACAACCCAGTCCGATCCACGCAGTCCGACGAAGAACGCAGATCCATTTCGACGCCGTTCGACGCCGTTCGACGCAGTCCCAGTACCATTCCGACGCCGTTCCACCACCAGCAGTCACCGGCGACTCCGATCCACTCAAGCCGTTCCACCACCTCGCCGATTTCAGCGCCGTTCGACCACCACACTTAACGGTGAGTCCGATCGGTTTTTTTTTTTTTTTTTTTTAGTAAAGCTTTGGTCTGTTTGAGTTGTTTTTTATCAGTAATAATTTTTTTTTTTAGTGGATCGGACTGGTTACAGAAGATTGCATTGTTGGGATTATATATTTATTTATTTATATATTTATTAAACTTATCAATTTGAACTATCAAATTTTATTGATAAGTTTGATTGTAAAATATTATATATGTATTTATATATTATTGATAACTACATATTTACAATATTAATAAGTTTGAACTATCAATAAACTATATATTGTAAAATTGTATTTATATATTTATACACAAACTTATGAATTTGTGTAAAATTGTATTTATATATATTGACAATTTTACACCAATTCACTACACTATCAACATCAAATAAATGAAATACCTACAATATGCTCAGACTCACAGATTGGTAATAGAAATAAATACATAAATATATGCATATTTATTTATAAATAAATATTTATATATTTAGTTATATATATTTGTATTTAGTTATTTGTAACATTATGTAAATATTTGTACATATGTATATTTGTATACTGTGAGCAATGTACACTGTGAGCAATGTACATATTGCTGTGAGCATTAATGTTTACACTTGCATATGTTATACTGTTTTGAACATTGCATTGTTGTTCCTATAATTTTACAGTGAGCAATTTGCATGCATTTTCCAGGGGTTGCTTTAGAAGTAGTCACAGAAGCTTGTGGACACTGTATTTCCAAGTTCTTTTTTTTTTTTTTTATAGAATTTGACTAGTTGGGTTTGTGTAAAATTTGGCTAGTTAGGTTTTGTGTATACAGTTTTGGAGCTTGATATGTATACTTTGATATAGCAAATGTTATTATGTTGCCTATTGAGTTATGTATACTTTCAAGCTTGAGACATGACAAATTGTATGAAATTTTTTAGCATTTGGTTTTATTATTTTTGATCGGTAGAATATGTGTGTGTTTAAATTGTATTATGATGACTAATAATGCGAGACATGATGGTATTGTGATGATATCAATGTGCAGTTATCAATGTGATGGTTTTGTGATGGTGTAAACATTCATTGTAAATAGAATGCAATGTGATTTCGTACTCGTTATAAATGTGGTTTGGATGTTTTTTGTTTGTGGTTGTTTTTATTTACATACCTCTTAGACCACAGTGTTTGTAATTTTGTTAGATGAAGAAAAAAACCAAAGCCGCAATTCTTGCCTCAGTTGCATCTGTCCTCCTTGTGGGGGTTACATTGTTAAGGAAATTGCGACGTAGACATAGACGATTGCCTAGGGCGCCTTATGTTAATCATGCAGCCGAGAGAGAGGAATACATAAATAGTATTCTGAATGGAAGTGAGATAAATTGTGTGAATCAACTTAGGATGAAACCTAGAGCTTTTCACCAGCTATGTCACATCCTCACTGAGGGGGAGCACGTACGCCCAACTATTCACATGCCTGTTACGGAACAAGTGTTCATTTTCTTGCACATTATTGGTCATAATGTGAGGTTCCGTGTAATGGGTAGTCGGATCTATAGATCAACTGAGACTGTTCATAGATATTTCAAGGTTGTCCTTAGGGGGGTTCTGAAATTATATAGAGCTCTAATAAGACTGCGTAGCGAAGATACACCCCCAGAGATAAGGAATAGCAGAAGGTTCTACCCATATTTTAAGGTAAATATTGCGACTTGTGAATTTTTGTAAATTGTGTAGATTTATGCAATTTTAAACCATTATGTGTGTCGAAAAATAGGATTGTGTTGGAGCAATAGATGGTACACATGTTCGTGCATCTGTGCCAACTGAAATACAAGGAAGATTTCGTGGTCGCAAAGATGGAACCACGCAAAATGTGTTAGCTGCCATTGGTTTTGATTTAAAGTTCACATATGTATTGGCTGGATGGGAAGGCAGTGCACATGATTCACGTGTGTTAACTGATGCATTTGCTAGGCCAGGGGGATTTTCAATTCCCAACGGTATTATACAATTACTTCACCTTTTTGGTTTATTTAGTTTAATAAATATTGTGCATTTTCTTAAGCATAGTAGTGATTGAGTTTTATTTTTGAATATATGTAGGTAAATATTATCTTGGTGATGCTGGGTATGGTAATAAAAATGGAATATTGTCACCTTATCGGAGTGTGCGATATCACTTGAAAGAGTTTAGTGATCGTCCTCCTGAGAATGAGAAAGAATTGTTCAACCTCCGACATTCTTCATTGAGAACTACCATTGAGCGAGGGTTTGGTGTGTTGAAAAAACGTTTTCGAGTGTTGGATGCAGAACCATTTTGGTCTTTTCAAACCCAAGTCAAAGTAGTGTTAGCATGTTGTGTGGTTCATAATCACATTATGGGGGTTGAACCAAATGACCATATTATGGAAGATGCAATGCACGAAGTAGAGTCTAGTGACCCCCAACAAGAAACACAATCACGTCGGGAGTCCGTTGAAGACAGTAGAATATGGAATGCTAAGAGAGATGAGATATGCCACGCTATGTGGTCTGATTATATGAGGAGTGGAGAGTAGTACTTTATTTACATTTTTAAAATTGTAATATGTGTTTTTATGTTTCGTAAAGACAATGTATTTACTATAGACTTCTAGTGGCGTAATGAACCTGTATTTTCAGCATTACATTGTTACTTGATGGTATTACATTGTTATTTTCCGTGTTAGCGTGTTTCATTCTGTTGTACACATTTTATAAGCGTGGTTGTATGTGTGTTTGATTTGTTGTTCATATTCCGATCTCCATTAATAAATACTACTCTGACTATACAATTTTCATATGTAGTAATGTCAAAGGGTAAAGAAAAAATGAGCACCAGCAAGCAATTTAGGTGGCTGCCGCCTATGCATGAAATGATGCTGAGGATACTAGCACAGGAGGCAGCAAAGGGCAACAAGCCCTCTAGCACCTTTAGGGCAGGCTCCTTTGCTCTTGTAGCAAAGGAGATAAGTGCCCAATTTGGGGTTGAGTGCCACCCCTCCTACGTAGACAATCGGATGCGTACTCTAAGGACCATGTGGTCCACTATTGAGAAACTGCGAAAGAAGAGTGGCTTCGGTTGGGATGATAATCTCAAGATGATAACATGCGATGCCAAGACGTATCAAGAAGAAGTCATGGTATGCCTTACAATTATATTTTCTTAATATAAATGATAATATATATTTTTGTCCAGAAATTGAAATTTTAGTTTGGAAATTGAAGGCAAAGAATTTATTTGAAAAGATATTCATAGTTTTAAAGAAGACATCTATGAATAAATGTAGGTTAGATGAAGTTTTTAGTAAATTATATACTTGTGTGAAGTAAACTTTATCATGATTTATTAAGTTTTAATCCTAGAGTAATGTCACACTACCATAGCTAGATGTTTAAATGCAGCATCTATTCCACACCATGCTTTTATGTTTAATTTGACAAGGATGGACACCCACTTTATGTTTCATGTAGTAACAGATTTTTTTGTTTACTGGCATCATTAATGCGTTGAATATTGAATTTATGAGTGAAGTAATTATTGCATTGTTATTATACGTTCCTTTCTCCCTTACAGGCACATCGCAAGCATGCAGATTTTCTAAACAAGAAAATAGAGATGTATGATGAGTTAGCTCTTGTCGTGGGCAAGGACACAGCTACTGGTGGCTTTTCAAAGTCCTATATAGATTATGAAAATGAGCCAGATAATGGCGACAGTGCTGAATTTGTTGCTGATAATGTGGAGGAAGATGTGGTCGAAAAAGGTAAGAATGTAGTCGAGTCCTCCACAACTGGGTCGGGAATTTCCAAGTCCCGGAAAAGAGGTCGTGCACCTTCTACCGCTGATGATAGCATGTTGACTGAGCTGTCTGATCAGTTGAAGGATATAGCTACAGCTCTGAAAGAAATCAATCGGGGCCCGGTAGATTACACAACTCTTTATAATGAGGTTATGGCTATGATGGCAGATGGGTATAGTGAAGAAATACTTGCAACTGCGTTTGACCATCTGTGTGAAAATGAGAAGGTAGCACGGGGATTTCTGGCCAAGAATGCTAGGCTGCGAAAGATTTGGCTGGATAGTTTTCTTTTCTCACAACTTTGACTTGCCTGTTTCATGTAGAATGTGATGGTAGCTTTATGAATTCACTTTTGTTGTAGAACTAGTATTAACCTAACATTGTATTATATATATAGTACTTTGTATTATTGGGACAATACAGTTGCCGAAATTATGTATTTGTACTATTCAGATACCATGAGTAGGTATCATTTTTGTACATCATGGAGGTGTAATGACAATGGTGAACGATGAATGTGGCTATTTTTATATTAATATTATCGGCATATTTAAATGATTATTTTTGATGTTGAAGTGGATGATTATTTTTGTACTGTTACAGATATATATATGCAATGCAGGTGTATGTTGAAGTGGATGATTAGTTTGTAATTATTACAGGTTTGTCTATATAATGCAGGAGTCTCAATTTGTAAGGCATTTTAATATTTTCCGTAAAATTAATTCACAAACCAAACATGAAAATTGATTTTCCGGAAAAAATGGATTTCATTTTCCGTAAAATGTTTACCTGAACCAAACATAAAAATCGATTTTCCGTAAAACAAAAAGCATTTTCCGTAAAATATTTGATCGAACCAAACACCGGAATTGATTTTCCGTAAAACGATTTCCGAAACAGCCAAACAACCTTAAAACATTTTCCATTTCCGAAAAATAGCATTTCCGGAAAATATATATTTTCCGGAAAACGTTTTACGCGAACCAAACGCAGCCTCAGTCATGCTACTGTCTACACTTACAACTGATAGATAGTAGTTAAGTTGAATTTGTTTTGTTGGGAAATATTTTTGCAATGGGCTGTTTTTTTGTAAACTTTGAGCACTTTGATTAGTTTGTGTTTTGTCACGGATTGCCAAAGGGGGAGTTTGTTGGGTTCTAAGACTTTAGGTTTAAATGTATTAGAACTTCAATTTGTAATGTTGGCAAATCATGATCAAAACGTTTAGTCTTGTTTTAGACTTACTCAAAGTATTTTTAAGTGTAAAGTTGGAATTGAGTATACTGTAGGATTTATTATGTAAATCTACCTGGCTCGATTGATCGAGAATTAGACTCGATCGATCAAAGTTCGTGCAAATTGTTTTTTTACAGAATTTTCCAACTCAGCCCAAGCCCGTTTGACGTGTAGGGTTTTATGTTTTGCATTAAGTATAAAAGGGAAAACCCTAGCCACGTTTTAAGGTTGCTCTTTATGCTGTGTGTGTGAATCTCTTGTGAGATCTAGAGGTGTTTGCCTTCACATACACTTAGGGTTTCCAATCTTAAGATTGATGTCGAGAGCTTGGTGATCAATTCAGTTGCAGATTCAAGAGCTTAAAGATATATAAGAAGGAGTGCTTGTGCTTGCTGGGAATCCAAGAAAGAAGTAGTCCGTGGACTCGGAACTGTCACGTGGTCGTGATAGTAAGTTTCCTACTCGAGGTAGCAATAGGATGTTAGTGGTCTAAGTCGCTATTCTGTAAATTTCAATTCTTTCATAGTGGATTTGTTTTACCTTGAGGATAGTTAGGTTAAATCCTCCCCAGGTTTTTTACCGGTTTGGTTTTCCTGGGTTATCATATTGTTGTGTTCTTTATTTTCCGCACTTTACAATGATATGATTTATTTGTGTTAACCTAGATCTGTTTAATTTGACTAAGTAATCACTTGGCTAAATAACTAGGTTAATCTGGTTGTGTTTAAGGGGTCTAAAAACAAACGCAGAATATCAATAGGAAGTGGGTTACTCCAACTTATGTTATTTGCACTTGTAGCTAATATATCTCCACCTTTTGATGTACATGTGCTATTTTGACAAGCAATTTCACTCATGGAAAATGTTACATACATTCTAGTGGTTATGTTTAAGGGGACATTTACAGGATAGTCTTTGCTTGCTAAGCTCCTAAAAAGGTTTGAGAATTTTATGGCAGCTGTTAAGTCTTTGTAAGTGGGAAGTGTACTTGGAAAGGAAGGAGATAATGGAATAGTGTAGTTTCCTCTGTATTCGATGATTGCGGTGACATTGACATGGTCAAAATTTGTAACTCCCACACCTTGGCTCCAGAATTGTCGAGCAGCTATATAATAATGGCCAACAGTCTGATTTGCTGTGAGTAGAATATCCATCGTTTGTCCTGGGCTTATCTTTATGTAACTAGTAGTTATGGGTTTGATATAATTTTCATCCATTCCAACAATTGTGAGGTTGTGTTCATCTATTGCAAAGAACATATCTGCCGCCACAACTGAGTTGATTAGACGAAGAAGATACGTCTTGCCATGATCAACCACCCGACGGTATGTTGTTTCTACAACATTAAGATTATGACTCAATTATTTTCAATATGTGATTTTTTTTTATGGATAATGCTAAATATATACAACTTTTAGTAAATTGACATGACAATGAATATGATCATGGATTTCAAAAACCAAATAAATGAATGTGTAATCATTTTTTTGTGATTGGCAAAATGTCAATGCTAGGTGTAGGGGTGTTCGCGTTGCGGTGCAGTTTTGGGTCATTTTTAGCACCGCACTTTGCGGTATGGTTCCGCTAAAACCATAACTGCACCGTACATGTGATCGCATGTGCGGTGCGGTTTAGAATTTAACAAAAACCATAACCGCATCACACCTCATTTTTGCAGTCACATGTGTGGTGTAGTGTATAACATGCAGTTTGAACGGTTTGAAGTCAGTATATTTTTCAAATTTTTGGCTTTTCCTACTCATTCCAAAACTAATTTTTCCATTTGTTTTGGGCCAAGTTTTAAATTATTGAGGTAGTTTTTCTTTATTTTGGGCTGACTTTCTTAGTTAACACTTGTTAGGGTTATCAAACTTTTTTTTTTTGAAAATTAGGGTTATTAAACTATTAATAATATATTTAATATTAAAATTAAATAAATAAATTAATATATAGAGAGGGTGCGGTGCTGTGCGGTGCACTGTTACTTTCAGTGCGGTTATGCCATTTTGCAGGCGGTTTTAGTGCAGTTTTTGCGGTTTGGTGAACACCCCTAACTAGGGATACTACAAAGAGTGATGATAAAAATACTATAGATTTTACTATATAGGTCGTGCAAACTGAGGTTCTAATCACAAAAAGTAATTCAAAACACTCATTTATTGTCTTACAAGTGATGATATGGATACTATATATATATATATATATATATATATATATATATTTTTTTTTTTTTGAAAGACCAGACCAACTTTAATTCAACCAAATTCATCATGTCCTGATATAGAGCATTAATCGCTGGTGGAGGGGAGTCCTCCAGCCAATACAATTCTCCCTGAATATTCTTAGCAAATCTAGCGAGATCATGTGCTACTCTATTTCCCTCCCTACCAATACATTGGACTGCTACATTCTGCTAGCCATTCATAAGGCATTTGATATCAGCAAAAATATTTCCCAATGAGGAACGATTCGGTAAGGTTGACCACACTGCTTTCATGACGTATGCATTATCCCCTTCGATGATAAGTTCTTTGAAGCATGTATCAATGGAGAACTCAAGAGCTTTCCTACATGCGAAAGCCTCTGCCTCATCACTATTTGATACCGGTGAACCCTTAGCAGACATGGTAGCCATAACCTCTCCTCTTTTGTTTCGAATAATCGCCCTGAACCCAATGCATTTTTGGTCTGCAAAAATGGCTGCGTCGAAGTCTAGTTTTAGAACTGAAGGTGGTGGTGGCTCCCATTTCTTCTTTACAGGTGTTGGAGTGGAGGTCGAAAGTTGTTGGCGCTGATTCTGAAACTCCTCAAGGTAGTCCTTAGCTCTCTTATTCAGCCAACCCAGTTCTTTAAATTTTCCCCCATGCGGTACCGTGTTCCTTTGGTTCCATATGAACCATGCTTGCACAATGACCACTTCAAGTTCTAACTTACTCAATTTGTCAAAGAGCCACACCAACAGTTCCATCATGTCGCCTTAGCTAGTTTGAATTTTCTGGAGACATGTTATGCTTCCTGCCCACACATCTTGGGCAGCACCACATTCCCACAATGCGTGCACCCCAATTTCAGGTTCCCTTTCATAGCACTGGCATAGATTATCTTGGATGATTTTCCTCTTTTCCAAGTTCACTTGAGTCGGCAATATTTCCTGGATTTCTCGTCATCCAAAGACCTTAATTTCATTTGGTACCTTAAGCTTCCAAATTAGGGACCGCACATGATTACTTGCAGACCTGATGGAACTCTCACTCCAGTTTTCCTCCTTTGCCAATTGTATAGCCACCTTGTACCCAGACTTGCACGAATAGATACCTTCTTTATTGTGCAGCCAAAATATTGAGTCTGAGACCCACCTGCAACTCAAGGGAATCTTAAGGATGGCTTCTGCATCCTCCTTGTGAAATTTTGAAGAAATAAATTCACGGTTCCACCAATTGAGATTCGAGTCTATCAATTTTGCCATTAGCCAATCCGAGTCCTCTTCCTCCACCCCAATTGAGTGTAGAACTTTGTTGGTTGGATGGTTTGATATCCATTTGTCTTTTAAAACTCTAATTGCCAACTCTCCAACATCAACCTGCTTTGAGGATTGGCATTGCTGCCATTATGCTCTTCCATGTGTATGAACAGTGCGGTGATTCCATTGCTTCTAAGAAGTGGCTCCTTGGAAAGTATCTGGCTTTGAGGCACTTAAATAAGATTGAGTCTTGGTCTTGTAATAATCTCCATCCTTGCTTTGTGAGCATGGCAAGATTAAAACTTCTCAAGTCTCTAAAGCCCATTCCTCCCTCTTTCTTAGGCTTTGGCAAACAACTCCAACTCTTCCAATGAATCATTCGCTCATTACCGACTTGACCCCACCAGAATTTTGCACACATGGAATTGAGTTCATCATATAGTTTTAGCGGTAATTGAAACACCCCTATAGTGTAGGAGGGTATAGATTGAGCTACCGCCTTAATAACCATTTCTTTACGTGCCCTTGATAGCATTATTCACTTCCAACCTTGTAGTCTTTTCCGCACTTTATCCTTGAGAAAGGAAAAGGTTTGGTACCTTGCTCGACCAATCAATGTTGGTAGGCCCAAGTAAGTATTGAATCGTTCCACTTCATTCACCCCTAAGGCTGAAACAATTTCTTGTCTTTGACCACTTGGTGTGTTTTTGCTAAAATACACCGACGATTTCTGTAAATTAATTGATTGGCTAGAAGTAGTAGCATATTTTTGGAGAATCTCACTAATCACCACAACTTTCGATTGAGTGGCTTGGCAAAATAACAAGAAATCATTTGCAAATAATAAGTTGGTGATTTTTGGGGCATTTTTGCAAATCGAGACTCCACTAATTTGATTCTCCAATTTTGCTATCTCTAATAGAGATGTGAATATGGTGAGAGAGGGTCGCCTTGGCGAAGTCCCCTTGAAGGCTTTATGTGACCATAGGGCTTTCCATTAATGAGGATGGAATAGGATGGTGAAGTTACACATCCCATCACCCAACTAATCCATCTTTGTGGGAAGCCCAATTTTGCCATAATACCATGGAGAAACTGCCATTCCACCCTATCGTATGCCTTGCTAACATCCAGTTTTAGAGCCAAAGAGCCTTTTTTTTTTCCTTTTTTCCAAGAATGCATAGCATGGAGAGTTTCATATACAAGGAGCACATTATCTATTATAAGCCTGTTTGGGACAAAAGCACTCTGTGTGGGGGATATCACATGAGGAAGAATCTATTTCAACCGATTAGCCAACACTTTGGATATAATCTTATAGATAGCATTACATAAACTGATTGGTCTAAAATTAGGCATGTTATTAGGATTCTTCACTTTTGGAATTAGTACAATATTGGTATGATTAATGGCAGGAGTCATGCATCCAGAATTTAGGTAATCCAACACAGCAGTAATAACATTGTCACCAACAACATGCCAAAATTTTTGGTAAAATAGTGCGTTCATACCATCTAGTCCAGGAGCTTTTGTTGGTTCCATCTGGAACAATGCCACCTTAATTTCATCTGCGGAAAAATCATTGGTCAAGATCTGTTGCATATTGGGAGTGACTTTGTGGGGTACCGCGCTTAGGCATTCATCAATCTAGCTAAATGTACCTGCAGTAAACAAGTTAGCAAAATAATCATTTGCCACCTTTGCAATGTCATCTACTTCCTCCACCCAGCAATCATTAGAGTTTTTAATTCTCTAAATGTGGTTCCTTTTTCTCCGTTGTGAGGCTTTGGTATGAAAAAACTTTGTGTTTTTATCTCCATGTTTGAGCCATCAAATTCTAGATCTTTGTGCCTAAAAATTTCTTATTTGAGGAGTAAATCATCTAATTTTTTTGAAACCTCTAGGTACTTCGCTCTAGACTCAGCTGTAACTTCCTCAGAGATCATGCTGTCAAGTCTTTTTTGAAGCTGTTTTATGGCCTCAATATCCAGGTTGGATTTTCTAGCCCCCATGCTTTCAGTTCCGCCCCACATGCTTTGATTTTGTCTTTCATATCGGCCAAACCAACCCCCTCATTCCCACCTCCATTCCATGCTCCTTCTACCACCGCTTCACAATCATCCCATAACAGCCACGTCTCCTCAAATTTAAAGCCCCTGTCCCTCTTTGAATTTTGCTCCTTGTAACATTGTGTTTGAAGAAGGATAAGGAGGTGGTCTGATGCATGTGATGAGAGATGAAACACCTTACTTAACTGGAATTTATCAGTCCAATCCTTTGTAGCAATGGCTCGGCCTAGACGTACCTTTTTATTCGCATCCCTTGGCCTTTTGTTATTGCATGTATATGGATATCCTACGAATCCCAAGTCTCTGAGATGACAAAAGTCAAGTGCATTGCGAAACGCTTCAATTTGGCTCATGTGGCATGGACGCTTGCTAAGCTTTTCATTGGCATGAAGAATGGCGTTGAAATCTCCTATACACATCCTTGGTCCGCCCACTAAGGTCCTAAGATGATTCAGCAAATCCTAAGACTTTTGCTATTGAGTTGCTTTCGACCATCTGTAAAAGCCTGTAAGATACCACTCGAACCTGTCATCCTCCTTCACCGAGACCAGCACATGGTTGGCTGAGTAGTTTACTAGTTCGATATTGACCTTTGACTTCCACAAAAGAGCTAGCCCTCCCCCTGAGTCAGGCTGTTTGGTAATAATTCGGTTTTGGAATAGTAAGTCCTTGTATAACTTCTGAAATCCTTCTTTATCCAATCTAGTTTCCATTAGAAAACACACCATGGGAGCTTGTTCCCTCACGATTTTGCGAAGACTTCAACCTGTCCAAGGATTCCCAAGCCCTTGGCAGTTCCAACTTAGGGTCCTCATTGCTTCCGACAAGGGTGGCTCTCCACCCCCGCCGATATTTCATCATGTATGGCTTCATCAATCTCCAATTGTGCTTTCTTCACATGTTGTTGTTTTTGCTCCTCACATTGCATGTTCACAGCATCTCTTTTTCCCAGTGTTGTCGTACAAGGAGCCCTAGTGGTTGTATCGGGTGCATGAAAAATGCACATGTGGGGCAGGGTGGGTCTAAAAAGTCTAAACCCATTCCCGCCCTGCCCCATGGTGCAGGGCTAAAATCTTGCCCCATCCCCACCCCCACCACCTTTGTGGGATGGGAAAAACCTACACAAGGCAAAGCGGGAAGGGGCGGGATAAGCGAGATGGGGCAAAATTGCCATCCTTATACTTTGAGAATATTTCAGAATTACTTATATGAAGCACTTGCTTGTGGCTAGGGCCTAGGGGGTCAATCGTAGACTCGTAAGAAATTGAATTGCTATGCTTTGTCCAACGTGTCAATCTTCATTTCATTATACATCCTAATAATATAAGTGATGGTAGGTGAATGTTAGGTGATATAGTACTTTATAAATGTCTACGTGGAAAGTTGTGAATATTAGGTGATATAAGTGATGAGTCATAACTAAAGCAAACCAACCAATATGGTAACTCCCATCGTTGGCTTCATATTGTGGGGATGGTGGGGGCTAAATGATGTTGACTCTTTATTCCATGCAGAACACAAGTGAAGGTTTGTTGGCTAGTTTGTTTTTGTTTTTGTTTTTATTTTTGTGTTTTTGTTTTTACATTTAGTGGGATTGAGAAATTCAAAATATAAGCATACCAAGAATAATGATATCCTCATCATCTGGTTTAGGAAACGGATAAGTTGTTCCAATAGCAGGCAAGATAACAATGGCACCATGAACATAGGCTCGTGTCCAATCACTATGTGCATGCCACCATAGAGTTCCCTCCTCAGTGGAAAATATGACCTCATAGGTGAAGTTTGATCCAGATTCAATAGGACATTGCGTGATGTATGCTGGGCCATCTAACCATGGATTTCTTGGTTGCTTTACACCATGCCTATAAGAACCATAAAATTATCCAAGGATGTGAATCTTGTTGAGCAATACTTATGTAAGAGATAAAATGATGATTTTTTTCCCTTGCATTAGTTTTGTTTGATTTATTTCCCTTATGAATATGTGTGTGTGTGTGTAAGACTTCAATTTATTTTTGGTTTAGAGATTATATGTAACTATGTTTGGATAAGAAATTTGGGAGGAGGCAGAAATTTGAGAAAGGGGATTTATCAATTTCCTTGTTTGATATTGTGAAAGTGATATATATTCAAAGTTGAAAGAAAAAACTTTTAGATTCAAAAATTAAAGTCCAATTTTGCGCCAAATGTCAAATTAATTTCTTAATTTTAGTGTTAGTATTTATCACTTATTGCAACAATCTAGAATTTTGTAGTTTTACATAAAATGTGAAACCACTCTTAATAATAACTACTGCATTTAATTTTTAAACGAAAAATTGTTGGGAAATTTAGACCCTAATTGATAGAAAAAAACAAGTTTTAAACCCAAGTTGTTAATTAGATTTATTATGAATAAACCCTGTTAAAACAAACAAAGATCAATATCATGTCAATATCATGCATAGCGGAATAGTAAATAAGACAAAATATGATGACCCAAGAAAACCAATGAAACAAACTCGTTTCACAGTAAAAAACTTGGGGGGAAACCTTCCCGAAAAGTAATTCACTATAGTAAAAAGAAGTTTCAGATCTAGTACAAAACCTTTGTTCCTAGACTCTACAATTCTCGTAGATGAACTTACAGCAGAAACCTTCTACCGACCAATAATGCATGGATCCCAATTCGTGACTAACTCCTTTGCATGAATTCCAGTACGTGACTCACTCACCAACTTGAGGAAGAAAAATGTTGGCTGTAAAGTTCTTCACTTTATTAACAATGAAAATCAAGAAGCACTTGATTACAAAACCCTAAGGCACAAAGATACAATAACTTCTTTCAGACAAAATAAGGCACCAAGTCACTTTTTGCATGTGTTCTCCTTATATATTCACTCAATGCCTATTGTGCCTTTAAAATAAGCCTTATATATGTTTAGGGTTGTGAGAAAAGAAACCCTACACAAATATACAAGCATGGGCCGAAAATCAGATCTGGAAATTCTGATTTCGTAAGTCTCGATAGATTCAGCTTCTGTCGAGCTTAGTTCCTTAAGTCTCGATACATATGATTCTATTGAGGTATCTGTCGAGTTTTAATGAATCAACTTTTCTTCACTTGTTTCTTGGTGAGATTTTCATGGCTTTAACACTTGACTTGAACAACATGTTTCTTGAAGTCTTAAACCCATCCTAGATCTACCCAATTACAAGTAAAGTGCATTTTGTCAAAGGATTAGCCAATTACATAAAATATGTCCTTAACAATCTTCCCCTTTGGCAATCCATGACAAAACCACAACAAAACAAATAATCATGAGAGAAGTCTTAAATCACTCAACTCATAACCACTTGTTGTAATACATAATAAATCTATCCCTACTACAAACTCTTGAAAAACTTTGCAAGAAGAGAGTTCATGGCAAGATAGACTTTCACAACCCGTCTTTCTGAAAAACTTAGACAAAACTCATAAGGCATCATGTGTGAAACAAAAATAAAGATTGTGTACATAAAGAAATATGTGTATGAAGAGAGAAAAGAAACAACACATGTAGAGATAGGTGAAGAAGACATACAACATCATACATATATATATATATATATATATATATATATCAAAGATAAGCACAATGTATGTAAAAAAAGAAATGATCACAAGATCGGTGTACAAGAAGCTAAAAGAAGCTCCTAAAACAATAAGGAGGTAAACACTCCCCCTAACAAGATGAAGCACAACTCCCCCTTACAAGGGCATGTATTCTCCTCTTAACATGTAGAATCTTAAAAAGAAACCACATTCTCTCCCCCTTTTTGTCATGATTGACAAATGGTACAAGAATCTATAAAACTTCACCCGAGAATCATAAAGATGATCAAAGAGGATTAAGGGGGCACAAGGAATCCATATAAATGCATGAATGTAATGAAATAAGATGCTATGGATGACAAGATAATAGAAAGATGCAAAATATGTGAAAAAAATGCATGCAAAAGGGTCTCGACAGATTGAGAAGCTGTCGAGCTGCTATCGAGCGGAAGCCAACCTTGATGGATCAAGAATTTGTTGAGGATCTATCAGCCATACAGAAAGTTGCTCGATGGATCAAAGAAGCTGTCAAGATTGCGTTAAGAAAAATCCAGAAATCTCGATGGATCGAAGATTTGTCGAGATTCTATCGAGACTGAAGAAAGAGGGGCTCGATAGAAGAGAATCTATTGAGGAGCTGTTGAGAAGCTGTCGAGCTTGAAGAAAAAGATTTTTTCAAGAAGGGAAAAACACAAAGAGATGAATGCAACAAGCAAGCTACTAAAACATAGATCCAATCAACATGTTAAGCTGTCAGAAACATCTTTCAACATAAATGCAAAGCATTCAAGATCCAAAACACATACACACACTAAACAAGTCTAACCAATTTTATATTTCAAAAACAAATTAAGACAGTTTAGTGAGCATATATTAACACATGTATTCCTTGTGATGGTCAAATCACATTGTTCCTGCATATGTATCAAAAGTAGCAAAGAATTTTGCGTGTTGTGTGTGAAAACATAGCAAGATTGCACAAGTTTCCCATAGTGTGACGATTTGAGATATGGGAAAAGAATCAAATACACCCACACACAATCATAATTGCTTGATGGGAACTACGAGGTACATCATATAACTCCCACATCTCCTAGAAACACGTTTGTAACCATATTTAAAAGCATTTTGATTCTTTTTGCTTTTTATATTCTTTGCATATTTTTCTTTTCTTTTGAATATATCATGCATGGGCATATATAGAGAGAGAAGAAAGACCCAATTATGTTAAGCAAAAAACATCATACTTTTGCTATGCCAAAGCACACAGATGTTGTTCATGATCAGTGGGCTTTAGTGGTGAGATGATTATTTATGCATTTCTCTTAAGATTTTCTAGTCCTTTCCATCAAAAAGAGTGATATGAGTATTAAGTGTAAAAGAGACAAACTAAATCGTACTAATCACAAACACGAGCCACAAATCTCACTTGCTTAGTTGTGCATTAAAGTGCTTATCTAAGTTACAATAGATAAAGTTTAGAAAACTTTGTTTTAATGGCCATCCAAGGTACACAAATACCAATATACACAAACACACACTATTTTTGTATTTTTTTTTTGTATTGAAAAAACAAACAAAATAAAGACTAAACAACCAAACAAAAACAGACAAACAATAAGAAAGCATGAAAGAAAGATGCAGGTGCATGAAAGCATGATTCCAAAAGCAGATAAGAAATCAAGCAAAGAGAGTCCTACTTTAAATAGAAAGAATTAAAGCAAAGGACAATAGAAAAGACAATTAAGTCTTAGGCTCATTTCTCACCCACACAACACGAGCCTTTGGCTGCGAAGATGAAAAGGCACGTGTCCTAGTATCTCTACTAAAGGACATAGAAGAATTAGAATTCTTCTGAAATTGAGTTAAAAAGCTCAAAACTTTTAATAACTCTCCAAACAAAGGTGTAGTTCCTTGAAAGGAAACCTATGATCGTTTGGACACTTGTTTTTGAGGATACAACTTAAAGCAATTAGGACAAATGTGTCCAGAAACACCACAATGGTGACAAATATGAGTAGTTTTAGGACTATTAGACTTCCTAGAGTAAGGTCTAACAAAGGATTTAGAATTAGAAAAATCAGTTATGGATTTCATACATTTATTACCTTTCTTAGATTGGGGCACAAAGACATTCTTTGATCCATAAGCCGTGGAAGAAGAGGGATCGGGAGAGTTAACATATCCTAAGCCAGCCTTATCAGAACTAGGCTTTTGAGCACTCAAAATCTCATCAAGTTTTGCACTAAACATTCTCTCTATTCGAGTCCTAGCTTGACTAAGCTCTACCTCAAGATTCTTGACCTTCTCATCTAATAAGGTGTTCTCCACAACAAGAGTCTCAACCAACCTTGTAGTCTCATCTAATTTGACTAATAGATTAGCTTTTTCAGTTTTTTTACCTCATTAAGCTCTTTTCTATAAAGATGTAAAGCCTTTTCAGATTTTATAAACTCAGTGCATAGCTTATTATAGGCTTCCTGAAGGGTCAACTTCTTGGGTACATCATAATCAGAAGAATCCTTACTGTCACTAGCACTCTCCACAATCACCCTATCGGCCGTGATAGCAAAAGCCATAAAGTGACCACATTCATTCACATACTCATCAGAAGAGTCATTCTTAGTATCACTCAAGGTAGCAACCAACCCTTTATCTTTTGACTTCTTGGTTTTTTCCTTCATAAGGTAGTTTGGGCACTCTATCCTCATATGACCAAAACCTTGGCACTCGTGGCATTGGATAAGGGGTTTCTCATTCTTGTCCTTCCTAGAGGATTTGGATTTCTTAGGAGGTTTGTCCTTATCCTTTTTCCTATATTGAAGAAGCTGAATAATCTCATTAGCTATGAAGGTTGGATCCTTATCCTCATCTTCATCTTCATCTTCGCTTTCATCTTCATTTTCAGAGTCATCAATCTCTTCCTCTATACCCTTAAGAGCCAAGCTTTTACTCTTTCCACATTTTCCCATTAAACCTAATCCCATCTCATATGTTTGAAGGTTCCCTACAAGCTCAGTCAAAGGAATTTGATCAATGTCCTTCACTTCTTCAATGGCAGTGATCTTGGCATAGAATCTTTCAGGTAGGGACCTAAGGATTTTCCTAACAATTTTAGGTTCCGCAATAGATTCTCCAAGATTGAAGACAGAATTCACAATATCCTTGAGTTTAGCATAAAACTCATCAAAGGTCTCATTCTCCTCCATCTTTATTTCTTCAAAACTACTAGTGAGTCTTTGGAGCTTCACAGTCTTTACTGCCTTGGTACCTTCATAGGTGGTCTCATGAATGGTCCATACTTCCTTGGCAACTTCCATGGATTTGAATTCCTCATTGGTCACCCCACAAAACAAAGCATTCAAGGCCCTACTGTTGAAATTTGCCACTTTGATTGTTGCTTCATCCCAATCCACCGGCGCTTCTTTTGGCTTAATCCAGCTAACTTCAATAGCTTGCCATACTTTTTCACCTAGAGCCTGCAAAAAAACTTTCATACGAACTTTCCAGTACGCATAATTAGTGCCATCAATAAAGAAGGTATCAAAAGAGATTGTCCACAATCTATGACAATGGGGGTCAAAGATCTCACTCAGGAAATTAATCCAATTAGAGTGTGCCCGCTCTGATACCACTTATTGAGAAATTTAGACCTCGATTGATAGAAAAAAAAAAATTTTTAAACCCAAGTTGTTAATTAGATTTGTTATGAATAAACCTTGTTAAAATAAAAAAATATCAATGTCATGTCAATATCATGCACAACAGAATAGTGAATAAGACAAGATATGATGACCCAAGAAAACCAATGAAATAAACTCGTTTCACAGTAAAAAGCCTAGGAGGAAACCTTCCCGAAAAGTAATTCATTATAGTAAAGAGAAGTTTCAGATCTAGTACAAAACATTTGTTCCTAGATTCTACAATCTCCGTAGATGAACTTACAATAGAAACCTTCTACCGCTTCATTACAATAGGATGCTATGAATGTTGAACTTGGCCTGAAGAAAATTGAATCTCTTGAGCTTGAAAAGAAAAATTTGCTTGTTAAACTTTTTGATGCTAATGATCTTTTGAACAATGTTAAATCTGAGAACATGCTTTTGCTTGATAAAGTTAAAACTTTGGAACATGATTTATCTGTTGCTAGATCTGCTAGTTCTAAACTTGATCACATGCTGAATGTTCAAAAGTATCCTTCTGATAAATCTGGGTTAGGATATGTTGAAAGCATCTTTGATTCTGCACCACATTCCACGAACTTTGTTCCTTCTTCTTCTTCTGAACCTTCCGTGAGTGAGGTTGTGAGTGAAACTGTCAAACCCCCTGTGAGTGAGGTTGTCAAATCTGTAGAAGTTTCACCTTCTAAGAAGATTAGGGTTGATCTAGCAGAGACTAAACCTAAGGATTCTACTCTTTCTAAGGACAAGATGCATGGTAAACCTGCTTGGGTTGGTCATTATTGTGGAAAGTCTGGACACATTCGTCCAAAATGTTACAAGCCTCAAGCTGCTAAAAGAGCAAACAAACCAAAGGTGCCTGTGACTCAAGCACAAGATCCTATGACACTTATTGGTGAATTGGTAAAGGCTTTGAACCTTTATTCCAATCCTGGAGTTGGAAATCACTCGAATGTGAATAAGAACTCCAATGCTCGTGGGGCATCTAAAAGGTTTTGGATGCAAAAGACTTGTCCTAATTGAGTCTTTCTGACATGGTCCTTGTGCTTCATTGCTCATTCCTCTGTGACCATTGTTCTTTGGTATTTGTGTTTTTGTGTTTTTTTTCTAGGACTTGCATTGCATTACATTCATGCATTTCATTCTAGGATTTATTTGTTTTCTCTTTTAAATAAAATAAAATAAAAAAAAGGAAAAAGAAAATTGTGTTTGGCACTATTTTTCTTGGTATTTGAAGACAATGTTGGTCAATTTATTTTCACATAACATGTCTTTTGTACCTTGTTTAGCTTTGATGAGCTTATTTATTGCACTTTACTAGTTGAAGCTTTGTAGTGCATGTTGTGTGGGAAAGATGTTTATGGTGTTTATCACTTTGTCTTAATCTTGAAGTCACATGTTATTTGATTGTCGGACTTGATCCTTTTGAGAAATGCATAAATAACCATCTCACCACTGTTCACTAGCCAATCATGAACATCTTAGTGCATATCATAAGATTTTGTGCTCGAGAAAGTGTAGCACATGCACAAAAAGAACATAAGGTGTAGCCTCGGCTTAACTGCTTAATGCTTAAAATTGGTGTGTACTATTAGGCTTGATGCCAATTCACTTAATTAAAACTGGTGTGTACTATTAGGCTTGATGTCAATTCACATAATTAAGAGGCTAAATTCAAGAAACTTACATGATTGCAAGCTTATGTTCTAGGAGATGTGGGAGTTATATGATGTAACTCTTTAGGTGATAGTCTCTTTTAAATTCTATGTGATGAATTTTGTAGACTTTGTAATTGATTTCTATTCACATATCACCTCACATGTATCTCAAGCTTTTGCTAGTTTGCACACACTACACGAGTTACTCTTTGCTAAACACTGTACATGTTATTGTGTATGTTTTTGGTCTGACCAACCAAGTTTGAAAATATCTTGAGAATTATGCAAAACATTATTTTGCCTGAGAAATTAAAGGATGAACTGGCTGAAACTTTCTTTGGAGAAACTGGGATTACAAATTTGGGTTTTTGAAAAATCATTCCATTCCATCTCATACTCATGCATTGTGTTTCACTGATTTCAATGCTTTGAGGAGTTCTTTTTCAAAAATTGGTTTGAGGTTTTCAAAACTGGATTTTTTTTAAAATACTGTGATCCGCTGCCTATTTTGATCGATCCAGTCTGTTTTTCGATCGATCGAAAATTTTAAATTCCTTTTAAAAATTTCGGAGTGATTCGATCGATCGAAAGTAATTTTCGATCAATCGAAAGTCGTGAATCAGCTTTTTAAAACAGTGTTCTTTGACTGATTCCTTACCTTTTCAAAAGTTTTTTTCAAACTTTCTTTTCTCTCTCCGACTTGGCAAGGATCTACAGCAAATTTTTGTCGTTTTCCTCCAAATTTTTTGCAAGATTTCTCTTTCCTCAAGCCGGTAAGTCTCTTTTGCCCCTCATTTTTGAGTTTATTTGCATATTTCATGCATTCTCTCTCTAATTTTCGGACCTCTCTAATTTTGGGATTTTTGATGTTTCAAGCCCAATTTTGTGCAATTGATCAATGGGTTTTTATGGGGACATGTTATAAACTTGATTGTGATAGTTTAATTTGATCAATTTTGGGTTTTGTGAGAAATTGAAATTTCTAGGGTTTATGTTTAGTTCCGATTTGGGGATTTTGTTCAATTAGGTTGAAATTGATGAAATTGGCTTGTTGATTGGATGTAATTAGGCATTATAATTTATGAGTTATGTTTTGTAATGCTTAATTCATCCATGTACTTCAAAATTTTTCAAGTGGTTTTCAAATTTTTGGGGTTTTTGTTAGAAACTCTATGCTCAAGCCATTTTTGTTCAATTCAACTTAATTTTGAACTTTGTTTACTGCATTAGTACATGCATCATGCCATTTTAAATGTTCATGCATCATATAGATTTTTGCTCTATATTTTTCTTATGCCAACTTGCAGTCTGCCCTTGGTTTTTTATTTTTTTTTGTTGGTTTTCTCTTGTGTCTTTGTCCTTTCCTTAGCATCATGCCTAGGAAAACTAGAGCTCGTAGGTCTGTCACCTCCTCTACTCCTTCCCCTCCTCCCTTTGATCGAGAGAAATTTCCGAGTGAGAAAAACCAAGAGATTTATGATAAGCTGAACCTCAAGAGGAAAATTTGGTATAAGCGTTCTGTCATTCTAGATGAGCTTGATCCTGCCATTAGGGCGAACTTTGAGCGTAGGGGCTAGTTACCCTTGGTGGATATTTCTGATCCTCCTCCACCTGCTACCTTGATTAGAGAGTTCTACTCGAACATCTCTATCCGCGTCTATGATTCCAACACTTTGGTAAAGAGTTGGATACGAGGCGTAGAGTACACCATTACTCCTAAGGTAGTGGCTGATGCTCTAGGGGTACCTTTGGTACAGCACCCTGTCTATCCTTATGATGAGTCTCCTGTTTTGAGTGATGTCATGTCTTACATCACTGGGTCATCTATCCAGTGGGGTTCTGATCCTAGGATCACCACTGCTGAGCTTTCTGAGTTACACTATCTCTTCTTTAGGATAGCCTGTCACTCCATCTGGCCCATTTCTCATCTTCACACCATTCCTCTCGAGAGGTGTGTATTTTTGTACGCTCTTGTCACTGATGCTCCTATCAGTTTTCCCCATTTGTTTCTTCGTTCTTTGAACGATGTTTATAGGAGTTCATCTTCTGCTCATGCTTTTGTTCATCCTATTTTCATTCATAGGATTTTACTTTATCTTGATCTTGGTGGCTTCCCTTCCTCTGAGCCTGTTCATGTGATTGCTCCTATAGGTGCGTCTTTTCTTAGACAAAGGGCTGCTCACCTTCAAGCTAGGTCTAAACACCCTAGGTCTACACCTTCTGGATCCGCACCTCCTCCCTCTTCTTCTACATGTCCTGCTGGTGAGGCTGTTCCTGATCCTGATGCTGCTGCTCCTGCACCTCCATCGGATGACTTTGATATCCGTCGTACTTTGGAGACTGTCATGACCGTTCAGGCGGCTCATGGTCAGCTTTTGGTGGACCTTTTTGACGTGATCCGAGCTTTACGAGCTGATCTAGCGCGTCTTCGTTCACCCTCACCACCTCCTTTTGATGATGGATTGTGATTGCCCTTTGGCATTCCGTCACAAAAAGGGGGAGTAGAGTTTGTAGAGGAGTTTTGTAGTTAGGGAGATTTGAGTAGATTGTATTTAGGCGCTTCACCTTGTATATCATTTTTGGGATATTCATGTTAGGGGGAGTAACATTGATAGATATACATGATTTTTTATTTGATTCTTGTTTCTTTGGATTCATTGTTTATTGATTTATATTCTATGAGTTATTCATTGATATATGTCTTTATTATGTGTTGTGTGAATCATACAAGAATGTTATACCTGTTTATATACTATTTTCTGTCACACATGCGTTTATGCGTTTGTTGAGTATTTCAGGAATATACAAGTTGATTCAATTGAGCTGCTGTCTACACTTGCAACTGATGGATAGTAGTTAAGATTGAATTTTAGTCTTTATGAGCATTATTTTTGTAAAGGGCTTTTTAATTGTAAACTTTGAGCTTTTAGTTTGTGTTTTGTCACGGATTGCCAAATGGGGAGTTTGTTAGGTTCTAAAGATTTAGGATTTTATGTATTTAGAACTCTAATTTGTATTGTTGGCAAACCATGATCAAAACAGGTTATTTAGTCTTGTTTAGACTTGCTCAAAGTTGGGTCTTTCATGTAAAGTTGGAATCGAGTGGCTGCAGATGCATTGGTGCATTTCGGCCTGGCTCGATCGATCGAAGGAAAGGCTCGATCGATCGAATCTCGGGCAGAATGTTTTTCTGCAGAATATTCCAACTCAGCCCTAACTCATTAAACGTTTTGGGTTTTCTGTTTTTACCCTAGGTATATAAAGAAAAACCCTAGCCACGTTTTTAGAGTTGCTCCAGTTGTATTGTTGCTCATACATTGCGGTTTTGTGTAAATCTCTTGTGAGATCTAGAGGAGCTTTCCTTTACACAAAGCTTAGGGTTTTCAAGATAGCGATTACTTTAACATCTTGATGATCAACTCGGTTGCTACCATTGAATCTTAAAGAATATCAAGCGTGGGTGCTTGTAGCTGATTGAAGAATTCAAGAAAAAAGGAGTCCGTGGATTCGGAGCTTGCACGTGGTCGTGTCTGTAAGTTCTACTGGTGGGTAGCATTAGGAAGTCAAGCGGGGAGCTTGTAAGTCCTTTTGTATGAACTTTGATTCTTTCATAGTGGATTCAAGTTTGCCTTGAGGATCAGTGGGTCAAATCCTCCCCAGGTTTTTACCGTGTGGTTTCCTGGGTGATCATATCATTGTGTCTTTTATATTTCCGCTGCTTTATACTTTTGATATGATTATTTGATTGCTTTAACCTAGAATTGCATAATTTGACTAAGTAACAACTTGGCTAATTAACTATTCTAACCAATCTGGTTGTTTTAAGGGGTCTAAAACCGTTCAAATGCCTACCTGTGATGGCCTTTAAAATAAGTCTTATATATGTCTAGGGTTGTGAGAAAAGAAACCTTGCACAAATATACAAGCATGGGCCAAAAATTAGATTTGGAAATTCTGACTTCGTAAGTCTCGATAGATTCAACTTCTGTCGAGCTTCTGTCAAGTTTTAACGAATCAGCATTTCTTCACTTGTTTCTTGGTCAGATTTTCATGGCTCTAACACTTGACTTGAACAACATGTTTCTTGAAGTCTTAAACCCATCCTAGATCTACCCAATTACAAGTAAAGTGCATTTTGTTAAAGGATTAGCCAATTACATAAAATATGTCCTTAACAAAAATGCTAAAGCAGTAAACTATTTTACAAACTACTGATGTGGTGGGTAATCATTGGTAAATAAAAAATATATATATGTTAATAGTAGGCCTAAAGGATGACCAGTTATCATATCCGCCGTTTGTAACAATATTGTAAAATAGTTTGTGGTTATAGCTTTATTCTTTTTAAATATAAAAATTCTACAGCATATTGAACTTTTAGTTTTAAAACTCTCTCTCTCTCTCTCTCTCTCATTTTGTGATCTTCGTTTTCTATTACTTTGGTTGCCTTGGACTTTTATAGCAAAGACAGTAATGTAATGAATGATGAATGCTTGTGTAAAAACTTGGTGCCATCAAATAACCTTACCTGATCTGATCTGATCGATCCACTCCCCCAAAGTTCATGTTTTTGTGAGAAACACAGATGCCTGGGTTTATGACACCTAGACGAGTTGCTTAGGGACAGTAGTTGTTCGACTTATTCCTACCTGCTATTTTACCATGTACATTAACGAAGTTTTGTGGCTATGTATTGTAGGGCCATGTATACTAGTACTGCAATGAATTTCTACTGCCGACACAATCTTCATACTCCACCATTACCATAATAATGTTATTGATCTTATATTTAGCATCTTGGTTTAGTTTTAAGATGCTTTGTGATTGTGATTCATTGGCGCCTTTGATGTTTATTTGTATTCATTGGAATCTTATGAGGATTCTTAAGTATTATTTTTTATGTGGCTGTAAATAATTTAAGAAAATCTAGATTACCAGCATCCAAATTGCCACACAACCTCCCATTTTGTGTAACATGTAGATTGCTATACCAAAATATGTGTATCAATATTATCCTAATTTAGTTAAAGAACCTACTTTTAAAGTAGATACCATAATGATTAAGAAACTACTCAATTGTTTAGTACTATGTTGAAAAGTATTAAAGTAATCAAACCTTGTAAAAAAAAAAATCATTCTGCATTTAAACTAACAAAACATAGGAATGTAAATGAGCTTATGCTGTGTCAATACAATTAACGTGTTTATCCATTAGACTTCTAATTAGGATTAGGAAGAGTCCATGCTTTGTCTTAGTTATTTATTTATTTATTTTTGGTATAAAAACTAATCAACATACATTTACAAATACAATTAGTACATGAATTTTTTTTTTTTTTTTGGGGCTCTGCTCTCATATTTTAATTTTTTATTAGATAATGAACATTAGTGTTTTTTTTTTAAATGTGTAAAATATTTTATGTTTACATAATACAATGGTGTTCTAGATTAACTAGTAATCCTTCACAATTCCTGTGAATAAGTTTAATATGAGAATATCATACTCTCACAAAATTGATCAAATGAGCATCATTCCATTCCTCAGTCTATATGTTGTTGTTTTTTTTTTTTTTTTTTCAAGTAATAATTTGATATTACAATAGGGAGGGAGGATTTGGATCCTAATTCTCCTAATTATAAAAAATAGGCTATGTCACTAAGCTAGAAGGCTCTTTTATGTATTCCCAAGCATTACGTTTATATAAATATGAAAGCCAAAAAACCTCTTGTTATGCTTCTTTTTTTTTTTTTTTTCAAAGCTTTTAGTTAGTAAGAAACTAGTAAAACTCGTTCAAAAGCATTTTGCATTTACATGTGCATGTTTATGAAGAGAGTGGTTGAGCTTACCAATGAATGGTCACCCCATAAGAACCTTGGTTGTGAACATTGACATATATTGTGTCCCCTTTGTGTACCCGTATTACTGGCCCTGGAATACTCTCATTTACAACTAACATTCTTGTTGTGTTACATAGTCTCGTGAAGTTTTTCTCTGTAAGTTGCAAAATGACAAGCATATATTAATAAATTAATGTAACAACAAAACCAGTAAGCTACAATTCTCTAATCCGAGTGACAAGTTTATCCATTCAAACCATAGTATTGGAAAGCTATATTAAATTTTAGTACAAAAAGTTACAAACTGGTATGACAGTGAATATGACCAGTGAATTTCAATAACATAATAAATAAATATTAGTATTTTTTTTGTGATTGGTATTACATTAATTTGTAAATCTTATATAGTAAAATTTGTAATATTCTAGAAACAGTACAGCGGTAATTAAAAGATAAAAAGACAACTATAATATGGTAATTAAGTACTTACAATAAATTCATAGAAATGGACCTCTCCTTCGACGATGGAAAGACACTGCAACAAGAAACAGAAAGCCAATAAAGTTCAACAGACATTCTTTGTTCTTGAAATTCACATCTTACTTTCCTCAGCTCACTCTTTCTTTTGAGATGTTGACGAATTCTTTGAGAGCCTCAAATATAGGCCTGTCTTCATTCAAACGGGACGGTCATAAGGAAAGTGTCTTATATATGTTTTTTATATTATTTAATAATAAGTGTCTTTTTTTTTATGGAATTTAATAATAAGTGAGAAACATGGGGTAGTTCTGGTTGTGTACACGATATAGTGAAATTTTTATAGAACATGGGATAGGTTTTTTTAGTTTTAAATCTTATCGATTTATAGTTTTAACTTCACTTTTTATGTTTTAAAAATAAGAATAAGTTAATTAAATTAGAGGTATTTTTAAAAGTCAAAAAGATAGTAACTCTGAATCTTTTTAATATAGAGTGAAGGAATTATAAAAAAACAGTTTTTTTCTTTTTCTTTTTTGGAGAATCTGAAAAAACAGATTTTTGTAGGTAGACAGTTGTCTTTTGCTTTGTTCACTGGTAGTTTAGAATACTTATAAAACAAAGGGTCATTCTACCGTACCCCTTAAAAAAAACCTATATCTGAGTCGTTAATTTACTCTGGTTTTAATCTTGACCGTTGATGTAATTTTAAAGGTTTTTGGTTACCGGTTAAACCGGTTTTATATATAAACAAAAAATTAAAACATTCATTATGCTTTTCAGCCTTTTCTCCTCTCTCACGTTTGCTTCTTTACCTCTCTACTTCGTTTGCCTCTCTAAACAAAACCCTCAAATCAGACAGTTGATACCCAGGGGCGGCTCTATAGCCAGACCAGGGGGTTCAAATGAACCCCCTGGCCTGGCCAAAAAAAAATTATATATAAAATTTTAATTTTTTTTTTACTTCTAAAATAAAATTTTGAACATTCGGACTCTAAATTTTGTTTAAACCCAATTGAAATAAACTTGAAATATGATCATTTAGTGCTATTTTCATAATATTTTTACAATAAAGGTTAAGTGGCAAGTTGTAATTGGCTTTTTATCTGAACCTATAATTGATGTCACTTTTTTACATACCTTTAACAATTTGACACCTAGATTTTATTGCATAAATGTTGTGTCAGTGGCACCATTATTAAAATTGCTCATTTGTTAATAAATAAACCTTCTCTCCGGATTCTAGCTTACTTTACCTTTGATGGTAAAATGAAATTGTTTTTTCTTGTACTTTTCTTCTTCATTAGCAAAAAATTACACCATACCAACTATTTTGTATTTAAATATATGATTCTTTTCTCATTCTCTCTTTCTCATTTCTATGTTTTCTTTCTGTCTAATTAAGTAGTTTGATAAGTGTTCTACAGTTTTTTGAGTCCAAAAAGTCTTTTAGTACTTGCTCCAATTCCAAGAGAATGACCACTTGTGTGGTTAAAAATCCATACGCTTCAAAAGCAAAATCTTAGATCAGTTACTATTTTTTTTTTCTTAGTTTCACGTTTACTCCCATACCTACTCTTGTATGTGTTACTATTCTTCTTTATCATATATTTTTATTTAATTGGTATTGCATACGATTATAATGAATTATTATTAATTTGACAAATTTTATGATTTTTTATTTAATTATATTTATTTATGCATTTAATTGTTGTTGTCTTACGCACCGATGTTTAAACTATTAATAATTTTTTTAGACTATTGTATAATATAGTTGCATTGTATACTATTTAGAATATTATGTTAGATTATTGCATGTTATATGAAAATTTTATATAAAAAAAATTAATCATTTCATATTTTACTCTCCACAACAAAATCCTAGCTTAAGACATTAATGACCCCCCTAGAAAAAAAACCTGGAGCCGCCACTGTTGATACCACATCTGTAGCGCACCCACAAAACCCTCGGAGCCTGGCACACCCACAACCTCAAATCGGAGGCGCTTCTTCTCATCCAATCCAAATCGTCGGCGTCGCTCTCTAGCTTATTTTCTTCCAATCCATATTCAAATCAGCAGCACACTCATATCCAATCCAACTCGATGGCGCTTCATCTCTTCCCGTACGACTCGGCGGTCCTTCTTCTCTTCCATTTTAAATTGGCGGCGCCCCCCACAATCTTCAGGTTCTCTCTTTACATATGATTAACGCTGATATGGGTTTGTATTATTTCTCTAAACTTTGTGGGTTTATGATATTATTGTTTTGTTTGAGTCTCGGTTCTTATATATTTGACAAATTAATCTTTACACCGAAGGGCTTTGGCAAAGAAATCTCGGGTTGGGCTAGAACTAGAACGTCAGGTTTAGGTTGAAGACTTACCTGGGGACATTATCCCCCTTGCTCTGTTTGATTAGTTTTCTTATGTTTTAATAAAAGCATCGGTCTGTCTCACAGACTGGTTTCTCAAAAAAAAAGAAAAATAAATCTTTACACTTGAGTTTGGGATGTGAGAAGTGGGAACCCTTATCCATAAGTTGGGATAAAATTAACAGTTTTAGAAAAATAGTCTGAGGTTGAGGCTGAGGCTGAACCTGGCTACCAGCATATACTCAATGTATGGCCTCTCTTATATAAATTAATGCATTACAAGTGTCTTTTAGAAATCATTCAATTCACATTTGATCATACTTTAAAGTGGTCATTTGCTTCCCCATTTAATTAAAATCTAAGTTAAGCCTTCCATGCAGAGTATTTGATTACCAAGATATAAGTGAGCACTAGGATTTTTCTAAACTAGGAGTTGTAGAAGATGTCCTTATTAGTTGAAAAAAGAGTCTAACCATCACATATTAAATTTTATAACTAAGTTTATTATAGGGTAATGCACCATTTGCTGGTTCTGCCAACTTCTTTGGCATTTTCAAGTTTTGAGTGGCAGAGATTGAATTCTCAACTGATTTGGTTGGGAGTGTAGGGAGGACACGATACTATGAACCTATGGACTTAGGAGATTATTATTATTTTTCAACCACCTTGGCAGTAAGAACACCAATTTTAGAGTTGGTTTGTGCTATATTAAAATATTGAAGTGTCCTAAATACATACCGAAATTAAGAAGAAGAAGAAGCATTAGTAGTAGTTTTGAGGCTTTGAGGGCGTTTGTTGAAATGAGTTTGTTCATATTGAGCTGCTTATGCATATAACAAGTGTTTGTCTATCTTTTGTGTCAGAAAAAATTTGGTCTTCACTATTTAATTTTTGGTTTGTTCCAATATTGGTCAACGAATAAGTTAATGTACAGAGAGATTGAGGCTAAATAAAATTTCTCGTATTGGAACTTTTTTTCATCAATTTCTGGTTTATTTTCCCCCTGGTTTCTTCTTCTTCTTCCTTTTTTGTTTATATTTTTTATAAAATAATCTTGAGTTTGAATGTGGAAAATTCTACAAGAAGTATTTAACTTAGGAGTACAGTTATGTGTAAGTTCAAAATAGCTTAAATCTGTTTTTACTTGCTTGCCCATTTTGATAACAACATAAGGATCACTGCATCTGACATCCCTGACTGCAAGGTTTACCCCTCTATGGACATGAATCCTAAGCAGACCCAAAAGGCTCTCCATCTCAGGGAAAAAAAAAAATCAAATTTTTGACAAAAAAAACCAGTAGAACATAAAGGAAATGAAAGGACTTGTTGCCTTATGTTATGGCTTTGAACTTTGAATACCCTTTTACATAGGCAAAGTGGAGAACAATTTGACAAAATAGTTAGATACTATCAAAGCCTAACCCAATTGTGCATATTTATAACCAAAGAAAGAAGACCAAGAACCAAGTCCTAGGTTTGGCAAGTTACAATATTTTATACTATTCATAAATAGTGTAACAACCAGTGGGTTCTGGAAGTAATTTTAATTTGATGCTTAAAAACCAGAAATACGTGCATAAAGGACTCTGTCACAATTCAGTGGGATTGAGTTGTTTTTTTTCAAACTTATTACTTGTTTGTCCAAGCTTGATTTGAATTGATTGAGAAGATTATGGGGTTGTGATAATATTTCATATTTCACATGGCTGATTTTTAGGGAGGGAACCTAACTCACAGTACATAAGGTATTGTATCTATGTTTTTCCCTTTAGGCTATTATATCTAGAAACAAGGTCATCATGTCTAGAGTCGGGTAAAATTATATTTAGGTTATTTAGGTTTATATTTTAATTTTTCTTTGATTTGGTTATTCTAGAATGGGATAAAATTCTGCAATTTCTTTAAGTACAAATTTTATTCACTTAATGAAGGACATCAAGATTCATGAATTCAACAATGAGTCCTAAAGCAGAACATTATGTGTCATGCCCTGTGTAAGCCTTAACACATCATGACTATCTTTTACTTTTTATATCTTATTTGACCCCCCGTGTGTATCAAAGTGGTCCACATTAATTTACACCTACATAACAAGACCATATCTTCTAGGTAAGACAACAACCTACATATCCAATTCAACCTAACACACAACATTATTACACAATCCATATTTCTTTTTTCTTTTTCTTTTGTAGGAGATTTCAAAAAACAAAAAGAACCAAGCATGCATTTATAAACTAGCTGGTCATAAAGGACAGAATTACAACAAGAGAGAGACTAGTAAAATGGGGTTGCAAGGGAGACCATTTAGGTTTTTACATGATAACTATTGTGCGACTCTTTAGGTTTTTTTAATTTTAACGGTTTTCATATTTCAGGTATGATTGCGGCATGTATGTTATTAAGCACATGCATACAAAAATTATCAAATAGAATCTAACCTTTATGGTAATATATTTATTGGAAGTATATTTTAAGTTTTTGCATAATTTGCTTAAGCTTTTTATTCATCAACAATGTCTACTTTTTTCAGGAGAGCTGGTCAGAACGTATTCGATACAAGTTGGCATCAAATCTAGTGCTTTCAAAGGAAAACGAACAACGTTCAAAAATAATAGAAAATGCTAGAAATACTCCACTACAAGATATTTTTTGGTCACTGGAATGACAGTGATTTGTATAATTTGATAACTGAATTTTTTGGAAAATGCTGCAATTTAGTGAATTTTATTTTTAATTGAAAGGGAGATTGAATTTCATGAGTTGCACTACCCTTGTTTATGTGAGTTGCATTGCATGTTTTTAGATATCAATTTATGTTGTTTGAAGATGATCCACTGCAAGAAGAAGAAC
The DNA here is from genome assembly GCA_019022515.1 of Quercus aquifolioides. Classification (NCBI taxonomy): domain Eukaryota; kingdom Viridiplantae; phylum Streptophyta; class Magnoliopsida; order Fagales; family Fagaceae; genus Quercus; species Quercus aquifolioides. Next base: position 80,932,118 of record CM032327.1, read on the forward strand.
AGAATGATGTCAGCTTACGGAGTAAAATTTTAGTTTTAGTTTTAGAAAACTTTGATGAGATCAAGGCTGATAAAGAAGCCAAACTGGAGGAATGGTTGGGGGGGATTGACAACCCTACTCATAGAAACGCAAGTGATGCCGAAAGGGCTTTTACATGACAATACTCAGCTTCTGAAAAAGCTTTACCTGTAAATACTGTTGTTTATTATATAATTTTCTCTAGATAATGATTATATACAAGATATTTGTGGTGCTTTGAGATTCATTTTTGGGATAAGAATAAAAATTTGTTCTCATATTTTTGTACTGTTTCTATTACACCTCACTATGGAATGGTGATCTCCACTAGTGTACCATTGAAAGACAATGTGTATTGTCAATACCAGGAATCTGCAATCACTACTTGGAAAATAGAATCAGGAATCTTCTTGTCATGAACACAAAATTGTGCATTTTAACATGTATTTGATGCTTCTGCCCCTACCAACTAGTTTCCAGTACTTGTGCTGCTTTACCCAAAAAAAAAAGTTTCCAGCACTGTATTTGTTATGTGAAGTAATGCTGAATGATGAGATAATAGCTAGTACATGCATTCGGCACTATCAATTGTTTGGAGATGTTGAGTTTGGACAATCTGCTTGGCAGACTATATGACATTTTGGCCATGGCTCTTTTATTTTAAGTAAATAGATGTTTGGTTGGCTTCACCAACCCAAAGAAGAAAAAGAAAAGAAGCAGATAGATGTTTGGCTTAGGCGTCCGTTTGATTCCGGATTCAGATCCTCTAGATTCCGGATTCAGATCCTTTGATTCCTAGTGTCCAAAATTTTGAAACTTCTTAGCAGTCAGTCAATAAGATTTTGCAACCTTCTAACTTATTATTCCATCTACTCCCTAAATACTTTTTATCACACCAGAAATGTTCATCTTTTAATATCCCTAAAAGATAATCTGCATCAACCCACGTTTCCGGTGCCCACTCATTCCAATATTGAGCTCTTTTTATAACATTTGGCTTACAGATTTCCTGTGGATCTTAAATTGATGAGAGACACGGCCAAAATTGAAAGCAAGTGAAGCATTAAAAGCATCTGTGGTGCACAATAATTCGCTTAATTAGACCTCAAATCAAGTAAATCAGGATATTGCAAAAGACAAATCCATCCAAAATATGCCAAGAATTGTAGATGGCAGGAGCAGTTGGATTGGAGACCCACACCTTTACCGACTCTCAATTGACAAAGCTAACCAAATTTAGTCAAATGACTTGAATCATTATTCACCGTGAAAAAGAAATTGGAAAAAAACTATATTATATATTCAAATGCGGTCTCGAAATTAAATAGATTTTTTTTTTCTTTTTTTTGTTAATTGTAAGGTAAGAATATTGACAATATTTTGAAGATTTAATTTGCTATTCACAAAACATTGAATCTCATAGTAGAGGCTTAGTGATCGGCAGGACTCTTCTATCCACCCCACAAATCAGTTTGGCAGCAAACAAGCTTAACCAGTTGAGAGTTCTGGGGCAGCCTCGTTCTCATGAGTTCACCAGTGGCCTAGCCAAACGGTGGTATTGATCAACAAGCACTCCATCAATTCAGGCATCTTGATAATGCGCAGACTCTGGGCAAATCCAAGCTCCAGCTCAATGTTCACTTTGAAATTGCATTTGTCACTTTGAAATCCAAGCTCCAAGCTCCAGCTCAATGTTCAATGTTCACTCTGTCCTTCTGCAAGTGGCATAGACATCTTCAAACAGCTGACAATAGCACTCGTAGTGATCCAGCCAAAGATCATGAGTAAATACAGCTATTACAAGGCTGGGAACAGAAACTTGGTCATTGCTGATAGCTTGCAAAGCGGCCCTTTTGATAGATTCAGAGGTGAAGAGGAGCAAATCCTTCAATCAATGACAAAACATTCACAAGAAAAAAGGTTAGTTCTCAATCATACAAGCACATAGAGCTCAAATCTACATATAACCAAGTACATAATGCTCCTCCATGCTAAGGTGATGTATTGGCGTGTAGTAAGCAAAAGAAAAAAAAATGACATGGAACACCCAACCACACAGCCCACACCATTAAATTCATCTTGAAAAGATTAAATTCACATAATGCACATGTCCCTTGCTTGATTTTCAACCACAGAAAAACCTGCTAAAATAACTGCCATAGCCACCATTCAGATCCTGGTCCCTAGTATTTGATAATGCAACTTCTTTACTAATAAAATATCTTCAACTGAAATAAGAGACATATTACACAATTACATTGACCCTCATAAAAACAGTATGGAATGGCATACTTTGGTCAGATCCTCAAACAGAAGATAATGCTGCATCAGGTTAGATTAAAATGGATGCAAATTTGACTACCTAGGCCCACCAAAGATAACATCTAGAAAAGAAAAGCAGGTTAGGGATGCAACAAATAATGTTCCACCAATACAAAGGTCAAACTCTGGGCTTTGTTTAGCACAAAGACAAAGACAAAAACAAAAAACTCAAAATGCAACTAACAAATAGAAAAAAAAATCATAAAACAATTAATATATATCTGTATGTATGTTTTTAGTTGCATACATTGTTCATTAGTGATTACTTATTTAACTTCTATCCTTCACTTATTAAAAAAATGCAGATGCAAAGAGACGGGCAGAAGCTAATATGATTAGATCTTAGAAACAAGAAAAGATAATTCTTTTTTCCAATTGATTCCACATTTAACCAACTATGATCTTTACCTGGCAGCGTTGACAAAAGCTGTTCTAACCACTTTGAGAGGATCTATGATTCTCTCCTCCACCATGTCAACATATACACCTATTTTGCACAAGGACTATTATTAAATAAACAGCTTTAAACAATCATCACTTGATATTAGTCCAGGTGTTGAGACAAATATAGAAAAACTAGAAAAGAAAAGAAAGAGAAACAAGATCCACGTGCAATACATTGGATAATTCAACTTTCATAAGAATTCTCAATATAAACATGTTGGAAAGTTTTCCATTCTCAATAATTCAACTTTCATGCACAAGGCTTTGTGGACACTCCCCATTCCTACAGGGTCTGGACACAGACATTTCCATGTTCTTTTTATTGGACAGAAAAGGCTCCAACTCAGACAACATGAAATTTCCTACACTATTTTGCTTTACCATAGACCAAAACTCCCCCGAGACAGGAGCCCGAGCGCCAATAAGAGAAGAATTGAATCCCAGAAATAAGAAAAGGAATGTGAAATTGTAAAGTTGGCTACGATGGTAATTCTTGTAGCAAATAAAAGAACAAACCTTTAGCAGCATCAAAACCCAAATTATGATTATCTTGTTCCAACAATTTGCCAATAACAGTGCACCATCAAAACCAGCATTTGAGGCTATTGTTAATGCAGGTGCCTAAAGCAAATCAAAATGCTCAATGTCAGTATTTAACTGCAAATAAAAACCAAGGTAGATGCTGGCTGAGGAAATTCAACAAATAAAACCTTTGAAAATGAAGTTTTGTGAGTAAAGTTGAGTTGAATTTGAGTATTAAAAATAAAAACTAAAAAGCCAATGTGACAACCAAAAAAAAAAAAGGTAAGAGCTTTATACCACCATAGGGAGGTCATCAGAATTGTGATTTCACCCATGCATGTAGCACTAAGTGCATTTCTAATGTGTCAAAATTATTGATCAAAAAAATTGGCAAACAATTCATTCAAGTGAATAGCACACTGAATAAAAATTTTGAAAATAAATAAGGAATTAAAGAGAAAAGCCAAACGCATACCTCTGCACATCTTTCTTCAATCAGCTTCTTATCCCCACCCCCATGTAGAATTATTGTGTCATTAAGAGAGACAGACACCTGTTATTTTATTTTACTTTTTTGAAGTTAGTTGTGTCCCAAAGAAATTCAAATATAGCACCATAGCACACTCTGCACAAAAACATAAACCTTTTTTTGCAGTTCCAAGCATTTCAAATTGAACTTTGTCAAGGGTTAAACCACAGTCTTCAGTGATAACCTGTACAATAAAGGTCTTAGCATAAAAAGAAAAATATAAAAGAGAAAAGAAAAGAAAAGAAAAAAAAAACTCTGCATATTATAAGTGTGTGTGTGTGTATACACATTACTATATTAGAAATTAATTTTGGGGTAAAAGATTGCATAACCTCTCCCCCGGTAAGAATGGCAAGATCATCTAAGTTTGCTCTTCTATTTTCCCCAAAACCAGGAGCTTTGATTGCACAAACCTAAACACATGAAATTACACTTTTAAATTATGAAAGTTGACACTACAACAAGCAGAATTAATGTCAAAACATCTTGATAATGAAGAAATTAAATTACAATTGAAGTAATACCAGACCTTACATATGTATAGGCGCTCATCAGACTGAGTTGCAAGTTAATACCTGTTCATAAAATATTTAAAAAGGTGTCATTTGATAGAAGTCTGGCATTGCTTTTAAGATCAAAGCCAGCAGCGGCGTCACGGCGAGATGGGTGTCGCGTGGGTCTGCGAGATAAGTCTCGCCGCTCTCGCGTGGTGGCGGCGTCACGGCGTGGGCAGCAGCAAGATTTCAAGCTCTCACCTCGCGTTTTGGCAGCTTCACTCACGGCGTGGGCAGCGGCAAAGTTTCTCTCACTCTGAGTCTCTCGCCTCTCACTGTCTTTTTTTTTCAGCCTTAGGTTTTCTTTTCTTTTTTTCTTTTGTTTTTCCGTTCGGACTTTGGAGAGGAGACTGAAGTCTTCGGTTGGATTGCTGGGTTTACATTTTTGGACTAAACTTTTTTTTTTTTTTTTTCATGTGGGCTGGCCGGGTGGGTTAATGGTTTACAATTTCAGAGGGAAGGGGGCCCAAGTCCTTTTTTTTTTTTTTTTTTTGAAAATTTACCTACTTAAAAAAAAAATTTGGGCTAGAGGGGCCGGGCTCCCACCTGTGTCTGTCCCTGACCTTGCGAAACCAATAGGAAAACAAAAACAAAACAAGATTAATAACAATTCAACAATACAAAAGCCAAACGGCAAAAAACCTAGATGGAAAACTAAAGAATAAGGATGAGACATACTGAGATTTTAGTGACGAGAAACAGTAGAGACTTCGAACAAAAGGGCAGAGAAAGAGAGGAAAATCAGTAGCTATTATCACTGACATTGAAGGAAAGAAGATTTGGGATGAACTAGGGTTTTTCTTAGGTATAGGATCTAGTGGGCTTTTCAACTTATGGACCGAAAATTGAAAATTCAAAAAAATAAAATTGCAGGCGTGAAGGATTCGAACCAGAGTTGCTCGGCAAAAAATATACCGACTTGCCACCATGCTGATTCGAACAAAGTATAGAGATGAAAATTGACCTTTTAACAGCCAATTATGTTCAAATTACACATTCCAATATTTTATAGAAATAAATACCAAATGGCTTTAGAATGACGAGTTTGTATAAATTTTGCGAAACCCTGAGAGAGAGAGAGAGAGAGAAGTGCTTTGTGGCACCGATAAGTCTTCAACAACGAAAACATTTCATTGCTATTAGGGCTCTCTCAGACTTAGCTAGTGGAGGCTCTACTGACTCAAATGAGGCTCACACTTATCGCCTGCGTTTGGATAGTGCTGATAGTGGCGTTGCGTTTCTGCCCTGCGTTTTCTCTTTTTTTTTTTTTTGGCCAGCTTTTGTTGACTTTGTGGGACAAAAATTACTGTGCATGAACAGTGCGACACTGTTTACGCACTGTTCATGTACTATTCACACATTAAAAAAATATTAAAAATGGGTCTTACGGTACTATTCACACATTTAAAAATGATTTTGCTACAGTGTTTTCAGCAACAATCAGTTTTCAGCCACTTTCAGCAACAATAAGTTGTATCCAAATGGACACATCATTGTGGTCGATATGCTAAACTCTCAATGACAAAATTATTTTGATAATTTTTTTTAAAATGACTGGGTTATTCGTTTTTGGTAAAATCAGTCAATTGTGCTTAATTGTTTTTAGTTTTCTATTGGTAATTTTTGTTATTGTGGAAATTTTTTAGGATGTTTATTTTGTTTTAGATGAGTTTGAATATAATAATAATTTTATGAAACAAAACTGCATAAACACTTTAGTTGGGGTGGTTATACTCGTGTCGGACACAATCATTTGACACTTCCGCACACATGGATCTACTGAAAATGCCTAAAAAATATATAACCTAGTGTAGTAGCCTTGATTGATTACTATTTCATATTGGATCTTTAGTTTCAATTCAAGTGTTTACTGAAAATTTTAAAATTATCAACAATCTTTGTATTGGACTTTTTGCATAACTTGCTAATTGTATGGTCACCTTATTTCCAACCTTAGACACCATAATAAACACACAACTGTGATTAAGTTGCAGATGTTGCATAAGAACAATTAGAGAGCACATAAGGTTATACATCTTCGATTTTATAGTATATATTGATGATGTATAGAAAATTAGTAGGCTGAATACTTCGGGCTTCAATGGGCTTAAGATTGCTTGGAAGGCCTGAAAAGAAAGAAGCACAAGATCAAAGGTGACCAGGGTGAACTGGCCAAAAACCCTCCGATGCTTAAGTTAGTTTTCTCTCTCGAACTCAGGAATTCCAACTCTATAAGCGGTGAAAAACTTACTTTGATTTCATATGGTGGAGTCCTTTTATAGTGCGATTTGGAGTGGTTGCTTGTTTACTAACTTCCTCAACGTGGATGGAAGTTAGAAGGTTCAGACATAACTTTTACAACTGCCATCAGAAGTTAAAAACTTAGTGAGAAGTTAGAGCGATGAAGAAGAATTTTGCTCCTACTTCAGAATAGTAGAATGTGGTCCAAATCATATGCTTTTGGATATAGATTTACTCCAAAAATTTCTAAGTGTTTGGCGGTCGTCCAAGTGACTCTATGCTGGGTGACCTTCTTGCACTTGGATGACCTTCTGGTCTTGAACGACACTATGGACGAATTAGAGATAGTCTAATTTTTGGTTCGCCATCATATATAAATAATAAAAATATAAATATCAAGAAAATAACCTCAACTATGTTATTTAATAGGGAGGTATTCCTTTGAATGTGATGGAAGCTACCAAGGGAGATACGTAGGAAGTTAATTGGTATATTCAAATATTTGTGGAAGAAAACAAGATAATTCCAGCTGATTTTTTGTGAACAAGAGTAATTATTGTGGTTGGGCTAATTTCATAGGATGCTTTTTTTCTTTTTTTGGAATTCGATTTTAGATCTAAATTTTTTAATAACTTTTAAAATATTACTATTGTGATGAGTGGTTATTAGTAAATAAAAAAGTGACCACAATGATAAGCCTAAATGTAAAATTATGGTCAGATGTGAGAAAAGAACTGTTACATATGATGTTGGAACTGCAAAATGTGAAGATGGAACCGTTAAGTGTGAGAAAACAGTAAAGGAACCACCCAATGTGAAAAAAGAATTGTCATATGTGATGTTGGAATTGCACAATGTGAGGATGAAACCGTCAAATGTGAAAAAAAAAGTAAGGGAACCACCAAATGCGACAAAAGAACTATCACATGTGATGTTGGAACTGCATAACGTGAGGATGGAACCGTCAAATGTGAGAAAAAAGTAAGGGAACCACCAAATGTGAAAAAGAAACCGTCACATGTGATGTTGAAACTGCACAATGTGAGGATGAAACCGTCAAATGTGAGAAAAAAGTAAGGGAACTACCAAATATGAAAAAGAAACTGTCACATGTGATGTTGGAACTGCACAATATGAGGATGAAACCGTCAAATGTGAGAAAAAAAGTAAGGGAACCACCAAATTTGAGAAAAGAACTGTCACATGTGATGTTGGAACTGCACAATGTGAAGATGGAACCGTCAAGTGTGAGAAAAAAGTAAGGGAACCACCCAATGTGACAAAATAACTGTCATATGTGATATTGAAACCGTACAATGCGAGGATGGAACCGTCAAATGTGAGATAAAAAGTAAGGGAACCACCAAATGTGAGAAAAAACTATCATATGTGATGTTGAAAATGCACAATATAAGGATAGAACCGTCAAACGTGAGAAAAAAAGTAAGGGAACCACTAAATGTGAGAAAAGAGCTGTCACATGTGATGTTGGAACTACACAATGTGAGGATGAAATCGTCAAATGTGAGAAAAAAGTAAGGGAACCACCATATGTGAGAAAATAACTGTCACATGTGATGTTAAAACTGCACAATGTGAGAATAGAACCGTCAAGTGTGAGAAAAAAGTAAGGGAACCACCCAATGTGACAAAAGAACTGTCATGTGTGATATTGGAACCGCACAATGTGAGGATGAAACCGTCAAATGTAAGAAAAAAAGTAAGGGAACCACCAAATGTAAGAAAAAAAACTGTTATATGTGATGTTGAAACTGCACAATATGAGGATAGAACCGTCAATTGTGAGAAAAACGTAAGGGAACCACCAAATGTGGAAAAAAAAACTGTCACATGTGATGTTGGTATTGCACAATGTGAGGATGAAACCGTCAAATGTGAGAAAAATTAAGGGAACCACCAAATGTGAGAAAAGAACTGTCACATGTGATGTTGGAACTGCACAATGTGAGGATGGAACGTCAAATGTGAGAAAAAGTAAGGGAATTACCCAATGTGACAAAACAACTGTCATATGTGATATTAGAACCGCACAATTTGAGGATGAAATTGTCAAATGTTAAAAAAAAAAAGTAAGGGAACCATCAAATGTGAGAAAAGAACTGTCACATGTGATATTGGAACTACACAATGTGAGGATGGAACCGTCAAATGTGAGAAAAAAATAAGGGAACCACCAAATGTGAGAAAAGAACTGTCATATGTGATGTTGGAACTGCACAATGTGAGGATGAAACCGTCAAATGTGAGAAAAAGTAAGGGAACTACCCAATGTGACAAAACAACTGTCATATGTGATATTGGAACTGCACAATTTGAGGATGAAATTGTCAAATGTTAAAAAAAAAGAGTAAGGGAACCATCAAATGTGAGAAAAGAACTGTCACATGTGATGTTGGAACTACACAATGTGAGGATGCAACCGTCAAATGTGAGAAAAAAGTAACCTAGTGTAGCAGGTTACCTACTAGTGGGTATTGTACCCCTCTTTTTTTAAGGGGGTACCGTAGAATTACTCATAAAACAAAAAGCTTTTTGTTTTGTTGACAGTTAGTTTAGATTCTCTATAGAATGCCATAATTGGATGTCGCTCTATTATAGTTGCGCTTTAATCTCATTAAAAAAAATTAAAAAAAAAGTTGCACTTTAATGTCTTTTTTTTTTTTTTTGGTTAAAGCGCTTTAATGTCTGTCAGCGATAAAGTTTTTAAAGTCACCTATATGATATCACAAATTTAATAAGGAAAATGTTAACGAGTGCCTTAAAGACACTCGTTAATAATCCATTTTAGAAAAGTTTTGATACCATTTTTATAGGAAATGAAAAAAATTATTAAAATATTAATTACTTTTTTTTCATTTCCCATAAAAACTTTCTTTAAATGATTCCCCTGGAGCCCGCCTAATTCTTATTGAAAACCATAAAGAAACATGCACATATACTGAAAGGTAAAAATATTTTTCTGATTACATTTTGGGCATTTTTCTTTTTGATCCTTTTTTGAAACTCTTATTTTGATCTCTAAAAATTGAGAATCATTTTTAATTTAGTTTCCACCGTCATCTCATTATTAGAAATATCATATGTGAGAGATAGAATGCATTAGTGGTAGATATGACGCTAACGTGGCCATTAAAATAAATTTTATTTGACATTTAAAAAATTCCAGTCAACATTTTAATTAAAATTAATTAATTTCTCAATTTTAATTTTAATTAAAAAAAAATTACTACTTTCTCAACTTTTAAAAAAAAAAACTTTCCTGATAACCAAAAACATCATCACAAAAATTAAATTTATCAATAACCACAGTGCTACACACTTCGGTCATTTTTCATTTTCCTCTCTCTCTCTCTCTCTCTCTCTCTCTCTCTCAACTTAGGTTGTGGTCATTGGGATTGGGTTTAGAGATAGAGAGAGGGACTAAGATCGGTGGTAGTTAACGTGGTTTGCAATCTGGCTTTGATCTAAATTTAGAGAAGAGAGAGAGGCTGAGATCGGTGGTGGTGGTTGTGAAGTGGTGGTCAGTTAGGTCTAGTGGTGGGTTGTTGGTTGGATTTGTTATTGGTATGGGTTGCGGTGATCTGATGTATCCATTGGTGACTGATCGATGGTGGTAGACACATTTTATTTGTCCACCTTGACTTTGTTATTTTTGTTGATTGGTGGTATGATATGTTCATATGTATTTGGCTTCTCAGTTTTATATGAGATTGCTTGTACTAGGAAATTGAAATAATATATTTGTTGGGTTTTTGCTATTGAATTTTCATTTGGATTTGTTTGAACCAAGAAATTGAAAGAATTGGCTGGGCTTTAGGTTTTCATTTGAAAGAATCGGTTTGTACTAGGAAATTGAAAATGTATATAGTTGAAGATCTTTGTGCTTTGAATTTTTTGTTTGTAATTTGTGGGCTTTGATATGTGTGAATACTTGTGCGTGTTCTATGCGTTTCCTTGCTGGGTTCGATTTATTGGAGGTTTTGGTTTGATTTACAAGAGGTTTCAGATTGCTGGGTTTTTGCCCGGTTTTAGTGTTTTGGTGATTTTATGGGTTTGGTTGCTAAGAAAATGCAAGAAAAGAATAGAAAATCTTGATTTTTAAATTTTGTAAGCAACCAAACATGTTATTTGAGTAAGAACATGAAGAACATGAATAACAATGTTCTTCAGAAGAATGTGAACAGTCATGTTCTGCATGGGATCCAAAAAAATTTAATGAGAAGCATTTTTTTTAATTTAATTTTAAAAAAAAAATCGGAAGGTTGATATGCTGTTAGAATTTAAACTAAAATATGTTGTAAAACCACTAAAAAACTATTTTTAACACTTCAAACACCAAAATACTTACTATATCAAGGGTGTCTAAGTAAGCCTAGGTGCTGGTCATCTATCCTTTAAGCTTATGTTTTTCAATTTTATTGTTAGGTTGTTTTGGTTTTTTTTTTTTTAATTTTTTTTTATGCATCAAATTTGGTATCAAAGCAAAAATTTAATCGTGTTTTCCAAGTATCCCCCATGGGTCACAATCAAATCTATTACAAGGAAAAAAAATCATGATGCCACCAAATCCATCTCCTAGTAAAACCCAAATCTTCAACAAAAAAAAAAGGGTAAAACACTATTTTGGTTTCTAAACTTTGCCAAAAGTTTGTTTTTCATCCCTAAACTTTAAAAAGTTCTTTTTTCATCCCTCAACTTTGTAAAGAAATTTTTCAATAGTTTAGAGACAAAAATAGGGATGAAACAAGAACTTTTTTCTATACTTTGGGGATGAAAAAAAAACTTTTGGTAAAGTATAAGGACATAAATAAAAAATTTCCAATAGTTTAGGGGCGAAATATGAACTTTTTAATAGTTTAGGAACATAAAATGAACTTCTTAAAGTTTAGGGATGAAAATCAAACTTTTGGTAAAGTTTAGGGACCCAAATAGTATTTTGCACAAAAAAGAAAAAGAAAAAGAGGGAAAAAATAGATTGACGCCCCCACACCAACGGTTATTTTAATTTTGGAGGCCAATTGTATTTGTATTGGTTAATTGTGTTTTATTTTAGGTATGAGTGGTTAATTAGGTTATTAGATTTTTAGGCTAAATTACTAATTTGTTCTTTCAACTATAAGGTAAATTTCAATTGGGCCTCTCAATTACCGATTGTGTCAATTTAGTCTCTCAACTATTAATTGAACCAATTTAGTCCTTCAACATTCAAAATCAAGTCAATTTCTTCCATGAATCTCCCATTATAGAAAGTGTATAGATTTTAAAATCAAATCAATTTCAACTATTAATTCCATTAAAATTTAAATAGACAAGAGACCTAAGCATGAACTTGACTCAATTTTGAAAACTGAGAGACTAAATTGATACAATTTATAGTTGAGAGATCAAATTGAACTTTATTCAATAGTTGGAGGACCAAATTAAAAATTTATCCTAGATTATTATTAGTTTCCTAGAGTAAAGGCTATTTTATATTCAATAATTGAGATTTCCCAAGTCACTTAAAATTAAGTTTCCTTAGCCAATTACAATTAGGGTTTTGTCCTTATAGGGTAAATGGGCATAGTATACTATTCTACTCCTATGAATACATATTACGGGTTAATTAATTAAAAAAATTTCTCTAGGAATTTTCTAATTGTGTGGTGCTAACTTTTAGAGATTTGCTTTCTCTTGCTAGATGTTGACTCCAAGCAGGCCTAGCTCCTAGGTCACTCACCCTCTTTAATTTTTTTTGTTCTTTAATTTTATAGTTGCACTGTTTTGGTTTTGTCCTACTTTACAATATTGATTGCTTTTGCTAACATTCTATTTTGGAAGGTGCTAAGTAATGTAGATCTATGAAGAAAAAGGGCTTCTTCTTAAGAATATTCACGTCTCAAAGAATTTTGTGTTGCTGTAATGAGAAATACTCTATTTTTCCAAAAGGGACGTGGAAAACTAAGGTGCTCATTCAGTTTGGTTATGTTAGAAAGTATTGTGCTCTTTCATAACATGAAAGTAACAATAAGTTCAAAAAGCAAAAGAATTTAAGAAATCAGGCTTGTATATTCTGTAAATTTGTCATAATCTTAGTTTTGGCCATCATGCCTGAGGGTTTGAACTAGCAATTTTAAAATAATAGGATAATAAATTTAATGATTAGGGAAGGCTTAATGAGCTTAATAAATGTATCATTTCTGCTCTTAAGCTTTATATAACCAATGGCATGGTGGATACAGTGTGGTAGATTATGATGATTGATGTTTTTCTTGTAATAAAATCCTTGTACTATCAAAGGTTGATATGGCTTTGGTGGAACATTCCACAATAATTGTCTGAATAAATACTTCAAATACAGTAAATTATTTTAAAGACTTAAGTGTTGTAGAACACTCTGTCTATGTGATGACCTTTTGTACTTTACTAGGGTATTTGTGTAATTCAGGATCTTAGAATTTTTATTAATGAACTATGGTAGAAAATCCTATACCCCATTCACTTTGTGCCATTCCTAGCTCTTTTATCTCTCTTTTTGTACGATTCTTCTTACTTCTCTCTGCGCATTTGCTCTTAAAATTAGGAAGAAGGCATAATACAAATAAAGTTTCTATTAGAGCATAAACAGATAAATTAACACGTTACTGGACTGGTTGTCATTGTATAAGAGTTTTCATTTTTAATCAAATGTTCTCTCTCATGCAACTCAAATGAAACTTTGTCGTGCAGTATGGTGTTGGTGTGGAAGGTAATTGTTGGAAGGTAATTGTTGTGGGTAATTTCAACACGATCGCAATAATGGTGCAAACCTGATTGATTCGAACCCAACCCGATCACACTCAATATTGCTATGTGCAGTGTTCTAGAATTGTAATTTGCAATTTTCTGTAATCTGTAACAACTGGTGCTGTTCCCACCTATTTGTCAAGCTGTTAGAAATAACTTAACATAAGGAATTCAAAATTCAAGAAGCTACATACATAGTTACTTATAAAAATAAATAAATAAAGTTTTATGTGGACCTTTTCACCATATATCCCTAGTATTGTACTATTTTCTCTATCAATAATTGTCTCCCTCTTGTCCATTGTGTACAAACACAATTTGGAAATGTCCCTCTATATAAAAGGTTTCATTAAATCCTGGACATCTCAAGATGTTGCTAACACTGCTTGACGATTAATTCTTGCAGTGCTTTTCAGCGGTGGAGACTTCAAACATAAACAAGTTTTCGGCAGAAGCCACCAATAATTGATTGTCTAATGCATACTTAGATTTTATCTATTTTGAATTTGAGGCTGGCATTGAAAACGAGACGTTCATATCTTCTATGAGAAAGGTTTGTTTCTATGCACTAGTTGTTTATATGGGAAAAATATATATCATTTCTTTTTGCAATGATGTAGATTATATATTTTCGCGTAATTCAATCATTTTATTTGTATTTCAGTATAACGAATGCCTATAGTTTGGTGAACTGATTGCAATTTATCAATTGTTAATTTATTTTATCTGTATATATAATATAATTTTGCAACTGCAAACAATGAGCAAAAATTTTGGTCTTTTAAGTTTTATTTTTGTCATTTTAGTTTTGTAAGTTCACATTTGCTGTTATCGTTTATCCTTCCATCCAATTTGCACCATGTGTGTGGATCGGATGCATGGTTTTTGACAGCAAGACCAACCTCAACCTTAGTTGCCGCCTAGAATCAGGTTTGGTGTCACTAAGTCATTGGTGACGAGTTGTTGGAGGTTTGGTGGTTGAACTCAGTGATAATGGGTGCTGTTTGGGTGGCTTTATGATTGGTTTATTTGTGGTATTGGGTTGCTGTTTTAAAAAAAAAATATTTCTTGGTTTGGTTTGTTGGGATTTGAAAATCTGAGAAAATTCGAGTGTTTGGCATGTATGAAAATTTGGGTTCATGACTTTTTTTTTAATAAATTTTTTGAAAGAAAAATTAATAATTTTTTAATATTGTAATGAGTATAAATCTAGGGCCAATACAATAAATGAGAGAGAGAGAGAGAGAGAGAGAGAGAGAGAGAGTGTATATATATATATATATATAACATGTGAGGGTTTAGACTTAAGAAACTCGATACATGTTTTTTCCACAACATGGTTCAAAACATATTTAGCCTAGCATCTTGTAAGTTTCGTCATTCGTACCCCCTTTTGCGAGAGATTGGTATACCAGTTTCTTCTCGCAAAGACTGGATATGCAGTACTTAGTCTTCCTAAAAAGTTTTTTTAAATTCAAAACTAGCGCGAGCCTGAGAGTACACAGAGTCTCTTAAAAAGAGACGAATGAGTAGCCACTTGATTATAGGTTCAAGACCCAAAACATGACTTCATGAAGGTCTCTCTATCAAAATAGGTCTAAAGTTAGGGTATAGGATGAGAAAAAGTTAGGCCCTCTAAGTCTGTCCAATCGTAGCTGGCCTTCGTATCGTTGCTCAACTAGATGGAAAATAAGCTATCCTAAAGGCTCAAAAGGTGTGCACTTGTATCTAAAGCATAGGTGTGAGTCTACGTGCATGTGAGGTAAGCAAGGAAAAGCATATGAAATATGTGACCATGGGAGCAAAGGCATGTAGAGAAACAACCAACTCATGACATCAAGCTCCAAATATGTGTATGTGTATACCCAATCATGTAGGTGCACAAGCACATGAATGGTGCATCACACTATAAACTTAATCACTAATTAAGATTCACTATTATGTGAAATGAGTGAGATTATTGAATAATTTCTCTTGATTAGGAAGTAGAATTAATTAAGGCAATACAACGTTTGATAAACTTATTACATAAGTAAATCAATCCATTTAGATAAAAATTGATTGATTTTCTTTTCCATCGGATCCATCATTGTTTTGGAGCCACGATTCTAATGGAACTTTACATGCATGGAGGCAAGTAAGGAGGAGGTTTGCGGATACTTGTCTCAGCAGTGCCTCCATTCTTTACGATAAATACAGCAGCCATACCCCAGGTCATATGTCTATCTACATGACAATGCCAAAACCACACACCTGCCAAATATTATTGATGTTAACATCAACAATTCTTAGACCAGCCAGAATCAGATAATTAGATCAATTTTTAAATGCATGCATTTGCGATTCAATTTCCCTCCCCCCCTCCCCTTAAGTCAGTAGCAACTTTTTTTTTTTCCCACAAGTTTGATCCCATCTTCCCCCTTAAACTTATTTTAAAAAAATTATCCATATTTATTTTTGGTTACAAGATCTTGAGCCAACGAATGTTCTGTCTCTAATGCATGCACTTTTTATAATAATATAAACTAAACGTAAAAGATAGTGATAAAATAACTTGCCTGGATTGTTTGCTACAAATCTGATGGCAAGCCATCCATTCTTAGGCACACCGAAGGTATTAACTGCGACTGGATCAACCAAATTAAATTTTTTTGGGTCGGTTTCATTGTTATAATTTCCAGAACTACTTCCAACCACGTAAAAGCTATGCCCGTGCAAATGTATTGGATGATACCCAGCGCCCAATAAATTGGTACCTTGAAAAACAACCTCAACTGCTTCATTATAATTCAACACCTTCACCTTGGACCCAAGGTCTGCTATTGCCAGAGCTTCTGGAAGTTCGTCAGCTGTGAAGTTATAATAATAAAGGGGTTGGTCTGGGAAATCCGTAGTGTAAACCCCAGTAATATTCCTGCATGAAAGATTTTAATATAATCAAGCCTCCGTTTGGATACAAATTATAAATGAAAATTATTTCACTATGTTTATTTTTACTACTATTTATGGGTCTCACTTCACTTTTTGGTACTATTCATGAGCCACACTGTACAATTTCAACTAACTTTTACCTTTATTAATCGTACTTTCTGCAATAAGTTTTTAATTTCAACAAAATAAGCGGTATTCAAATAGACCCCAAATATCAAAATGTATTGTCATATACAATAAAAGGATAATCATATTGCCATTTGATAAAATATTCATACCTAGTCAGCAATCTATGCAATATTTGGCGAAAGTCCTTTAATAAAATACACAATTTAAAAAAAAAAATTTAAATCTCTCAAGCATAATATCACAACTCTAAAAAGATAACTAAAACATATATTGATTACATGGAAGAGGATCAAGTAATTATCAAACTCTACATGGTCATTTGAGTAAAAGTCATAGAATTTTATTCTTAGTTTTTAATTATCGCTACTATGGCATCATAGGACATGCAGTGTGCGCAAGGTTTTGCCCTTTTTTATTTTATTTTTAATAATCTAACTTCTAGCCTTTTAAAAATAAACCAGTTTTTATTTTTTTGTCATACATTTAACATAAATTTACTAAAAACTAATCTGTTGATAAATAATATGAAAATAAGCTGCCAAAAACTACACTTGCAATCGTAAAGGAAGAAATGGAAAAGAATTGAAACTGCATACTTTGTTCTTTATAAAAACAATGCAATCTATATTAAAAAATATATATAAATATATATATATATATATATATATATATATATATAAAAAAGAGGGAAAGAGGGGGAAAAACCTGTAGTAAGCAAGCAGTACATCAGTAGGAACTGGGTTATTCCAACTTATGTTATTCACGCTTGTAGCTAATGTAATATCTTCACCGGATGTTGTACATGTGGTATTTTTACATTCAATTTCAGCCATGGAAACTGTAATATACATTCTGGTGGTTATGTTTAAGGGGACATTTACGGGATGGTCTTTGACAGGAATTTAGACCCCTTAAACAATCAAATTGCGTAGCCTAGATTAATTAGCCAAGTTGTTACTTAGTCAAATTAAGCAATTCTAGGTTAAAACAATCAAATAATCATATCATGTATATAAAACAAATAAAGCAGCGGAAATAATAAAGAACACAAGATATGATCACCCAGGAAACCACACGGTAAAAACCTGGGGAGGATTTGACCCACCGATCCTCAAGGCATAACAGAATTCACTATGAAAGAATTGAAGTTCTTACAAAAGGACTACAAGCTCCCCGCTCGACTTCCTAATGCTACCCACCAGTACGAACTTCCTGACACGACCACGCGCAGGCTCCGAATCCACGGACTACTTCTTTCTTGAATTCTTCAATCAGCTACAAGCTCCCCGCTTGCTTTTCTTTTAAGTTCCAATGGTTGCAACTAAGTTGATCTTCAAGATGTTGAAATCATCTCTACCTTGAAAACCCTAAGCTTTGTGTAAAGGAAAGCTCCTCTAAGATCTCACAAGAGATTTACACAAAACAGAAAATATGAGCAACAATAACAATATGGACAACCTCAAAAACGTGGCTAGGGTTTAGTTTATATACCTAGGGTAAAAACATAAAACCCTAAACGTTTAATGAAGTAGGGCTGAGTTGGAAATTCTGCAGAAAATTCAACCTGTGCGATTTTCGATCGATCGAGTCTAATCTTCGATCGATCGAGCCAGGCCAAAAGTCCCAAGTACTTCTGCAGCCACTCGATTCCAACTGTACAATAATAAACCAACTTTGAGCAAGCCTAAACAAGACTAAATACAATGTTTTGATCATGGTTTGCCAACATTACAAATTAGAGTTCTAAATACATAAAATCCTAAGACCTTAGAACCTAACAAACTCCCCCTTTGGCAATCCGTGACAAAACCATAATTTAAAAGCTCAAAGTTTTACAAGTAAAAGCCCTTTACAAAAGTAATGCTCATAAACTCAAATTCAGCCTAACTACTATCCATCAGTTGCAAGTGTAGACAGCAGCTTTAGTTGAATCAACCTGTATATTCCTGAAATACTCAACAAACGCATAAACGCATGTGTGACAGAAAAGAGTAAAACAACAGGTATAACATTCTTGTAAGATTCACACAACACAAAATAAAGACATATATGAATGAACAACTCATAAATATAAGTCAATAAGCAGTGAATCACAAAGCAACAAGAATCAATGAATATAACATGTATATCAATCAATGTTACTCCCCCTAACATGAATATCCCCAAAAAATGATATACAAAGTGAAGCACCTAGATACAATCTAAAAAACTCCACAAGCTCCTCAAAACAAAAAGTCTCCCCCTAACTACAAAAACCCCTCTACAAGTCAAAATACCACTCCCCCTTTTTGTGACGGAATGCCAAAGAGCAATCACAAGTCGCCATCAAAAGGAGGTGGTGAGGGTGAATGAAGACGCGCCAAGTCAGCTCGTAGAGCACGAAACTCATCAAGCAAGTCCACCAAAATCTGTCCATGAGCCGCCTGAACGGTCATGACAGTCTCCAAAGTACGACGAACATCGAAGTCGGCCGAAGGAGGTGGAGGAACATCAGCAGCAGCAGCATCATCACCAACTGGATCAGTAACATCCTCACCAGCAATACCTGCAGAAGAAGAAGGAGGAGGTGCGCTACTAGAGGGCTCAGACCTAGGGTGTTTAGAACCAGCTCGAAGATGAGCAGCCCTTTGTCTAAGAAAAGACGCACCTATAGGAGCAATAACATGAACGGGCTCAGAGTAAGGGAAGCCACCAAGATCAAGATGAAGGAGAATCCTATGAATGAAAATAGGATGAACAAGAGCATGAGCAGATGATGAACTCCTATAAACATCGTTCAAAGAACGAAGAAAAAGATGGGGAAAACTAATAGGAGCATCAATAACAAGAGCGTACAAAAATACACACCTCTCAAGAGGAATGGTGTGAACATGGGAAATGGGCCAGATAGAATGACACGTTATCCTAAAGAAAAGATAGTGTAACCCAGAGAGCTCAGCAGAGGTGATCCGAGGATCAGAACCCCACTGGACAGTAGTCCCAGTGATGTAAGACAAGACATCACTAATCTCGGGAGACACATCATATGGATAGACAGGATGTCGAACCCATGGTACCCCTAGAGCATCAGCCACTACCGTAGGAGTAAGTGTGTACTCTACGCCTCGTATCCAACTCTGGACAAGAGTGTTGGAATCATAGATGCGGATAGAGAGGTTCGAATAGAACTCTCTAATCAAGGCAGAAGGTGGAGGAGGATCAGAAACATCCACCAAGGGTAACCAGCCCCTACGCTCAAAGTTTGCCCTAATGGCAGGATCAAGTTCATCTAAGTGAACAGAACGCTCAGCCCAAATTTTTCTCCTAACATTCAGCTTCTCAAAAATCTCTTGGTTTTTCTCACTAGAAAACCTCTCACGATCATAGGATGGAGGGGGTGAAGGAGAAGGTGAGGGAACATTCCTACGGGCTCTAGTTTTCCTAGGCATAGTGCTAAGGAAAGGACAGAGACACAAAGGAAAAACCAAAAGAACAAGAGAAAATAAAACCAAGGGCAGACTGCAAATTAGCACAATAAAAAATATAGAACAAAAATCTATATGATGCATGAACATTAATAATGTTGTGATGCATGATCTAATGCAGTAAACAAATAAGTTCAATTGAGATTGAAATTGACAAAATTGGCTTGAACATGGAATTTTTATCAAAAATCCCAAAAATTGAAAAACCACTTGTTGAAATTTTATACCAAAAAAAATGAATTGAGCATTATAAAACACATTACATAGATTATAATGCTTAATTACAACTACACAACAAGTCAATTTTATCAAAATCATCTCAATTTAACAAAAGCCCCAATTCGGATCAAGAACAAATCCTTTTTAAAAACCTGATTCGCGACTTTCGATTGATCGAAAAATACATTCGATCGATCGAATGAAACAGTCATTTTTAAACAAATTAAAGCACTTTTTCGATCGATCGAAAAACAGGCTGGATCGATCGAAATGGGCAGAGGCTCACTAAATTTTGAGAAAAATCACAGTTTTGAAAGACAAACCAAATTTTGAAAAAAAACAACTCCTCAAAGCATTAAATTACAGAAATAAAATGCATGAGTATGAGATGGAATGATTTTTCAAAAACCCAAAATTTTAAACCCCAATTTTCTCAAAAACAAGTTTCAATCATTCTTCCTTTGAATATTCTCAAACAACAAATATGTTGTACACAAATCTCAAGATAATTTCAAACTTGGTTGGTCAGACCAAAAACACACACACTAGCATGTACAGTGTTTAACAAAGAGTAACTTGTGTAGTGTGTGATACTAGCAAAAAACTTGAGATACATGTGAGGTGATATGTGAATAGCAATCAAACACAAAGTCTACACAATTCATCACATAGAATTTAAAAGAGACTATCACCTAAAGAGTTACATCCTATAACTCCCACATCTCCTAGAACAAAAGCTTGCAATCATGTAAGTTTCTTGTATTTTTGCCCCATTATTTAGGTGAAATTTGGCATAAAGCCTAATAGTACACACCGGTTTGAATTAAGTGAATTGGCATCAAGCCTAATAGTACACACCAGTTTTAAGCATTAAGCATTTAAACATTTAAAGAGGCTACACCTTATGTTCTTTTTGTGCATGTGCTACACTTTCTCGAGCACAAAATCTTATGATATGCACTAAGGTGTTCATGATTGACTAGTGAACAGTGGTGAGATGGTTATTTATGCCTTTCTCAAAAGGATCAAGTCCGACAGTCAAATAACATGTGACTTCAAGATCAAGACAAAGTGATTAATAACCACAAACATCTTTCCCACACAACATGCACTACAAAGCTTTAACTAGTCAAGTGCAATATTTAAGCTCATCAAAGTTAAACAAGGTACACAGAACATGACATGTGTCAAAAGATAGACCAACCTTGTTTTTCAAAAATCAAGAAAAGTAGTGTCTAACATAATTTTTGCTTTCACTTTTCCCTTTTTAAAAAAAAAAAAAAAAAAAAGAGAAAACAGATACATCCTAGAATGAAATGCATGAATGTAATGCAATGCAAGTCCTAGAACAAAAACAACAAAAAGACACAAACCAAAGAACAATGGTCACCAAAGAATAGAGCAATTAAGCACAAGGACCATGTCAGAAAGACTCAGTTAGTTCGAGTCTTTTGCATCCAAAACTTTTTAGATGCACCACGAGCATTGGAGTTCTTATTCACATTAGAGTGATTCCCAACTCCAGGATTGGAATAAAGGTTTAACACCTTTACCAATTCACCAATTAATGCCATAGGATCATGTGCTTGAGGCACAGGCACTTTTGGTTTAGTTGCTCTCTTATCAGCTTGAAGCTTGTAACAGTTAGGACGAATGTGTCCAGACTTACCACAGTAATGACAAACCCAAGCAGGTTTACCATGCATCTTGTCCTTAGATTTGGTAGGCTCCTTAGGTTTAGATTCTCTTAAGTCTACCCTAATCTTCTTAGGTGGTGAAACTTCTACGGATTTAACTATCTCACTCACAGGTGGTTTGACAGTTTCACTCACAACCTCACTCACAGAAGGTTCAGAAGAAGAAGAAGGAACAAAAGTAGTGGAATGTGGTCCAGATTCAAAAATGCTTTCAACATATCCTAACCCAGTTTTATCAGCAGGAGACTTTTGAACATTCAGCATGTGATCAAGTTTAGAACTAGCAGATCTAGCAACAGATAAATCATGTTCCAAAGTTCTAACTTTATCAAGTAAAAGCATGTTCTCAGATTTAACATTATTCAAAAGCTCATTAGTATCAAATAGTTTAACAAGCAAATTTCTCTTTTCAAGCTCAAGAGAGTCAATTTTCTTTAGGCCAAGTTCAACTTTCATAGCATCCTTTGCAGCAATTTTGCAAAGTTTGTTATAGGCCTCTTGAAGATCTGCATCTTCAGAGAGTTCCCCATCAGAAGGGTTCTCCTCAGCAGATATGCTTTCATTGACTATAGCAGTAGCCGTGAAAGCAATGAAGTTTCCATCCTCGTCCCCACCGAACTCATCATCAGAAACCTCATTATCACTAAGGGTTACAGCCATAGCTTTACCCTTATTCTTCAAGAATGTAGGACATTCAGATTTCACATGACCATACCCTTGACAGCCAAAACACTGAGGACCCAAAGAGTTATTAGAAGATTGACCAAAATTTTCTCTAGGTTTTTCAAAATTGTTAACCTTAATGGGATCATTCTTCCTAAAATTTCTAGGTTCAGCAGTGTAAGTCCCTCTTGCCTTTCTATTTGTATTCCTCAGAAAGTTCTTAAAGTTCTTGGCAAGATAGGCAATCTCTGTAGCAGAGAGCTCATCATCAAATCCACCACCCTCAACATCATCAACTGACTTAAGAGCCATTGATTTGGATTTGTTTACTTTAGGGAGGTCAGACTCATAGGATTGAAGAGATCCTACAAGCTCATCAACAGGGATGGAGTCCACATCCTTGCTTTCAGTGATGGCAGCCACTTTGGGTCTAAAATCTTCAGTTAAAGATCTAAGAATCTTCCTAACAATTTTAGGTTGATCATAGATTTCACCCAAATTAAAAGCAGAATTGACAATATCATTTAATTTTGCATAAAATTCATCAAAAGATTCATCATCAGACATTCTAATGCTTTCGAATCTAGAAGTCAATTGTTGCAATTTATTAATCTTAACTGCCTTTGTGCCTTCATGCACAGTTTGGAGGATTTTCCATGCAACATGAGCAACCTCAACATTTGAGATCCTCTTAAATTCCTCCATAGAAACAGCATTAAAGATAGCATTCATAGCTTTGCTATTGAAACTTGCTGCTTCTTTTTCAGAAGTTTGCCACTCACTCACAGGAGTAGCGGGTTTTACCCATCCGTATTCAACGGAATTCCAAACCCTTTCATCAATGGATTTCAGGAATGCTTTCATCCTTACTTTCCAATAAGCATAGTTGTTCCCATCAAAATGAGGAGGAACAAACAAAGAGTGTCCATGCTCCATGACAACAGGGGTCAAGGATCAGCTCAGAGATTAAAAATCTCAAACACAAAGAGCTACCCGCTCTGATACCACTTGACAGGAATTTAGACCCCTTAAACAACCAAATTGCGTAGCCTAGATTAATTAGCCAAGTTGTTACTTAGTCAAATTAAGCAATTCTAGGTTAAAACAATCAAATAATCATATCATGTATATAAAACAAATAAAGCAGCGGAAATAATAAAGAACACAAGATATGATCACCCAGGAAACCACACGGTAAAAACCTGGGGAGGATTTGACCCACCGATCCTCAAGGCATAACAGAATTCACTATGAAAGAATTGAAGTTCTTACAAAAGGACTACAAGCTCCCCGCTCGACTTCCTAATGCTACCCACCAGTACGAACTTCCTGACACGACCACGCGCAGGCTCCGAATCCACGGACTACTTCTTTCTTGAATTCTTCAATCAGCTACAAGCTCCCCGCTTGCTTTTCTTTTAAGTTCCAATGGTTGCAACTAAGTTGATCTTCAAGATGTTGAAATCATCTCTACCTTGAAAACCCTAAGCTTTGTGTAAAGGAAAGCTCCTCTAAGATCTCACAAGAGATTTACACAAAACAGAAAATATGAGCAACAATAACAATATGGACAACCTCAAAAACGTGGCTAGGGTTTAGTTTATATACCTAGGGTAAAAACATAAAACCCTAAACGTTTAATGAAGTAGGGCTGAGTTGGAAATTCTGCAGAAAATTCAACCTGTGCGATTTTCGATCGATCGAGTCTAATCTTCGATCGATCGAGCCAGGCCAAAAGTCCCAAGTACTTCTGCAGCCACTCGATTCCAACTGTACAATAATAAACCAACTTTGAGCAAGCCTAAACAAGACTAAATACAATGTTTTGATCATGGTTTGCCAACATTACAAATTAGAGTTCTAAATACATAAAATCCTAAGACCTTAGAACCTAACAGTCTTTGCTTGCTAAGCTCCTGAGAAGACTTGAGAATTTTATGGCAGCTTTTGAGTCTTTGTAATTGGAAAGTGTACTTGGAAAGGAAGGAGATAATGGAATAGTGTAGTTTCCTCTGTATTCGATGATCGCGGTGACATTGAATTCGTCAAAATTTGTAAGATCCACCTCTTGGCTCCAGAATTGTCGAGCAGCTATATAATAATGGCCAAGAGTCTGATTTGCTGTGAGTAGAATATCCATGGTTTGTCCTGCGGCTATCATTATGTAACTAGTAGTTATGGGTTTGATATAACTTGCATCTATTCCAACAATTGTGAGGTTGTGTTCAGCTATTGCAAAAAACATATTTGCTGCCACAATTGAGTTGACTAGACGAAGAAGATAGATATTGCCGTGATCAACCACCCGACGGTATGTTGTTTCTACAACATTAAGATTATGACTCAATTAATTCCAATGTGTGATTTATTTATGAATAACGTTAAATATATACAAATTTTAGTAAATAAATTTTATAAACTGACATGACAATGAATATGATCGTGGACTTAAAAAACCTAATAAATGAATATGTAACCACTTTTTTGTGATTAGTAAAATGTCAACTTGTAAAGATTATGTAGTAGAGAGATGTTAGGGATACTACAAAGAGTGATGATAGGAATACTATAGATTTTACTATATAGGTCTTGCAAACTAACGTGTCACCAATCACAAAAAATAATTCAAATACTCATAATTATTTTACAAGTGATTCTATTGATACTATAATTTTTACTACGGTAGAAATTAATGTGTCACCAATTAGGAAAAGAAAAAAAAGTGATTTTGATATTCATCTATTATGTTTTTGACATTCACCAATCACATCTATTGTTACATCAATTTGTATAGGTTATATAGTAAAATTTTCTTTATCTTATTGAAGTGAAACAAATCTCATTAAGAGTAATGTTGCAAGTACTACAAGTTTACTAAATTGAGCTTACAAACTAATGAGTCATTAATTATAAAGAGGTGATTCAAATGAATATTTATGAGTTAATTGAAACCCACCAATCACATTCATTGTCATATATGTTCTGCTACATAAAGCCCTTTAGCAAAACTTGTAGTACCTTTAACATTTTCCATCTCATTTTTAGCATTTCTCATCTTATTTATTACCACATTAGTTTAGTTTGTAAAATTTTTGTCTTAGATTTAGACTTTTCTGTAACAAAATGATCCAACAGGGTAGATATTTTGGACTAAGATTCTAGGGAATTCTATAACATAGGGTTATTTTAATCTTGACCTTTTATTTTATAATAAACGGTTTTGATTATCACAATTGGTAAATATGCATAAAGTACACGAACAATTGGCGTACATCCATTAAAATTAAAGTTACTTGCATCTTACTTACTGTTTTGCAAAACTACGTACTGTTTGCAAAGCTACATAACTAAACGCGTTACTTTAAGTTTAAATGTAAAATAAGCGTTAAATACGAATAGTGTAAAAATCGGCTCGTTACATTCGGGTTTGTTAAATGTTAAAAAATCAGCTTTTTATTGAAACTTGTTGGTTGTTGCATCGGACAAGGAATATAAAATATTAAAAAATCTCAATAAAACGAATACATGTTCAACACTAAATGAGCCTAAGGATGCGTTTGGGATAAGTTTATATTGGGCAGCTTATTTTATTATTTGGCTTATTTTTGTTATTATTTATAGGTCTTATTGCACTTTTTGGTACTATTCATTTTGATACTATTCATGGGTTCTACTGTATTATTTCAGCTAACTTTTAGTTTTATCTACAGTATTTTCAACAAAAAATTTTCAATTTCATCTAAATAAGTTGTTCTCGATCCTAAAAGTCATTTTTAATATATTTAAAATATAAACCTAACAAAACACATATTCCAAGTCTATGTCATTGTTCCTAGTGCCAAAATATCCATGTTTAGGATTTTTTATTATTATTATCTTAAATACTCTAAAACTAGTGCAACACATATTACTTAAGAATGCTAGGTATACAATATTTTTACAACAAAATTAAAGTAGTAAATTGTTACTTGTTATAATTTAGGCCCACCATTAACATCACTTTTTCACTCACCAATAATAGCTTGTCATCGAGGATTTGCTATAGAATTTTTGTGAAAAATGTTATGAACATAACACTACTTCTACTACAAAAACTTAATAATTGAGGAGACTATAAATGTGCTTGGTGTTATTTTATAAAAATAATAATGAGTGTTTAAATTACTTTTTCTAATTAGTGACGCGTCAATTTATATGACCTATATTATAAATTTTGTAATTTCTCTTGCATTGTTCTCAAAAAATTTAAATTTTATTTGAATGTTCTAAAGATTAAATCACACTTGATAGGAGTTAAAAGGTTATGATACAAAAATGATTGTATTTATCTAAAAAAAGATATGGTAAATGTTTATGTATTTTTGTTACTATTTTTTTTAAAACAAATGTAACATACCTGTAACATACACGTACCGTTTTTTCTCTGTTTCCGTATTTTTATGTTGAATTTTGGAAACGTACTTTTTTGAAAGATGTCGAACTATACTCGTCCTAATGCTTGTCATATTAAACTCATACCGTATTTTACTAACTATGCTGATTATACCGTGTCATTAATCCATTAACAAAAATCTTAAAATAATGATGCAATATTAGCAATTAAAAAAAATTAACATGTCAGATTTTGAATTTTTTGAATTTATTTTAGTTTTCAAAAACTTGAAAAGACCCAAATCTAAGAACCAATTTCACTATTGTACCTCTCGTCCTTCTCCACTTCTACTTTCACCGTCGTGCTGACATTGATGGCACAAGCCTGTCTCAAACAAGATCTCGACAGCAACAATTATAGAGAACTTGGATCAAGATGGAGTTCGGCCAAACCCAATCACTTAGATCTTAATCATCAAACCCACATAACATTCTCTCTCTCTCTCTCTCTCTCTCTCTCTCTGAATATATCTCAATTTCAATTTGTTCCAATGAAATTATCTACTTATTCTTCTCAAAAAATAACAAATAAAATTATATACTTATTATGTGCTTGCATTTTACTCAATGAAATGGATACCATGTTGACATAATGTGTTGCAATTAGGGGTGGCAATTGGGCAGGTTGGGTCATAAATGGGTTGGGTGTGTAATGTACCATTTACCAATTTATGACCCGTTTATATATAAATTAATTACCCAATACCCACCCATTTAATCTAATATGACCCAAATACCTCTAAAACTACTTGAATACCCTCATAACTTCCAAAATGACCTAAATACCCTAAAATACCCAAAATGACCCAAATACCCCTACACTTCCAAAATTACCAATATACCCTTGAACATCCAAATTATCCCTGTTAGGGGTTTTTTTTTTTTTTTTTACACCTAATATTATTTAAATAACACCTATTTATTTTTCAAACATCACAAACAAATTATTGGGCATACCTAAACACTTTTTTTACTATTACTATGCTAGCTCGCAACCGTTTTTTCTTTCCTTCACAAAACTGGGCTACAAATGTAAAAACATTATAAGACCCAATAGTTTTTATAAAGCCTAAATTATTTACTGAGTAAGTAAAATCTCATTCTTTCTAAAGCTCAAGAATTTTTTATGCTTAGCAATATTTGGAAAAAACCCATGATTCAAATTCATGGTAGTACTATTTTATCAATGGGATTCAACCCCATAATCAAAGCTCATGATTCAAATTCATAGCAATACTATCTTATCAATGAGATTCAATCCCATAATCAAAGCCCATGATTTAAACCCATGGCAAATTATTTATCAAAAAGCCATATTTTCATTGGCAACATCGAAAGCCTGGTTCTCGCTGGCAACATAAAAAAAGCCCAATTTTCATTGGCAATATCAAAAGCCTAATTTTCATTGGCAACATTAAAACCCAGTTCTCGCTGGCAACATCAAAAGCCCAATTCTCACTGGTAATATCAAAAGCCCAATTTACGTTGACATTATTTTATCAAAAGCCTGAGAATATTAATGCTTGGCAAAAAATATCATGTTTATTTCATTTAAAAGACGAACAATGTTTCTTAAACATTACTATGGCAAAAAACCATAGCAATCATTTTATAAAAGTTCAACAGAAAGTTATCTTGAAAATTATGATATTCATCTCATATTATAAACCCATGAATGTGTGGTCATCATTTACAATCACAACATCCATCTTCGGAGCTCATGGTAACTATTCAATCCCACAAGGTCACCATTTAAATTATGATGTGATTTTTAGAAATCATGAACATTACTTATGATGTGGAATTCATCACTTTCAAAAATAGTAAATGTTACTTACAAAGGCATTTTGAAACTTATCCCATTATTTCAAATATTACAACTCATTGCCTAAGGACCCATTACAAGTATCTATGAAAGCCCAAAATATTTACTAATAATAAAAGTCCATGAGGGATGAAAACCAATGGCAACATGTTTTGTTGATGCCCATTTTGTAGGGTGAACACAACCCAGCCCAAAGGGACCAGCTCACATGAGCAAGCCAAATCCAAAGAACCCCAGCAAGAGGCAGAGGATTGAAAGTGGACAACCAACCCTTGTTCATCCTTGACCAAGGTATAGCTGGAGGCCTCTACAAGAGAACCAAGTCTTTGAGGATGAACTAGGGGCTATCCCATCAGCTTTCTGTCACCCTCTACCTGACGTGAACAGTGCCCAAAGGTTATGATATCAGCTGAAGTCTAATGGGTGATGAAACTCCATCATTTTCCTCAAGACTATATCTCCAACGGAAGAGGGGCTGAAACCAAGTTATCCAAATCTCAACAAATTAATGCTATAAATGTCAAAAACGTTTAAGGCATGGTTCATGTGCCAAGCCCATGAATCCTAAAGGGGAAAAATTGGGAACATGTAGTTTGGAGGGCATAAAGGGATCTCCAGCAGAACCCCCTGAAGTGGACTTAAACTTTGACACCTAGCTTAGGGTGTTGAATCCTACTTCTTGGGGTCCAAATCTCAGTTGTAGCACTAGGATTCATTCTTAATACTTGCCTTAATCCTATTGGTTAAACTCAACTCTAGAAATCTTGACATTTAATGTAAAACACCCCAAAAACCCACCATGTGTCATATTACCCAAAGAAGCAAGGTAGCCCCAAAAGCAAATCTCCTACTTCTGGCCAAATCCTAGGATGATTAAGCATGATTCCCTACCCCTGATCAGTCCTACGTTTTTTGGATTCTTGTTAATTAATGCTTCCCTAAACTCCACTATAAAAACATAAGCACCCCAGCCCACAAATACACGGCTACTCCCTTTGAAAACTTTTGATTTGTTTGTCATTTTGCTTGTGGTTCAGCTCTCCTTAAGCTCACAACTCATTACCCTTAGCCCATACTCACCTAGCCTCAGACATTCCTTTCTTCTTTTTGCATATCCACAGCTCATAAATGCTCCATAATCAGTCACAAACAGTCCACTACTCACTAAAACCTTAACCTCAGCATTAATTCCATCCCACTCACTCAAAACAGCCCACATTACTCCATTCATGCTTTATGTATATATATTCCCCAAAATCTTAGTTTAATAATTGCTGCACTGAGCTGGGATTTCTCTCTCCCTTCATACCATGCCAATTAACCCCTTTCTTATGGAACCTCTAATTTTTACTTTTTGTTTTACTATTGAAGGATATAATGTATTTGTAACAATGGAATTCTTCCCTCATATTGATGTAATGATGGCTGAAAGTACAATAAATTCCCCTGATCAAGACACACAAGGACTCCCAGAAGTTAACACTTTCCTAAATTTATTTAATCATTGATTGCTGGACTCTAAGTGTAATTTCACCCCTACTACTGGAGAATTTATTTTTCTGGACTGTGTAATTTCACCCCTACCGCTACAGAATTTATCTTTTTGGACTCTTTAAGTGTAATTTTACCCTTACTACTAGAGAATTTATTTCCTTTGTACTATCAGAATAGGACCACTAACGTATTAATTAAGTATTGTAAAGTATTTTTATTGGGCTTTTGTTGCTATTTTGTCAAGTGCAGCATTTATTTCTTGCTTGGATAGGCTTGTCATCACACCGAAAGCCTTAGGGCATCGTCTCAAGAGCCCATAGTTGAGTTTCGGCTTGGCTTCCCAATATTTTATTCAAAGGCATCAATTTCTCCCTCAACAATCCCCAAAATCTCTAAAATGAGCAAAATATCGCCAAAATCTCTAAAATGAGAAAAATACCTATGAAACCTCTAAAATTACCAAAATACCCATGATATCTCTAAAATCACCAAATATGCTCAAAAACCACTAAAATGACCAATATACCCCCAAAATTTGTAAAATTAGCAAAATTCCCATGGAACCTTTAAAATGACCAAAATATCTCTGAAACCTAAAAAAAGGACCAAAATACCTCCAAAACCTAAAAATGACCAAAATACCCCCTAATGGGTCAAGGGTATTTCGATAATTTTTTAGGTTTCAGAGGGTATTTTGGTGATTTTTAGATTTCGAGAGTATTTTGGTCATTTTGTAGGTTTCAGGGGTATTTTGGTCTTTTTTTAGGTTTCGGGAGTATTTCGGTCATTTTCTAGAAATTTAGATTTTCTGTTGCTTATTTAAATTTTAGATGAGTTTTAGTGGGTATTGATGGGTTTATCCATTAAGATCCATATAATTAAATAACATAATGAGTCTTTACCCATTCAACCCAAATATTCAAATGGGTTGAGTTAAGACTTATCAAAATTAGTTGGTTAATGGGTAAGTTCATGAATATGGATAAAAATTGCCATCTCTAGTTGCAATTAGTGCTCAATTATTAGATCTCGAAAACATTACAATTCGGAGCATTTTTATATGCTTGAAACTCAGAATTAATTACAGCTGTGTTTAATTATACTTCTATTGTGCCTAGTTCATTTGAGTCTGCTTGCATTTAGTTAAGCTCTTGTTGTTCTTATGAAAATTTTATTTAGCACACGCAAATCCGTGTTTTCAGGCAATTAAAAACTAAAAAATGAAAGAAGAAAGCTAATTCAGCTTCAATCTCATAGATTTACGTGAAATTGAGAGATACTGAGACTGCGAAACAAGTAAAAATTGAAGCATAAACTTGCCTCCGGTTAGAGATCGAAACGTAAGACTGAGTCTTGGATTTAAGTTTTTCAATTTTTGAAAATTTAAAAATAAAATCAAAATTTCAAAATATGACGTATCAATTTAATTGATTCTTTTAAATGTGACATTATTATTTTAAGATTCTTGCTAGTAGATTGATGACATGATTTAATCTGAACCTTTTATTACAAAAATAAATAAGATCAAAATTAAAGAACTCAAGAAGATCTTAATTCAGAGTATTTCTGAGCTATAAAATCTAAAATATAATATACTATCATACCTTTGGAGCATGGACACAAATCACCTGGTTCGCCGTTTATGGTGTAACCAATAGAGTGTGGCAGATCATCGACATATATTAGGGCGTAATCCAATTCGGATTTTAAATTTCCCCTGTACAATGAACCTGCATTTTCAACAAAACTTAATCAGAAATACACTAGCATAATATTATTCATTCATTGACCAACACAGGCAGTTATATATAGAGGAAAAGATAAAGGCGTGGAGACTGTAGAGATATGACACATGATTTTTGGACATATGAGAAGGCTTAGAGTAGGTATGACGCATCCAATAAGAGAGCTCTCGACAATCAAGGCTGCGTTTGGTTTGGCTTCGAACCACTTCTGGAAAAGCATTTCCGGAAAATTAGTGTGTTTGGTTGGTTTGTAAAATTCGGTCAACTGTAATGCATTTCCCCTTTGACCGTAAAATAGAGGCAGGAAGGTGGAAAATGAATTCAGTTCTCATTTTCACTTCAAACAAATTCCAGAAAAGAGCTCTCTCATCTCTCACATGCACTCTTCGACCAACTGCTCTCCAAGCTCCAAGCTCACACCGACGATCCACACACCGACGAGCTCCAAGCTCCAAGCTCCGATCTACTCTCTGACAAGCTCCAAGCTCCAAGCTCCAAGCTCCGATCCACACCAAGCACCGCGCCAATCTCGCCTTCGATCGCCGGCGATTGCCTTCGATCGCCTCCGCTCAAGCTCGCCTCTGCCGCGCAATCTCGCCTCCGCTCGCGCTCGCCTCTGCCGGCGACCCACGAACCCAAAGCCCAAAGTGTTCGATCCAGACCCAGGCGTTCGACCCAGACGTTCGATTCATCGCCTTCGACCTTTGACCGACGACCCAGACCTTCGACCCAGATGTCGTCGTCGACCCATCGTCGAGACCCAGACCCAGACCCATCTTAGTTTTGTTTGTTTAAAGTTTGATTGTTGTTGTTGTTGCCGGAATCAATTTGTTGTTGTTGTTGTTGTTGCGTTGTTGTTGACGGAATCAATTTGTTGTTGTTGTTGTTGTGTTGTTGTTGCCGGAATCAATGTGAAAAAATGGTAGGAAAATAGCATTTTCCTAATAGAACCAAACACATGAAAATATTTTCCACAACAATTTTCATAATTCGACCAAACACTTAAAAATATTTTCCTTTTCCGGAAAATAGCATTTCCGGAAAATATGTATTTTCCGGAAAACGTTTTACACGAAACAAACACAGCCCAAGTTTCATTTTGCTTTTCATTCATTTGAACATGAATTTTTAACATATTAAATTAGTCTCGTGCCATACATTGTTTAATCAACAATCACGTATTAATTTTAAAAAATTAATAATGGACAAAATTTAAGTCTAATTCCTCATGTGTTGTACTTTATGTTCTTCAAGATAAATTTAACAATTTGATTTATTAGTCAATACAATTCGTTGTAAATAGTTACAATTTCCAAAGCTACATGGTGGATTGAATTGGAGGGAGTCAAACTACAACACCTAAAGAACTTCTAAATTTAATGAACAATAGAAAAAGATATTAAAATAACAGAACAAAAACTACTTTAAATCACATTATGAATGCACAACATGTAAAGCTAAGATTTTTGTTATAAAAATAGTATAATAAATTATAAGATAACTTATAAAAAAAATAACAAAAATCATATTTAATAACTTCATATCGACTGGTAGGCCCAGTATTTTCCGTTCCAGAACTCATTATCGTACAGAAAACCCCCCCTGTTTCATCTTGCTCTAAATATCGGACCATTTCGGAAGGTACCAACCATTTCAGCCCATTTTGGCCATTCCGGTCGAAAAATGTATTTCAGCCCGAAATGGTTCATTATGCAGTTTTTCATTTAAACCAAAAAAAAAAAAAAAAAAAAAAAAAAAAAAACAAACCATGAACTAGAGGTTAACAGAGGCGTGGTGGTGGAACTAGCGGCGCTGCTTTAGTTGGGCTGAGCAGAACTGAAGCTTGGTTGGACAAATTGTCATTTTATGGAAGAAAGAGAGAACCGACGAATAAGTGGAGAATGAGATGAAGGAGAAAAAGTAAGGAAAAGAGAAAACAGTAAAAAAAAGAAATGGTTGAAAGTTAAAAGTTGTGGCTGGGATAAGAAGTAGAGTTATTGTCCACATCAACTCTCTTTTATTTCCAAGGAAATCACGTGGATCTTACCATTTTCAATTTTCAATTTTGAAATTTTACTTTCTATTTTTATTTTTCCGTTCTTATATTTATTTATTTTTTTTTTTTTTAAGTTTTAGATAATGTTAGATTGATATGATATGTTAGACTTGGCCCATTTTTATTGGGCATGTTGGACTAAACATATAGGTTAGATATAAATTTAATAACTGTATACACACTTTTAACTCACATCACTAGCATCACATTCATATCTTTTCCATAAGGGCAAAATGATGTTGACTCTTTATTGAACAGACGTGAAAGATTTATTTTTTTTATTTATAATTTTTTTTATTAAAATCTAGTGGGATTGAGAGATTTAAAAATATAAGCATACCAAGAATGATTATATCCTCATCATCTGGTTTGGGAAATGGATAAGTTGTTCCAATAGTAGGCAAGATAACAATGGCACCATGAACATAGGCTCGTGTCCAATCG
The DNA here is from genome assembly GCA_019022515.1 of Quercus aquifolioides. Lineage (NCBI taxonomy): Eukaryota > Viridiplantae > Streptophyta > Magnoliopsida > Fagales > Fagaceae > Quercus > Quercus aquifolioides. The sequence continues at coordinate 80,966,632 of CM032327.1, forward strand.
CTATGTGCATGCCACCAGAGTGTTCCCTCCTCAGTGGAAAATATGACCTCATATGTGAAGTTTGATCCTGGTTCAATAGGACATTGCGTGATGTATTCTAGGCCATCTGACCATAGATTTCTTGGTTGCTTTACACCATGCCTATAAGAACCATAAAATTATCCAAAGATGTGAATCTTGTTAAGCAGTACTTATGTAAGAGATAGAGTAATGAAAATATTTTTGCTTGCATTAGTTTTTTTTTTTTTTTTGGTCCCTTATGAATGTGAGTTCATAGAACTCATGTTAAAAAATCATTTTGATATATGTATATATATATATATATATATGTGCGTGTGTGTGTGTGCGCTTTATGAGTTCAACAATGATGCTAAAGATCAGAAGGAGTAGAAGAAGAAGTGAAAGTCCTATGGGCTTTAGTCTTCCTAACCATGATGCTAAAGATTAGAAAGGATAGACAGAAAAGAGACAAAAGACAAAAAACAAGAAAAACTCAAGGGCAAAATGCATCAGACACAGTTAGAGCAAAAACAATATAGAAAATGACAATCTATATGATGCATGAACAATATTAACACATGATGCATGCTCTAATGCAATGAGAATAGTTCAATTATACTTTAAAAATCACAAAATTGGCTTGAACATAGAGTTTATATAAAAAACCCCAAATTTTGAAAACCCACTTTCAAAAATCCCAACAAATTGACCAATTTATCATTACACAAGTTAGATAACAGTATATAATGACAAAATGAATCAATAACACAAGCCAATTTCATCAATTTATGCTTATTTGAACAAAATCCCCAATTCAGGTAGTTTCAAGCCCTAGATATTTCAATTTTTCCCAATTCATCAAATTGATCAAATTAAACCACAAAGATCATGTTAATATCATCCCACAACAAAAACCCATTGATCAATTTTGAAAGAAACCAATGAAAACACCAAAAACCTCAAAATCCCATAGGTTTGAAATTTTCCCTTAAATGCATGAAAAGTGCGTGAAAAATTAAATTAAATCAAAAAAGAAAGGGTAAAAGGGTCATACCGGTGCTAATGACAAAAACCTTTGAGAGAAATTGAGGGAAAAAGACAAAAAATTTGTCTTTGAATCTGGATCAGTCGAAGAGAGAGAGAGAGAGAGAGAGAAAGAGCTTTTGAAAAATTGTGAATAGTGAAGAACACGTGAAAAACTCATGTTTTAAAAAACTCTCTGAACGATTTTTGATTGATCGAAAAATAGATTCGATCAATCGAAAATTACATTCGATCGATCCAGCAGCGATCGAGCATCAATTGAGCCAGGCTGATTCAAACCAAAATTTTAATCGCAATTTCGATCGGTCGAGCAACAAGTTCAATCAATCGAAAATCTAGAAAAATCAAATTTTTTGAAAAACACAGCAATTTTATGGTAAAACACCTCAAAGCATAGAATTTCATGAATGAAATGCATGAGTATGAGATTAAAAGTTTTTCAAAAACACTTGTATTTAACCCAGATCTCCAAAAACAAAATTTTCACTCAAATTGTCCACAAATCTCAAAGTTTAGACACATTTTGCATTAAAATCAAGGAACATTTAATCTTGGATGGCCACAACAAGATCACACACAATATAATGTACCAAGTTTAGCAAAGAGTAAATTATGTAGTGTGTGCAACTGGCAAAAACTTGAGATACATGTGAGGTGATAAGTAAATAGTGATCCATCACAATTTCGACAAAATTCATCACATAGTTTTGAAAGAGACTATTACCTAAAGAGTTACATCATACACCTCTCACATCTCATAGAATAAAAACTTGCAATCATGTAAGTTTCTTGATTTGCCTCATAATGTACACACCAATTTTATTTGATTTGAAATTTATTAAATTAGCCAAGATAATGTACACACCAATTTTATTTGATTGTGAAGTTATTATAGCCTAATAATGTACACACCAATTTTAGCATTTAATCCAAGGTTACACCTTATGTTCTTTTCGTGCATGTGCTACACTTTCTCGAGCACAAAATCTTATGATATGTACTAAGGTGTTCATGATTGACTAGTAAACAGTGGTGAGATGGTTATTTATGCCTTTCTCATTAAGTTCAAGTCTAACAATCAAAGGCATGTAACTTCAAGATCAAAATCATGTGATCAAAAACCATAAACAACTACCACACAACATACACTACAAAGCTCAAACTAGTAAAGTGCAATAAAATAAGCTTTCCAAGCTAAACAAGGTACATAAACATGTTATGTAAAGATAATATGGCCAATCTTGATTTCAAATCCAAGAAAAATAATGCAAAACACATTTTTCTTCCCTTTTCCTCCTCTTATTTTTGTTTTTGTTTTTTTAATTTTTGAAAAGAAAAATGAAAACAACCTAGTATGAAATGCATGAATGTTATGCAATGCAAATCCTAGAAAAAAAAAAAACAAAGAAAACAAAAACAACAAAGAGGAATGGTCACAAATAATAAAGCGATGAAGCACAAGGACCATGTAAGCCAAAGATGATCAGGCACATAGAATCATACCAATTACTTGACGAAGTGTCTCAAACTTACTTCTATCAAGAGGTTTGGTGAAGATGTCAACATTCTGACGTTCAGTAGGGATATAATCAAGAGTCACAATCTTTCTTTCAACAAGATTCCTAATAAAGTGATATCTAATCTCTATGTGTTTAGTCTTAGAGTGTTGAACAGGGTTCTTAGAGATATCGATAGCACTAGAATTATCACAATAAAACAACTATGGTGTCTTGTGTTATCCCATAATCACTCAAAAGCTTTTTCATCTAAAGAAGCTGTAAACAACAACTTCCAGCAGCAATATATTCTGCTTCTGCAGTAGACAGAGAGAGACAAAATTTTGCGTTTTACTCATCCAAGCAATAAGATTGGCTCCTACATAAGAACACCCACTAGTGGTGCTTTTACTATCATCGGCATTGCCGGCCTAATCTGAATCAGAAAATCCAGTAAGAGACAAATTTGACTCTTTGCTATAGAACAATCCATAATCACAAGTTCTACTAACATATTTTATAATTCTTTTAACAGCATTCAAATATGAAACTTTAGGATTAGATTGAAATCTAAAGCATACACCAACACTGAAAGAAATATTTGGACGACTTGCAGTTAAATACAAAAGGCAACCAATCATGCTTCTATATAATGTAACATCAACAGACTCACCTGAAGGGTCATTGGTTAGCTTTGCATTAGCAACAATTGGTGTTCTGGCATGTGCAGCCTTATTAAGTCCAAATCTCTTGACTAGATTTCTGGCATACTTTGCTTGGTTGACGTAAATTCTAGAATCCATTTGCTTCACTTGCAATCCTAAGAAGTAAGTTAGTTCACCAACCATACTCATTTCAAACATCTTCTTCATTTCATCTGTAAAAGACTAAGCAATAGAATCATTAATAGCACCAAAAACAATATCATCAAAATAAAATTGAGCTACTACAAAATAATTCTTATCCTTTCGTATGAAGAGAGTAGTTTCCGCAAATCCTCTTTTGAATCCATGCTCAATGAGATATGCGATTAACCTATCATACCATGCCCTGGGAGCTTGTTTCAAACCATAGAGGGCTCTCTTCAACTTGTAGACATCATTCGGTTTGTGAGGATCAACAAAACCCTTTGGTTGTTCAACATATACCTCTTCTTGCAACATCTCATTCAAGAAAGTACCCTTGACATCCATTTGATACAACTTGAAATTCAAATGACTTGCTATGGCCAGCAGTATCCTAATGGATTCTAGTCTTGCTACAGGTGCAAAAGTTTCATCAAAATCAATTCCTTCCACTTGTGTGTATCCTTGAGCAACATGTCTTGATTTATTTCGAATAACAGTACCATATTCATCTAACTTGTTCTTGAAAATCCACTTAGTTCCAATCACATTCACTCCCTTTGGTCTAGGAAATAATTCCCACACATCATTCTGAACAAATTGGTGAAGTTCTTCATGTTGGAAATATAAATGTATGCAGCGAAAAAATAACGGATCTACTTCATTCACAATTGATAATATGCACTATGTAAGTTTCAGAATATAGAACAAGAGAGTATACCTTGGTGCGGTGAATTTCGAAACAAAGATCAGAAGTACTCGAGAACACTTTTAATCTTCACTCCAATTCTACTAACGCCCAAGATGTGTAGTCTCTCAATCAGTTATATGTGTATGTTCTAGAGAGAATGAGAGTATCCAACACTCACATACAAAACGTTTTATGCACTTGTGATTGTTTTAAAATTCTGTATGTTTCTCTCTTATAGCTGATTATCTAATTGGGCCAGCTTTTTGGGCCTTTCCAAATGGGCTTTTATATGTGGCTTGGAGTGGGACCAAAAGGGAACAAATAAGACACTAGCTCCAATGGGTCTTGGGCTTTTCTGTCAACTTTTGACAAGTCCAAAGTTACCATTAATTATATTTAATACCACTATATAAATATAATTGCACTCTAGACCTTATTAATAAATTATATCCCAAGACTTTATTGTATATGCAACCCCTTCATAAAATATTCGTAGTAACACAAAGTCATGAATGTAGACTGCCACTTTGTAGATTACTACATTTTAATCCTTGAGTACCTGGTTTAATCCTTTAAGTTATTCATTATATATTTATGAAATCTAATTTCATAAATATATACTTTAGTAACTATTTACCAAAGTAGCTAGGCCTAACTTTCTGAATAACAAACTCATTAAACTTATCTCAAAGGAATATTTTATATCTCCGTTAAGAGACTATGAATTCTATCTTGAAAATATATGTTCCCACAACACTAAATGTGGCTGCCCAACATACTGAGGTTTTGACCGTTACTATAGATCTCACTCCTGATATATCAAAGCAACCTACACTTCATGATCAGGTCCATTATTCTCTTAGGATTAAGAGTTCATGTAAATATAAGTTGTGAGATTTATTATTCAATTGATAGTCGTTAGGAGAATAATAAATCACACAGCGGTCCAGTTCAATATGTCTTAACTCTTAAAACATATCAACATATCAACTAGAAGTCTTTACTTCCGTGACCAAGACAAATCATTTTAGTTGATATGTTATAGTCTTCGCAGATGAAATGCCCAATTTCATCATCGACTACGAACTAATATTCTGAGTTTACAAAGAACTTATGATTTACATCTTCTGTGACTTTTCACTTAAATCACATACTATGCATCTCATGGACTATATTTTTTTTTTGGAGAAACATGGACTATATGATAATGTCCAAATATTAATGTTACCATTATTTCAGATAATAATAAAACAACTTTATTAATTACAATATTAAGTCATACATCATGTCATACATAATATAATACATAGCATCATACAATAGGATTTAAGGGCACTAATACTAACAATCTCCCACTTGCCCTAAAGACTATTGTGCACTAATCTAACTCCCATTCCCTCCAAATGTGACTCGAAGGTCCTTTGAGGCAAGGTTTTGGTAAAAGGATCTGCTAGATTATTTGCACTTTCAATCTTTGTTACCACCACATCTCCACGAGCAATAATATCTCTAATGATGTGGTACTTTCTCTCAATGTGCTTTCCTTTCTTGTGATTTCTTGTATCTTTTGATTGTGCAACTGCACCACTATTGTCGCAAAACAATGTGATGGGAACTTGTTCCATTCTCATTACACCAAGGTCAGAAAGGAATTTCTTGAGTCATACAACTTCTTTTGCTACTTCACAAGTAGCAACATATTCTGCTTCCAAGATTGTTTGACACTCCTCCAAGTTATGGCTCCACCTCCTAATGTGAAAACACATCCTGATGTGGACTTTCTGAAATCTAGATTTGATTGAAAATCTGAATCTGTATAGCCAATGGGTATCAAATCCTCATTTTGGTAAACAAGCATATAATTTCTCGTTTTCCATAGATACTTGAGAATAAGCTTTACAGCTTGCCAATGTTTTGGTCCTGGATTTGATTGATATTGACTGACCATGCCAATTGAATAACAAATATCTGGTATAGTACAAAGCATGGCATACATGAGACTTCCCACTGCCGAAGCATAAGGAATTTGTCTCATCATATCTATTTCCTCTTGAGTCTTAGGCCTTTAGTCGTCAGACAGAGGAACTCCATGTCTAAAAGAAAGTAAACCTTTCTTGGAGTTTTGCATGCTAAACCGTTCTAGAACCTTATCTATATATCTAGCTTGTGATAAGCCTAACATCTTATTCTTGCGATCTCGCCAAAGCTTGATCCCTAGAATAAAGTTAGCCCCATCCAAGTCTTTCATATCAAATTGGCTTGACAACCAAACCTTTACCGATGACATTACACCTACATCATTTCCAATGAGTAGAATATCATCAACATAAAGTACTAAGAACATTACTACTTTATCTTGATGTCTTTTGTACACACATGGTTCATCAAGATTTTGTTCAAAACCAAATGACTTAATTGCTTGATCAAATCTGATGTTCCATGACCTAGATGCTTGCTTAAGTCCATAAATGGACCTTTTCAACTTGCATACCATATGCTCTTGGTTCTTTGCTATGAAACCTTCTGGTTACAACATATAGATTTCATCTTCAAGATTGCCATTAAGAAATGCAGCCTTGACATCCATTTGCCAAATCTCATAATCATAATGAGCAGCAATGGATAAGAGAATTCTGATAGATTTAAGCATTGCTACTAGTGAAAAGGTTTCTTCATAATCAATACATTCTTTTTGTGTGTACCCTTTCACCACTAGCCTTGCTTTAAAGGTTTCAACCTTTCCATCTATCCCTCTCTTTCTCTTGTAAACCCATTTGTAACCAACAAGTTTAATGCTGTTAGGCGCCTCTACAAGATCCCAAACTTGATTGAAATACATGGAATCTAATTCAGATTTCATTGCTTTGACCCAATGATGTGCATTTATATCATTCATTGCCTCTTCATAAGTGTAGGGATCTGATTCAGCCTCTTCTGAGATAGCTTCAAAAGTTTCTCCCAAACCTATGAATCTTATAGGAGGTCGAACAATTCTCCCACTACGACGAGGCACCTGTGTACTAGACATCTCATGAGCAATATCTTGTGGTGTATCTAATACATCCACATCATCCCTAGTTTCATTTATTGGTTGTTCTATTATAGGTTCATTCATTTCAGCCAACACAACTCTACTTGTAGGAGTATAATAATTAATATAGTCATTTTCCAAGAATTTGGCATTTGTGCTAACAAATACTTTATTATCTTTTTGACTATAGAATAAACTTCCAACAGTTCCTTTTGGATACCCTACAAAGAAAACCACTTCTGTTTTAGGCTGTAACTTGTCAAACTTTCCTTTCAACACATGTGCTGGACAACCTCAAATATGGAGATGTCCCATACTAGGCTTACATCCATTCCACAACTCAACAAGTGTTTTAGGAACAAACTTCGAAGGTACTAAATTCAGAAGATACATTGCAGTATTTAAAGCATATCCCCAAAAAGAAATTGGTAGAGTTGAATAACTCAACATGGACCTAAGCATATCTAAAAGAGTCCTATTCCTTCTTTCTGCTACACCATTTTGCTGTGGAGTTCCAAGTGCAATCAATTGGGATACAATCTCATTTTCAGTTAATTAATCCTTAAAATCCCCAAGAAGGTATTCGCCACCACGATTAGATCGAATGGCCTTTATGCGTTTGCCTAATTGATTCTCAACTTCAGCCCTAAACTCTTTGAACTTTTCAAAGGCTTCGGACTTCCGTTTCATTAGGTACACATAACCAAATCTAGAGTAATCATCAGTGAAAGTGAATGTTCAAATAGCGTTGAAAACACTATGAACGTTTAGACCCCCAATTACAAAATTACCAAAACAAGCTTTATATCAAACAATGTATGTGCGGAAAATGATAACAAACTTATAACAGAATTGATAAACAATCTAAACCATAAATAATCACAAACACAGCAATAATTAAATGGAAAAGATAAAGGGAAGAGAGATGCAAACACAAGGACAACACGCGATGTGTTATCGAAGAGGAAAGCGAAGCCCTCGGCGTAAAACCTCTCCGCCGCCCTCCAAGCGGTCAATAATCCACTAGAAAATGTAGTTGGGATACATGAACAGCAATAGACCCTCCAAGCTTAATCTACCCAGGTACCTAAGCGCTTCAAGCTTCCTACACCAACGAGGTTGCGCCGAACCTTTTTCTTTTCTAGCTTACCGGATTCTGCTACTAAACCATAGCATCAACCAATGAACATTGGTTCCTTCCAAACTGCTTCCCTTAGCACTAAATGAACCTTCTCACAGACGTGGGTGTGATGAGAAAAGGATTTGGTCAATGACCTCTCAAGGATGTATCAATGGAGAGGAAGAGAGTAGAGGAATTTGAAGAGTCTCTTAGATGAAGATTGGGGATGAGGCAATCTTGTTTTTCTTTAGGGTTTCTCTCTCAAAATTCTCTCTAGAAGCTCTCTACATTTTGTGGGAATGAGGGGTATTTATACTAGGATGAGAATGGAATGTGAAACGTCAGTTTTTCCCAAACAGGGCATTCTGGCAACTTGACCTCGGGACTGGGTTGAGTTGCGAGTTCAAGCCGCGAGCTAACGGCCTGGCCAGCCTGGGACTTTTGTCCTATAGTGTAACAGCTGGCGCGACTCTTCAGCTTTTGACATGCTTGGCACGTGTGCAACTTCTGGCGACTTGCAAGCCGCGAGTCACCCGCGAGATCCAGTCGCGAGTCTCTGTTTCTTTGCACAATCTTAAGCATTTCTTCACACTCTTTCACTCACTACCCTTACAAGTTTCCCACCTAAATACAGGGTTACTAAGTGCTAAATTACAAGCAAATTGGCTCGGAATAAAGCCAACAAGATGGTTGATAAAATTCAACCTTATAGAAAGTAATAAAATACTCATAGCCACCTCTTGCCTGAATTGACATAGGACCACATACATCTGAATGTATTAGTTCTAGCAAATCTTGGGCTCTTCTACCTTTTGTATTAAAAGGTCGTTTGGTCATTTTACATTCCAAACAAGATTCACAAACTGAAAATTTATCAAAGTCCATGGGCTGTAAAAGACCATCTTTGATCAGCCTTTGAATCCTATTTGAATTAATATGATCTAAACGCAAGTGTCAAAGATATGTATCACTAGTAGAAGGAAACTTTCTCTTTAATGATTTTACATGAGAGTCATTATTTAATTCAAAATTATATAATTCATGTTTATCAGAAGTTAAAATATAAAGACCATCAACAATATTGCCAGAATAGATAAACACTTTACCCTTCTTTATTACAACATTGTCTTTAAGGATAACACAATATCCATGTTTACCTAAATAAGTTGCAGAAATCAAATTCCTACGAACATTAGGTACATACAGACAATCTTCTAATATTAAAACTCTAGATTCAAAACACAAATTAAAAACACTAATAGCTACAACCAGAATCCTGCTCCCATCTGCCAAAGTAAGAAACAATTCTCCTTCTTTAAGTTTTCTGGTCTACTAGAACCCCTGCAAAGAATTGCAGATATTATTAGTACAACCTGAATCCACATACCAGGAATCTGTGGGATTTTGTACTAAACATATTTCAAGGAGGAAATAATTTTTCATACCCTTATTATTGGCAGTCTTGAATTTTGGACAATCCCTCTTCCAATGTCCTTTCTCATCACAATGGAAACATTTTCCTTTGAGCTTCTTTCCTTTGTCGGCAACCCCTAGGCAATTTGTTTACCCTTTTGCTTGGTGAAGTCCTTCTTCTTCTTCTTTTTCTTCTTACCCTTGCCTTTCGACTTAGGTTGAGAAGTAGAAGCTTCAGCCATGTTGGCATCAACACTAGAAGTACCAAGAATGCCTTCTGTCGCTACCAACTCATTCATTAATTCAGACAAAGTATAAATCTTTTTGTTCATGTTATAATTGAGTCTAAATTCTTTGAATGATTCCGGTAGTGACTGGAATATCATATCCACTTGGGATTCTCCATCAATATCGACACCTAAAACTTCCAATGTATTTAGATTAGAGATCATTGTAAGAAAATGCTCCCTAACTAAACCACCTTCAGCCATTTTGGTATTATAAATTTGCTTCATGGTTTTTTGCCTTGCAGAACGGTCTTGCTCACCAAACATCTCCTTCAGACTTAGTATAATGTCCGAAACTAGTTCTACATCTTGCATTTGATGCTGTAGAACATTTGAGATAGAAGCTAGGATATAGCACTTGACCATCTCATTAGATTTCTGCCAACGATCATATCGCTATTTTTCCTCAAGAGGAGCATCTAATGAAGGAAAGCTAGGACATGGTTTAGTAAGCACATATTTGTGCTCTTCAGTAGTGAGAACTATGTCCAAATTTCTTTTCCAATCAACATAATTGGATCCAGTCAGTTTGTTTTGATTAAGAATGGTAACAAGTGGGCTAAATGATGCCATGTTCAAATCTGAAAACAATAAACATGAATATAATAAGTAAACTGGACATATAGTATGGAACCTTAATAAAACCATAGTATTATATATGCAACGACAACCCAATTCCATATTCAATATCCCTCAGCATAGAGTAAACATTAAATACTATGATTGATTGAGAACTCTTCTCATTATTAGTGCTATCATGATAACTCTTATCAAACACTAATAATATGGCGTTATACATTTGGCCTCTAAATAACAATAGTAAGAACTCAGTATAGAGGATACTATAATATTTAGTCTAGTGTGTACCATTGTCTAGAATCATGTGTAGCCACATTTCATCCCCTTAACAGGCTTATTTTGTAGTACCATGATACAAAATACCCTCCGCATGGAATGCAAAGCTCGAAGCTAAGACAAGGTGTTCGATCAAACTACTATAAACCAAGAAATTCAATCTTGTAGGACCATGATATAAATACTCTCCGCATGGAATGCTAAGCTCGAAGCAAAGACAAAGTATATATTTCACACTACTATGAACCAACAATAGAGGCCGCGAGATCCAATCCTTGTATCTCTCTCCCACTAGATGTTTTAAATTAAAGGTTTTTATATAGTAAATCATGTGTAAACAAATCACACAGCCATGCACTTTATACATGTGAAAACACTTAAAAAATTCAAAAAATTCCCAAGCTCGACAGCTTCTCGATCGATCGAGAAACAATCTTGCTATCTCGACAGCTCCTCAATAGCTTCTCAATCAATCGAGAAATCTTCTGTTTGCTTGATCGATTCTCGACAGCTTCTCGATCGACCGAGCTTCTGAATCACTAGGCTCGATCGATTCTCGATAACTTCTTGATCGATCGAGCTTCGCGAATTTTGAATTTCCAAAATTTTCTAAGGTAGTCTTTTAACGACTTTTCATGAACAAACAAGCATCATATGAACATGATAGACATAGATTGATATCAAAACTAAATTCCATTGATGCTATAGCCTTAAACTTCAATTTAACATACTTAAATTCAAATTTAAACAACATCATAACATCAATATCAGTTTTTATAAAATCATAGTTTCAACAACCATGCAGAAAATTAAATACAAGTATAATATTCTAGCATTATGAAACTATTATTTATAATTCTAAAACTCACAAAACATGTTATACATATTGACTATTCAAATACCAAAGACAAGAATCACGTGCCTTTAAGGCGGTTAAAGCAGTATAACACAGATAGTTATCATCACACGTAATTATACCAAGATACTCAAGGAAAGACTTAACAAAAGCAACAAGAGACACAATCCAAAAGTAGACAAATTGAAATTTTAGCAATAAGAACTTCCAAGTATCCATGACAACAGGGGTCAAGGATCAACTCTTATATCAAAGGATCTAAATGCTAGAGCTAACTCGCTCTGATACCACTTGTATGTTTTTAGACCCCTTAAACACAAACATATTAACCTAGTTATTTAGCCAAGTGATTAACTTAGGTAAATTATTCAAATCTAGGTTAACACAGATAAATCATATCATTGAAACAGTGCGAAAAATAAATAACACAATGATATGATAACCCAGGAAAACCAAACCGATAAAAAACCTGGGGAGGATTTAACCTATCTATCCTCAAGGTAAAACAGATCCACTATGAAAGAATTGAAGTTTTACAATAGCGACTTAGACCACTAACATCCTATTGCTACCTCGAGTAGAAAACTTACTACCACGACCACGTGACAGCTTCGAGTCCACGGACTACTTCTTTCTTGGATTCACAGCAACCATAAGTTCTCCCACTTGTGATATTCTTTAAGCTCTTTATGCAGCAAATGAAGTGATCACTGAACGGTTTTAGATCCCTTAACACACAACCAGATTGAGTAGCCTAGTTAATTAGCCAAGTTGTTACTTAGTCAAATTAAGCAATTCTAGGTTAAAACAATCAAACAATCATATCATGAAAATATATAGCAGCGGAATAATAAATAACACACGATATGATCACCCAGGAAAACCAAACCGGTAAAAAACCTGGGGAGGATTTTACCCACCGATCCTCAAGGCAAAACTGAATTCACTATGAAAGAATTGAAGTTCATACAAAAGGACTTACAAGCTCCCCGCTCGACTTCCTAATACTACCTACCAGTAGAACTTACTGACACGACCCCGTGCAAGCTCCGAATCCACGGACTCCTTCTTTCTTGAATTCTTCAATCAGCTACAAGCACCCACGCTTGATATTCTTTAAGCTTCAAAGGCAGCAACCAAGTTGATCATCAAGATGTTGAAGTAATCTCCATCTAGAAAACCCTAAACTTTGTGTAAAGGAAAGCTCCTCTAGATCTCACAAGAGATTTACACAAAACAGCAATGTATGAGCAACAATATAACTGGAGCAACTCTAAAAACGTGGCTAGGGTTTTGCCTTATATACCTAGGGCAAAAACATAAAACCCTAAACGTTTAATAAGTTAGGGCTGAGTTGGAAAACTGCAGAAAAACGCAATCTGACCGATTTTCGATCGATCGAATCTATTCTTCGATCGATCGAGCCAGACCGAAATGCCCCAATGCATCTACAGTCTCTCGATTCCAACTTTACAATAATTAATCAACTTTGAGCATACTTTAACAAGTCTAAACATGTTGTTTTGATCATGGTTTGCCAATATTACAAATTAGAGTTCTAAATACATAAATTCCTAAACCTTTAGAACCTAACAATCTTCAAGCTCTTGACGTTAATCTTGAGATTGGAAACCCTAAGTATGTATGAAGGCAAACACCTCTAGATCTCACAAAAGATTCATACACACAGCATAAACAACAACAATAAAACGTGGCTAGGGTTTTTCCTTTTATACTTAAGGCAAAACATAAAACCCTACACGTCATACGGGCTTGGGCTGAGTTGAAAAATACTGCAGAAAAACAATCTGCATGAGCTTCGATCGAACGAGTCTAATTTTCGATCGATTGAGCCTTACAGATTTACATAATAAATCTTGCAGTACACTCGATTCCAACTTTACACATAAACACACTTTAAGCAGCCTAATTCAAGACTCTAAGTTTTGATCATGGTTTGCCAACATTACACATTGAAATTCTAATACATTTAGATCCTAAATCCTTAGAACCTAACAGAGTGGCTTGGCAAAATAACAAGGAATCATTTGCAAATAATAAGTTGGTGATTTTTGGGGCATTTTTGTAAATCGAGACTCCACTAATTTGATTCTCCAAATTTGTTGTCTCCAATAGAGATGTGAATCCCTCTGCACACAAAAGAAACAAATATGGTGAGAGAGGGTCGTCTTGGCGAAGTCCCATTGAAGGCTTTATGTGACCATAGGGCTTTCCATTAATTAGGATGGAATAAGATGGTGAAGTTACACATCCCATCACCCAACTAATCCATCTTTGTGGGAAGCCCAATTTTGCCATAATACCATGGAGAAACTGCCATTCCACCCTATCGTATGCCTTGCTAACATCTAGTTTTAGAGTCAAAGAGCCTTTTTTTCCTTTTTTCCGAGAATGCATAGCATGGAGAGTTTCATATGCAAGGAGCACATTATTTGTTATTGTTTGTTTTTTTTAGACCCCTTAAACAACAACAGGATTAACCTAGTTAATTAGCCAAGTGATTAACTTAGTCAAATTATGCAAATCTAGGTTATTACAATCAAACAATCATATCAAGTATATAGTAGCGGAAAAATAAATAACACAAAGATATGATCATCTTGGAAACCACACCGGTAAAAACTTGGGGAGGATTTAACCTAGCTATCCTCAAGGTAAACTTGAATCCACTATAGAAAGAATTGAAGTTTTACAATAAGACTTAGACTACTAACATCTTATTGCTACCCACCAGTAGAAACTTACTGACACGACCACGTGCAAGCTCTGAGACCACGGACTCCTTCTTTCTTGGATTCTCCAGCAAGTACAAGCACTCCCGCTTGTGTATCTTTAAGCTCTTATGGCAGCAACTGAATGATCATCAAGTACTTGAATGAATCTTGAATCTTGATAACCCTATGCTTGTGTAAAGGAAAGCTCCTTACAGATCTCACAAGAGATTCACACAAACAGCAATATGAGCAACCTAAAAACGTGGCTAGGGTTTGCATTATATACCTAGGGCAAAAACATAAAACCCTAAACATTTTAGGAGTTAGGGCTGAGTTGAAAATTCTGCAGAAAAACGCATCTGCCCGATTTTCGATTGATCGAGCCTAAGCTTCGATCAATCGAGCCAGGCCAAGATGCACATTTAATTCTGCATCAGCTCGATTCCAACTTTACATAAACAACACAACTTTGAGCACACCTAAACAAGACTAAACAACCTGTTTTGATCATAGTTTGCCAACAATACATATTAAAGTTCTAAATACATTAAATCCTAAGTCTTTAGAACTTAACAGTTATAAGCATGTTTGGGACAAAAGCACTCTGTGTGGGGGATATCACATGAGGAAGAATCTGTTTCAATCGATTAGCCAGCACTTTGGATATAATCTTATAGATAACATTACATAAACTGATTGGTTTAAAATCAGGCATTTTATTAGGATTCTTCACTTTTGGAATTAGTACAATATTGGTATGATTAATGGCAGGATTCATGCATCTAGAATGCAGGAAATCCAACATAGCAGTAATAACATTGTCACCAACAACATGCCAAAATTTTTGGAAAAATAATGCGTTCATACCATCTAGTCCAGGAGCTTTTGTTGGTCCCATCTGGAACAATGCCACCTTAATTTCATCCCAGAAAAATCACTGGTTAGGATCTGTTGCATATTGGGAGTGACTTTGTGGGGTACCACGCCTAGGCATTCATCAATCTAGCTACATGTACCTGCAGTAAACAAGTTAGCAAAATAATCATTTGCCACCTTTGCAATGTCATCTACTTCCTCCACACAGCAATCATCAGAGTTTTTAATTCTCTAAATGTGGTTCCTTTTTCTCTGTTGTGAGGCTTTGGTATGAAAAAACTGTGTTTTTATCTCCATGCTTTAGCCATGAAATTCAATATCCAGGCTGGATTTTCAGCCCCCCATGCTTTCAGTTCCGCCCTACGTGCTTTGATTTTGTCTTTTATATTGGCCAAACTGACCCCCTCATTCCCACCTCCATTCCATGTTCCTTCCACCACCGCTTCACAATCATCCCATAACAGCCCCGTCTCCTCAAATTTAAAACCCTGCCCCTCTTTGAATTTTGCTCTTTGTAACATTGTGTTTGAAGGAGGATAGGGAGGTGGTCTGATGCATGCGATGAGAGATGAAACACCTTACTTAACTGGAATTTATCAGTCCAATCCTTTGTAGCAACGGCTTGGTCTAGACATACCTTTGTATTCGCATCCCCTGGCCTTTTGTTATTCCATGTATATGGATATCCTACGAATCCCAAGTCTCTGAGATGACAGAAGTCAAGTGCATTGCGAAACGCTTCAATTTGGCTCAAGTGGCATGGACGCTTGCTAAGCTTTTCATTGGCATGAAGAATGGCGTTGAAATCTCCTATACACATCCTTGGTCTGCCCACTAAGGTCCTAAGATGATCCAGCAAATCCCAAGACTTTTGCTATTGAGTTGCTTCCGGCCATCCGTAAAAGCTTGTAAGATGCCACTCGAACCTGTCATCCTCCTTCACCAAGACCAGCACGTGGTTGGCTGAGTAGTTTACTAGTTCAATATTGACTTTGACTTCCACAAAAGAGCTAGCCCACCCCCTGAGTCAGGCTGTTTGGTAATAATTTGGTTTTGGAATGGTAAGTCCTTGTATAACTTCTGAAATCCTTCTTTATCCAATCTAGTTTCCATTAGAAAACACACCATGGGAGCTTGTTCCCTCACGATTTTGCAAAGGCTTCGACCTGTCCAAGGTTCCCAAGCCCTTGGCAGTTCCAACTTAGGGTCCTCATTACTTCCAGCAAGGGTGGCTCTCCACCCCCGCCGATATTTCGTCATGTATGGCTTCATCAATCTCCAATTGTGCTCTCTTCAGATGTTGCTGTTTTTGCTCCTCACATTGCATGTTCACAGCATCTCTTTTTCCCAGTGTTGGCATACAAGAGCCCTAGTGGTTGTATCGGGTTCATTTTCCATTCTGATAAGTCTAGCCTAAGTTTTTTTGGGCCTAGGAACCAGTCCATCAAAACCGGGTCTTTTTGCAACCGGTGGTCCCTATGTTTGGTTAAGCCCTACCTCATCATTAAGAGTTTCTGTTTCTGTGCCCACAGCTTCCTCATTAATCTCCTTATTCTTGGTAACGTTTTCCATAATTACATGAACGTTGCCGAGAGTTTCAGTTTCTAGCTACGTGATTTCCTGATCGTACTCATTAATGCATCCGTTACTAGTTGTGTTAGTAACGCCTTTGAACTGAATATTGCCATCATGATCATTAATTCTCGTTGGCTCCACTGTGTTCAGTGACTGTTCATCTTCTACATCGGCCTCAGACACGTTGTGTCTCCCTGTCTCATGCATCAGTGTAAGTTTTAGGCGGCCTCCCACTGCTTTGAGTCATTCGCCATATTGGTAAACTACTTCTTCTCCCCTTTTCTCCTTAATGAAGTGACTTGCACAGTGGCGAAGATCATGCCCCAACAGTCCACAGTAATGGCAGAAGATTGGAAGTCATTCATACTTGAATTTGACCCAAGTGCGTACCCCATCGTTTCTTGAAATATAACTGTCTCATGTCTCCTTCTTTTTTCAACTTCCTCCACAACCCCGAGTCTGCTCCCAATCTTGGATGCGACAGTGGGAGATACCATGTCGAATGGCGCATCCCATATTTGAACCCAAAGAGAGGCCTTGTCCCATTTCATGTTACTAGCTGGTGTCCTGTCGCAGGCAACCAAAAATAAAACCTATACTCCTGAAAATATATGTAGTAGTGCGAGTAAGGATCTTTCCCACGGAGAGTATCTAGCCTAATTTTATGCTACATGAACAAGGATGGGGGGAGGGGTTTTGAGTATAATGAAAACAATTTTAAGAAAAAAAAACTAAGGAACAATTCAAATTAAAGTATCGAAATCAATCAAGAGAACAAACCTTGGTCCAAGTCAACATCCACCATCGGAATTTTACAGCTGATCATTGATGTAAGTATATATCAATTCACACTTTGAATATTCACCGTTGGAACTATTTTCCTATCTCTCCTTAGTCACAGTTAATTAGAAAACAAGCGATCTAATTAACCCTAACTACTAAACAACCCAAGACAAGCGCTAAAGGTTTAATTTAGTAGCAGCCTTAAGAACTAAAGAGATCGATGAAGCTAAACAACACAAACACAAGCGGTTGCATTTAATTTAGTTGAGCATTCTTCATAAGATCTAATAATTTCTGACGCAGCAAATCATTAAATCTTGGTTGCTTCACAAATTAGAGAGATCAAACAATTATGGATTTGATATCTAACCTAGCAGTAGATTGCAATGAATAATAAACTAGTATGCCTCCTAGTAATTAAACAAGACAATCATGAAAATAGGCACAGAAGAACATCCGATATTCAAAGCATAAATTGAACAATAAAAACAAATTAGATCTCACAGTTTTATTGATTCCGAGGTTTCAGTTTCCTTCGACCAAGTATAAAAGTTTTATCCACACAAGGCCATGATGAAAACTCAAAGGAGAAAATCAGAGAAGAAGGGAGAGAGAGGCGTGTGTGTGTCCAATTCTGATTTCTCCTCCTCCTTTTCCAAGCCTACAAAATCTCCTTAAAATATTCTAAATAATAATATCCAAATTTGACTAATTAAGGAAAAAAAATTAAAAATAAAACAAAGTCCTAATATAACTAGGAAAGTGGTGTTTTTCAGCTGGAAATTTCGTGCATCAGATCTGGAAACTTCTGAAAATAAACCGCATCAGATCCGTGTATTAGAATTGCAGGCAAAGGAACATTCCAGAATGTCAGCAGTGCAGGTGCAGCAACTTCAAGCCCGATTTCGACCTTGATGCAGCCCGTATCTCTCAAAACATGAAAGTTGTATAGCTTTGTCTTGGGGTTCCACAGCATCTTGCATCATCTCAATCGGAGCTCGGATGAGAGAGTTATGCCCAGAGTACGAAGCGATGTCAAAGCTGTCCAGAATCACCTAATTAATTACGTTTTGCACTTAATGCCTCCATTTGCATCCTAAATCAAAATATAAGAATAATGAGTACATTTAGGCACCAAATAAGTATAAAAGACTAAACATTAAGGGAGAAAAATATGACATTTTGCATTCTCATCACTAGATGTCATCCCTTTCTGCCACCTTTGCAACAATAGTAGTTGGTTATCAAAAGTCCAAGGCCCCCATTTCAAAATGTGCATCATGTCAAACTTAGTGTTGAACTTGAACTGAAATAGATTTGGACCTACATCTAGTATTTGTATTTTTGTATCTACTCCCCATGCTCGTTGAATGGTGTTCCTAGCTGCCATTTTGTTGAATGCTTTGCATGTTAAGAACTTACCAATAAGGCTGAGATAGCAACTCTCAATGTCACCCAATCTATCTTCTTCTGAAATCTCTATTACTTCCTCTTCCTCTACCGTTAACTTCATTCTTTCGAGCTCATTAATCACTTTATCAGCCATTGTTGTAAGTAGGGTAGAAGAACAAATTAAGTTAGAAAAACAATACCCTTAGCGCTAGTCTAAGGAAGGGAGAACTCGTTAGATGATGAGAGGGAGAACTCCTACAGAGAGGAGAGTATTTCATGGGATACTATATTCTTTATTTCATGACATGTACAAATTTATGTGTCACCAATCACATTAAAAAAAAATTAAAAAAAATAAAAGAGGAAGAAGAAGAAGAAGAAGAAGAAGTGATTTTGATATTCATTTATTATGTTTTTGACATTCACCAATCGTATTCATTATTGTCACATGAATTTGTAAAAATTATGTAGTAAAATTTATAATATATTTAACGTTTTTTTATTATCTTATTGAAGTGACACAAATGACAAATCTCATTTAGAATTGTTTTATAGGTACTACAAGTTTTACTACATATATTCATTTGTGAGATGGTTGAAACTTACCAATTACGTTTATTGCCACATCAATTATGTAGTAAAACTTGTAATACCCTCAACATTTTCCATATCATCTATTGCCACGTTAGATTCAACAGGGTAGATATCTCGAATTAAGATTCTAGGAAATTATGCTACATAGAGTTGTTTTAATCTTTTAACCTTTTATTTTGTAATAAATGGTTCATATTAGCAAACACCTTAAAATAATGGCGAGACAACCAATTTAATTATCATACACTCGTACCTCTAGTCCTCGAGTCCAAATCTTCTGTCCCACTTTTCCTGCTCCCCTCTATACTCCGCCAATAAAAATTTGCCACATGTTCACCTAATTAATTAAATATTACCATTAATTAATAATGGTAGTATTAATAAGTCAATAATGGTAGTATTTAATTAATTAGGTAAACATGTGGCAAGTTTTTATTGGTGGAGTATAGGGTGGAGCAGGAAAAGTGGGACAGAAGATTTGGACTCTTAGTCCTCGTCCACTTTTGTTCTCACTGTCGTGCTGACATTGATATCAATGACTCAATGTAGGTGTCCGATTTATTGAGTATTAATTGCAACACATTATCATTTTTAGATTCTTGCTAGTGGATTTATGACATGATTTAATTTGAACCGTTTATTACAAAACAAAATATCAAAATTCAAAATCTTTATGTACACATATACACATAGATTATGTTAAAGTAGAATTTTTATCTTGTATAAAAAATAAAAATCTTTATGTAATAGAGTTTGTCAAAAATTCTAGAAGATGTTAATTCCAAGTATCACTGAGCTATAAAATCTAAAATCTACCATCAATCGTACCTTTGGAGCATGGACACAGATCTCCTGGTTCGCCATTTATGGTGTAAGCACTATAGTGTGGCAAGTCACTACCATATATTAGGCCGTAATCCAATTCGGCTTTTAAATTTCCACTGTACAATGAACCTACATTCTCAACAAAACTTAATCAGAAATACACTAGCATAATATTATTCATTGACCTACACTAGCAGTTAACCTGTGCAAAATGCACGGGATGATGCCAAAATGATTTTGCACAATCAAATTAATTAAATATAATTTATTAAATATGCAATTAATACACAGTAAAATTTGTCTACGTTTAATTTATTTTTATTTTTTTTAGAAGTGTTTAATTTTTTACTTCATTACTATCGAAAACATTAACATTTAGGAATAATGTTTTTTTACCTCCAAAATTTTGGAATTTGTATTGTTAGGGGCTGTTGTTTCTATACATACAATTATACAAAAAGATTGGGTTGCTCATAACATTTAAAAAAAAAAATCTTGGACACTAATATACTGAGATTAATAAACATAATATGCAGAGCAGAGAATTCTTAAGTACTCTCGGAATACAGAGAAATTGTGATCTCTCTTCTCACATTCATGGTGGACTCTACCATGAATGTAAGAGAACCATTCTTTGTGCTTCGATAGGGTTGGCAATGGGGCGGGGCGAGGCCGAAGGATGGGGTTTTCGTCCCCGCCTTGCTCTGCTTGATGAGGAAAACTTTCTCACCTTATCCCCATCCCTTGGGCAGGGGTGACATTATGTAGAGTTCAAGGGGTTCAAATGAACCCCCTGAGCTGGCATTTTTTTTATAATTCCCACACAAAAAAAAAACACCAAGCTAAAGCTAATAATGTCACGTTTCAGTGTTTCACTCTTTCATGTTTGTGAATTGTGCCTTTGGCTTTGGACTACAGCTAAGCTAGTCAATTGAATTAGATTTTTTCTTTTTTTTAATGGTTATGTTGTGTTGTCTAAGTCTTGTCTCATTCTCTCATGTCATGTCTGTGGAGACAGTGGAGCTGAAACTTTATTGGTTGTAAATCCCTTAAATAGTCAAATTGCATGTGAAGGCTGAATCTATTGTCTTGTCTTGTAATTTATTGACTATTGGTTTGGTTATGGTGCTTTGTGATTTATGCACCTACTATTAGGACGTAGTATAAATATTTTTTTAGCAAATTTTTTTTAACGGGTCAAGTTACGAGTTATTCGGGTCGGGTCGGGTTGACTCGCAAAAAAAGGGGATCGGATCATGGGTCAATCGTTTTTACTTTGGGTTAGGTATTTTTCGGGTCGGGTCAGAAAATTCTGACCCGTTTTGCCATGTCTAATCACATTATGAGCCTCATCAGCCGACATGATTAGGGACCTACGTCATGTGAAAATAAGACAAAAGTGCATTCTCCCTTCTTTATTTATTACATTAGCAATTAATCAATGTGTGTGTGTGTGTGTGTGTATAGGGATGAGCAAGACTTAAGTACTGTACTTAGGTGTTGTTTCAAGATTCTATCATGTAAATTTTTTCTTATAAGATGGAAGTGTAATTTTTAGTTAAGTATTCATATGGTTGAATCTTAAGAAAAAAACCTAAAAAACAGCACCTAAAATACTGTATCTAAGTTTTGTTGTATATAGATTACTTCAGCGGCCATTAATTCACTTATCTTACTACTATTTCATAATTGAGGGAGGTGCTGAATAATATGAGCCCTAACCCATGTGATGGCTTCGCCCCACACGTTGCCGTCCAACACAAAGTGACGCCAGTGCTACGTTATGAGCCCTTCACTGTAAGTACTAAATTTAAATGTGTGTTTAACTTAGTTTTGGTTTTCCTGTTTACCGCAAATATCTACTTCACTTAAGGGAAAATCGTTAATATTGGGAAGTGGTCATTGATATTTGTTGATGCATTTTAATATTAATTGACAAATAACTATAAATATTTATGTGTATCAAGAACGGATCTAGAAGGGGGTTTAAAAGGGCTTGGCTGCCTTGGGCCTTATTAAAAAAAAGGGTATAAGCCCTAAACAAACCCATGTGAATTCTCAATCCAAAACACAAAAAATTTTATTCAAAAAAAGTAAATAAATAAAAATAAAAACTAATGGTGTTTTGTATCATTTGTCTTTGTTGATAGATAAATGCATCTTAATGTATTAAGAAATAATGATTTTACGTATTTGTCTTGATTAATAGTTTATTAATAGTTTGTTAATACTATATGAATACTTATTTGGAATTTTTTTTGTTTATCATCTGGACCCCTAGCTTGAAATGGAGAGTTATTGTATTACAAATAACTCAAATCTTTAATTCTAGACACTCGTACCATTAAAATAATAATAATAATATTTATCATCAAAATAAATATGGTGATAATGTTCATTATTCTTGAGTGATTTTATGAGCCTATATATGTATATATATATATATATATATATATATTATAAAAATATCTATGTATATAAAAAAGTGATTTACAATTGTACATATTTTGAGAATTGTTGCTATACAAAGAATGGTGTTCTTCTAGTTGAACATTTGCTCTGCAAATTCATGGGGCTTAGAGTGTATGTGGCTAGTTGTTATATCTTGAGAGCATTGTGCTAGAGAACTCATTACACTGATGCTACAACAAAATGTATTTTCAGTGACGAAAAAATTCGTCACTAAAAGTCCAGTTTTTCGTCACTAAGGACCTTTAGTGACGAAATTGGACTTTTAGTGACGAAATGAGTTTCGTCACTGAAACCCCGTCACTAAAAGTCCTGGTGATGAAAA
The DNA here is from genome assembly GCA_019022515.1 of Quercus aquifolioides. Classification (NCBI taxonomy): domain Eukaryota; kingdom Viridiplantae; phylum Streptophyta; class Magnoliopsida; order Fagales; family Fagaceae; genus Quercus; species Quercus aquifolioides. The sequence continues at coordinate 80,989,844 of CM032327.1, forward strand.
ATTTCGTCACTAAAAGTCCAATTTGATTTTTTTTTTTTTTTTTAACTTTTAGCGACGAAAACGTTTCGTCACTAAATGTTTTCCTCGCCAAAGTTAACTTGTGTTCTTCACCTTGTTCCTCACAATTTCTTCAACCACAAAAGAGAGAGAGCTGGAGATAAAAGAAAGATAACTTTTAGTGAACAGTTAAGTAGACCCAAATTTAAAATACATATTCTTTATTCTTTTTCCCATTTCTAAACAGTGGCATAGCTTAGAATTCAATATTGAAAAGATTGAAACCCCACTTCATGGTATCAAGTCCCCACATTTCCCTTTGTTTATATTGCTAGTAACCAAACCTAATCATACCTCAAAAATATTCCTAATGTTTAATTAGTCAACACAAAACATGGAGTTAAGTTGCCAAAGGCCCACACCGAACATTTGATAAGCCTCCCAATGATCTAATGGTTGTAGTCATCAACACATTCTATGTATCAATAGGATTTCACCTGCATGCAACACATAGAACAGTGAAGCTTTACCTCTTGATGGAGACAATGCAAGAATTTCAATAAAAAGATGACTTTCAATCTAGAATATCATAGATTTACATAATAAATAATAAGTAGATAATTGACATAAAGTCATTAGAATTAGGTAAATCACAACCAGCATTGAGAAAAAGAAGGAAACACAATGTTATAGTAAATAAAGGTGTTAAACTACCCTATCAAGAAGTCTTTTACTGCTTAGGTATTCTTATCATTGGAGTTGACAAACTCTGCCACAAAATTAGTTACCTACACTAACTACCCACCTCCAGCCTTCCCCATATAGACCCCCAATAGGAATTGAAAAGCATGATACCGAATCCCAGTACGTGACTCACTCACCAACTTAAGGAAGAAAAATTTTGGCTACAAAGTTCTTTACTTCATTAAAAATGAAGATCAAGAAGCACTTGGTTACAAAACCCTAAGGCACAAAGACGCAGTAACTTCTTTCAAAAAGAATAAGGCACTAGGTCACTTTTTGCATGTATTCTCCTTGTATATTTACTCAATGCCTATTGTGACAGCCTTTAAAATAAGCCTTATATATGTCTAGGGTTATGAGAAAAGAAACCTTGAACAAATATACAAGCATGGGCCGAAAATCAGATCTGAAAATTCTAATTTCGTAAGTCTCGATAGATTCAGCTTCTGTCGAGCTTTAACGAATCAGCTTTTCTTCACTTGTTTCTTAGTCAGATTTTCATGGCTCTAACACTTGACTTGAACAACATGTTTCTTGAAGTCTTAAACCCATCATAGATCTACCCAATTACAAGTAAAGTGCATTTTGTCAAAGGATTAGCCAATTACATAAAATATGTCTTTAACAAAAATGCTAAAGCAGTAAACTATTTTACAAACTACTGATGTGGTGGGTGATCATTGGTAAATAAAAAAAAATTATGTTAGTAGTAGGCCTAAAGGATGACCAGTAAGAATTTGTTATATCTGCCGTTTGTAAAAATATTGTAAAATAATTTGTGGTTGTAGCTTTATTCTTTTTAAATATAAGAATTCTACAGCATATTGAACTTTTAGTTTTAAAACTCTCTCTCTCTCTCTCTCTCTCATATTTTGTGATCTTCGTTTTACTATTACTTTGGTTGCCTTGGACTTTTATAGCAAAGACAGTAATGTAATGAATGATGAATGCTTGTGTAAAAACTTGGTGCCATCAAATAAGCTTACCTGATCTGACCTGATCGATCCACTCCCCCAAAGTTCATGTTTTGCGAGAAACACAGATGCCTGGATTTATGACACCTAGACGAGTTGCTTAGGGACAGTAGTTGTTCGACTTATTCCTACCTGCTATTTTACCATGTACATTAACGAAGTTTTGTGGCTATTGTAGGGCCATGTGTATACTAGTACTGCAATGAATTTCTACTGCCGACACAATCTTCATGCTCCACCTACCATAATAATGTTATTGATCTTATATTTAGCATCTTGGTTTAGTTTTAAGATGCATCTTGATTCATTGGCACCTTTGATGTTTATTTGTATTCATTGGCATCTTATGGGGATTCTTAAGTATTATTTTTTATGTGGCTGTAAATAATTTAAGAAAATCTAGATTACCAGCATCCAAATTGCAATACAACCTCACATTTTGTGTAACATGTAGATTGCCATACCAAAATATGTGTATCAATACTATCCTAATTTAGTTAAAGAAACTACTTTTAAAGTAGATACCATAATGATTAAGGGTCTGTTTGGATATAACTTATTTTGTTGAAAACTGAAAACACTGTAGTAAAATAATTTTTAAATGTGTGAATAGTGTCGTGAGACCCATTTTTAATATTTTTAAATACGTGAACAGTAACTTTATCTCCGCACAGTGTAATCATGTTACTGAACAGTGCTTTTTACTGTTCAGAAGCGCTGAAAAAAAAAAAAAAACACAGTTTCAGCAAACGTAGAAACGCAACATTGAATCCAAACACATACTAAGAAACTACTCAATTGTTTAGTACTATGTTGAAAAGTATTAAAGTAATCAAACCTTGTAAAAAAAAAACCATTCTGCATTTAAACCAACAAAGCATAGGAATGTAAATGAGCTTATGCTGTGTCAATACAATTAACGTGTTTATCCATTAGACTTGTAATTAGGATTATTAGGAAGAGTCCATGCTATGTCTTAGTTATTTATTTATTTATTTTTGGTATACAAAACTAATCAACATACATTTACAAATACAATTAGTACTTGAATTTTTTTTTGGGGCTCTGCTCTTATTTTTTTTTTTTTTTTTTTTGGGGGGGGGTGGGGCTCTGCTCTCATATTTTAATTTTTTATTAGATAATGTACATTAGTGTTTTCTTTTTTAATGTGTAAAATATTTTATGTTTACATGATACAATGGTGTTCTAGATTAACTAGTAATCCTTCACAATTCCAGTGAATAAGTTTAATATGAGAATATCATACTCTCACAAAATTTATCAAATGAGCATCATTACTGTAGGGACCGGTTTCGAGCGCTCTCCGCAGATTGAGAGAGTGGACCCAAGCCCAGCTAACCCTCCAATAAATTTATAGAGTATGGGTTCAAGAGCTAGGCCCTAGTAAAGAATGCAACGGCCATGCATGGTTGTTGGTGGATTGTGATAAGTAAAACGTGGGTCGGAACGCGCAATAGGACTCCTCGGACGGGTCTTATAGAGGTTGAAGTTGTTCTTATTTCTTTCAAGTAAGGTTACAATGGTTGAGAGAAAATACACTGCTACAGTATTTCTTTTATCTGGTTTTCCGTCCGTCCCCCTCTCAAGAGGGACTTTTTACATTATATACTTCTCTCTCAGTTGATCCTAGCCCTACATTTGTTGATCAACCCGGCTTCCACTTGAGAGCCTGTCCCATTAGCCGCATTCTCATCCCTCCCGTGGGTTGCAGCGCCCAAGACGGCACTGATCAGAGGTCCTATCCTCATTAATGCGGCCAGGGCGTTAGTTGAGGGCATTTAATGTAGAGGTGACAGTTCACCTGGGACTTGCTCCTCCACCATGCTTCAATGTCCGGTGCTTGGTTCTTGCTATTTGCTCCTTGGATGCTTAGGGAGGTTCCCCTTAAGGGCATGCTGTTTGCCCACTTTCTGACCTCGGTCTCCCGAGGATGTAACCATCCTCGGCAATGCTCCTTGGGCCCTGGGCTCTACGCTTTCGTCCTCGGACCTAGAACGCGTCCTCGGCGTGGGCCTCTGGGCCTAGTCTGAAGTGGGCCGGGGTTACTTGACTTATTCTGGCCCCACAATTACATTCCTAAGTCTATATGTTGTTTTTTTTTTTTCAAGTAATAATTTGATATTACAATAGGGAGGGAGGATTTGGATCCTAATTCTCCTAATTATAAAAAATAGGCTATGTCACTAAGCTAGAAGGCTCTTTTATGTATTCCTAAGCATTGCGTTTATATAAATATGAATGCCAAAAAACCTCTTGTTATGCTTTTTTTTTCTTTTTCAAAGCTTTTTTTTTTTTTTTTTTTTTGAGAAGCTTTTAGTTAATAAGAAACCAGTAAAACTCATTCAAAAGCATTTTGCATTTACATGTGCATGTTTATGAAGAGTGGTTGAGCTTACCAATGAATGGTCACCCCATAAGAACCTTGGTTGTAAACATTGACATACATTGTGTCCCCTTTGTGTACCCGTATTACTGGCCCTGGAATAGTCTCATTTACAACTAACATTCTTGTTGTGTTACATAGTCTCGTGAAGTTTTTCTCCGTAAGACATTGTGAACATTGACATACATTGTGTCCCCTTTGTTTTACAACTAACATTCTTGATGTGTTACATAGTCTTGTGAAGTTTTTCTCTGTAAGCTGCGAAATAACAAGCATATATTAATAAATTAATGTAACAACAAAAGTAGTAAGCTACAATTCTCTAATCTGGGTGACAAGTTTATCCATTCAAACCACAGTATTGGAAAGCTATATTAAATTTTAGTACAAAAAGTTACAAACTGATGTGACAATGAATATAACTAGTGGATTTCAACAACATAATAAATAAATATTAGTATTTTTTGTGATTGGTATTACATCAATTTGTAAATCTTATATGGTAAAATTTGCAATATTCTAGAAACAGTACAGCGGTAATTAAAAGATAAAAAGACAACTATAATATGGTAATTAAGTACTTACAATAAATTCATAGAAATGGACCTCTCCTTCGACGATGGAAAGACATTGTGCAACAAGAAACAGAAAGCCAATAAAGTTCAACAGACATTCTTTGTTCTTGAAATTCATATCTTACTTTACTCAGCTCACTCTTTCTTTTGAGATGTTGACGTCGTTCTTTGAGAGCCTCAAATATAGGCCTGTCTTCATTCAAACGGGACGGTCATTAGGAAAGTGTCTTATATATGTTTTTTTATATTATTTAATAATAAGTGTCTTTTTTTTATGGAATTTAATAATAAGTGTCTTGTAAACTTTATATATATATATATATATATATATATAGAACATGGGGTAGTTTATTTATTTATTTATTTATTATTATTTAAGAAACATGGGGTAGTTCTGGTTGTGTACATGAGACAGTGAGAATTTTTATAGAACATGAGATAGGTTAAATAAATTAGAGGTATTTTTAGAAGTCAAAAAGATAATAATTAACATTCGGAATCTTCTTAATATAGAGGGAAGGAATTATAAAAAGCAGTTTTTTTCTTTTTCTTTTTTGGAGAATCTGTAAAAACAGATTTTTGTAGGTAGACAGTTGTCTTTTGCTTTGTTCACTGGTAGTTTAGAATACTTATAAAACAAAAAGCTTTTTGTTTTGTTGACAGGTAGTTTAGATTCTCTATAGAATGCCATAATTGGATGTTGCTCTATTATAGCTGCGCTTTAATCTCATTAAATTTTTTTTTTTTTTTTTAAATTATGATTTAGACTGCGTTTAGTTCAATGTAAATCGAATTCTGAGTGTAAAATGAATGCAGCGAAAAGTTAATTCCTGTAAAAAAAATAAAATTCGGATGTTTGGTTATGCAATGAAAAATAGTCCGGAAAACAATTTTTGGTGTTTGATAACATTCTAAAATTACTATTTTCTTACAAATTTTTCACATTTTTTTAGGATCCAAACAAATTTTATTACAGAAAAATTTCAATATATACACTTTAGGAAACAAAAATTTGCTCAAAACAATTCATTAAACTAAAAAATTTGGCCAAACTGAGAGAGGGAGAAAGAGAGAGTGATCAAAAACTGAGGGAAAAAGAGTGATCGGTCATAGGTGCAACGAGATCGAGACAACAAGATTCGCGGTCATGAGCGATGTGATTGAGACGACCAAATTTAATAAAAGCAATAAAGTTTTTAAAGTTCACCTATATCATATCACAAATTTATAAGGGATTTGTTAACAAGCACCGGTTCGGTGCCTGTTAAGGTAAAAAAGACAAAAAAAAACTGGTCCAAAAAAGTAAAAAAGAACCGTATATAGCACTTAAAAGGTTGAAAATTTGACATAAAAATGAATAAAGACAAAAAATTTTGTCAGAAAAAATACAAAAATATAGCTGTTAACGGGCTCCGTAAGGTGCCCGTTAACACAACCCATTTAATAAAAGCCACAAAAGGGTGCCATGCGGCAATGTACCCGAGGAAAGAGCTGTCAGACATGTTCTCCTGGAGCCTGCCTAATTCTTAATTGAAAACCCTAAAGAAACGTGCACAAATATTGAAAGGTAAAAATATCTTTTTCTGATTACATTTTGGGCATTTTTCTTTTTGATCCTTTTTTTTGAAACTCTTATTTTGATTTCTAAAAATTGAGAATCATTTTTAATTTAGTTTCCACCATCATCTCATTATTGGAAATATCTTACGTGAAAGACAGAATGCATTAGTGGTAGATATAACGTTGACGTGGCCAATAAAATAAATTTTATTTGACATTTAAAAAATTTCAGTCAACATTTTAATTAAAAAAAAATTAATTTCTCAATTTTAATTTAAATTTTAAAAAATCAAAAAAAAAATTTCTTTTTTACTTTTTTAGTTTTAAAGACTGAGAAAAAAATTTGTACCAACTTTCTCAACTTTTTTTTTAAAAACTTTTTTGACAACCAAACACAACATCACAAAAATTAAATTTATCAATAACCACAGTGCTACACACTTCGGTCATTTTTCCTCTCTCTCTCAACTTAGGTTGTGGTCATTGGGATATGGCTTTGATATGGGTTTAGAGATAGAGGGAGGGACTAAGATCGATGGTAGTTAACGTGGTTTGCAATCTGGCTTTGATCTAAATTTAGAGAAGAGAGAGAGGCTGAGATCGGTGGTGGTGGTTGTGAAGTGGTGGTCGGTTAGGTCTAGTGGTGGGTTGTTGGTTGGATTTGTTATTGGTATGGGTTGCGGTGATCTGATGTGTCCATTGGTGACTGATCGGTGGTGGCGGACACATTTTATTTGTCCACCTTGACTTTGTTATTTTTGTTGATTGGTGGTATGATATGTTCATATGTATTTGGCTTCTCAGTTTCATATGAGATTGTTTGTACTAGGAAATTGAAATAATATATTCGTAGGGTTTTTGCTATTGAGTTTTCATTTGGATTTGTTTGAACAAAGAAATTGAAACAATTGGCTGGGCTTTAGGTTTTCATTTGAAAGAATCAGTTTGTACTGGGAAATTGAAAATGTATATAGTTGAAGATCTTTGTGCTTTGAATTTTTTATTTGTAATTTGTGGGCTTTGATATGTGTGAATACTTGTGCGTGTTCTATGTGTTTCCTTTCTGGGTTTATGAGTTTATTTGCTGGGTTCGATTTATTGGAGGTTTTGGTTTGATTTACAAGAGGTTTTAGATTGCTGGGTTTTTGCCCGGTTTTAGTGTTTTGGTGATTTTATGGGTTTGGTTGCTAAGAAAATGCAAGAAAAGAATAGAAAATCTTGATTTTTAAATTTTCTAAGCAACCAAACATGTTATTTGAGTAAGAACATGAAGAACATGAATAACAATGTTCTTCAGAAGAACGTGAATAGTCATGTTCTGGGATCCAAAAAAAATTAATGAGAAGCATTTTTTTAAAATTTAATTTTTTTTTTAAAAAATCGGAAGGTTGATATGCTGTAAGAATTTAAACTAAAATATGTTGTAAAACCACTAAAAAACTATTTTTAACACTTCAAACACCAAAATACTTACTATATCAAGGGTGTGTCTAAGTAAGCCTAGGTGCTGGTCATCTATCCTTTAAGCTTATGTTTTTCAATTTTTTTTGTTTTTTTTTTTTTTTTTTATGCATCAAATTTGGTATCAAAGAAAAAATTTAATCGTGTTTTCCAAGTATCCCCCATGGGTCACAGTCAAATCTATTACAAGGAAAAAAATCATGATGCCACCAAATCCATCTCCCAGTAAAACCCAAATCTTCAAAAAAAAAAAAAGGCTAAAACACTATTTTGGTTTCTAAATTTTGCCAAAAGTTTGTTTTTCATCCCTAAACTTTAAAAAGTTCTTTTTTCATCCCTCAACTTTGTAAAGAAATTTTTCAATAGTTTAGAGACAAAAATAGGGATGAAAGAAGAATTTTTTTCTATATTTTAGGGATGAAAAACAAACTTTTGGTAAACTATAAGGACATAAATAAAAAATTTCCAATAGTTTAGGGGTGAAATATGAACCTTTTAATAGTTTAGGGACATAAAATGAACTTCTTAAAGTTTAGGGATGAAAATCAAACTTTTGGTAAAATTTAGGGACCAAAATAGTATTTTGCACAAAAAAGAAAAAGAAAAAGAGGGAAAAAATAGATTGACGCCCCCACACCAATGGTTATTTTAATTTTGGAAGTCAATTGTATTTGTATTGGTTAATTGTGTTTTATTTTAGGTATGAGTGGTTAATTAGGTTATTAGATTTTTAGGCTAAATTACTAATTTGTTCTTTCAACTATAAGGTAAATTTCTATTGGGCCTCTCAATTACCAATTGTGTCAATTTAGCCTCTCAACTATTAATTGAACCAATTTAGTCCTTCAACATTCAAAATCAAGTCAATTTAATTTCAACTATTAATTCCATTAAAATTTAAATAGACAAGAGACCTAAGGATGAACTTGACTCAATTTTGAAAGTTGAGAGACTAAATTGATACAATTAATAGTTGAGAGATCAAATTGAACTTTATTCAATAGTTGGAGGACCAAATTAAAAATTTATCCTAGATTATTATTAGTTTCCTAGAGTAAAGGCTATTTTATATTCAATAATTGGGGTTTCTCAAGTCACTTAAAATTAAGCTTCCTTAGCCAATTACAATTAGGGTTTTGTCCTTATAGTGTAAATGGGCATAGTATACTATTGTACTCCTATGAATACATATTACGGGTTAATTAATTAAAAAAAAAAACTCTCTAGGAATTTTCTAATTGTGTGGTGCTAACTTTTAGAGGTTTGCTTTCTCTGGCTAGATGTTGACTCCAAGCAGGCCTAGCTCCTAGGTCACTCGCCCTCTTTAATATTTTTTGTTCTTTAATTTTATAGTTGCACTGTTTTGGTTTTGTCCTACTTTACAATATTGATTGCTTTTGCTAACATTCTATTTTGGAAGGTGCTAAGTAATGTAGATCTATGAAGAAAAAGGGCTTCTTCTCAAGAATATTCACGTCTCAAAGAATTTTGTGTTGCTGTAATGAGAAATACTCTATTTTTCCAAAAGGGTCGTGGAAAACTAAGGTGCTCATTCAGTTTGGTTATGTTAAAAAGTATTGTGCTTTTTCATAACATGAAAGTTACAATAAGTTCAAAAAGCAAAAGAACTTAAGAAATCAGGCTTGTATATTCTGTAAATTTGTCATAATCTTAGTTTTGGCCATCATGCCTGAGGGTTTGAACTAGCAATTTTAAAATAATAGGATAATAAATTTAATGATTAGGGAAGGCTTAATGAGCTTAATAAATGTATCATTTCTGCTCTTAAGCTTTATTTAACCAATGGCATGGTGGATACAGTGTGGTAGATTATGATGATTGACGTTTTTCTTGTAATAAAATCCTTGTACTATCAAAGGTTGATATGTTTTTGGTGGAACATTCCACAATAATTGTCTGAATAAATACTTCAAATACAGTAAATTATTTTAAAGACTTAAGTGTTGTAGAACACTGTGTCTATGTGATGATCTTTTGTACTTTACTAGGGTATTTGTGTAATTCAGGATCTTAGAATTTTTATTAATGAACTATGGTAGAAAATCCTATACCCCATTCACTTTGTGCCATTCCTAGCTCTTTTATCTCTCTTTTTGTACGATTCTTCTTACTTCTCTCTGCGCATTTGCTCTTAAAATTAGGAAGAAGGCATAATACAAATAAAGTTTCTATTAGAGCATAAACAGATAAATTAACACGTTACTGGACTGGTTGTCATTGTATAAGAGTTTTCATTTTTAATCAAATGTTCTCTCTCATGCAACTCAAATGAAACTTTGTCGTGCAGAATGGTGTTGGTGTGGAAGGTAATTGTTGTGGTTGTTAATTTACACATTAACTTAATGCATTTGTTTGGATTCTTATATACTTTTGTTCTATTACCTTACTGAAGGAATTGATATTAATGCTGCTACTAAGTATGGAATAAGTTGCAAGGATTCCGAGTGATATAACTGGGAAGAGTAATGTTATGACTACAACTTTTGTCACAACTTTACCATAACTTATTCACGTGGTGAGTTGTGAATAGTGAAACTGTGAACTCACATGAACTAACCACTTTTACTCTACCACTTATAACTTGCTACGTTGATAAGTTGTAACAAAAATTATAATCCTAACATTTTGCAATTGAAAATAAAGCATCGTGTGTAGAAATGATTTTATATATGAAGATGGGCCATATACAAAAACAAACATGTTAATCTAATATATATAGAAAATATCGCAGTTTTTAATGTAGTGTGCTTAGGTATGTGTGCAAGCATGTATATTTACTTATTGAAAACTTTTGTGAAACTAATATAGAAATGGAGAGATTGATTACTTATTAACTAGGAAGCATGGATATGGATATTGGGTATGGGTACAATACAGTGATACAATAATTTTTGAAAAATTAGGATATAGATATGGCAGAGATACGTATATTAAATAATCATTATTTATGTTTTATATATGGTTAAGCATTTATTTTTCATATAATATTAAGCATGTATCAATTTAAGAGCAATAGTGAATATTTTATTTAATTAAAGTTTAAGAGTCTATAATATATATATATATATATATATATATATGATAGAGATCTAAAATATTTTACCTCCATCTGCTGCAATATAACTATTTAGTTGCACTGCTACAAATGCTCTTAAGCCCATGTCCCAAGTATATTAAAGCCTATTATGTGAGTGTCATCCTGATATTTAAATTGAAAAAAAGAAAAGAAAAAAAGAGACGTAAGTGAGAGAGGGAAAGTGTGTAAAAAATAAAGAGACGCGTGAGTTTGAAAGAGAAGTGGCTAACTGCTAGCCACTTAAAAGTCTAATTGAAAAAGAAGAGGCAGTCTGTCACATAACTCTAAAAAAAAAGTCTTTCTGAAAACAAAAAATGAAAGAGAAAGTTAAGACTGAAGATGAAGAATGGAGATTCAAGGTCATAGATTATTTTTTTTCTCTCTTTTTTTGGCATAGGCTGTGTCCAATAATTAAAAATTAAAAAAAAAAAAAATTCTGGGACATTGCTGCAGTATCCCATATTAGGTACGTGTGACTCGGGCAAAGCAGGCAAAATGCTATGTCCGTGCTTTCACAGTACAATTTACGTTTTAACTACCATATTTTAAATTTTAATCATGGACGGAAGTAGACATTGGCCCCTCATTTTTTTAATAAAAATATTAGTATATATATAGCTACTTATTTTAGTAATTTTGTTGTATAAAATTACACTTTGTCCCCTTTAATAATATCATTGATTATTTTAAAAGTAATACTATAGTTATAAACTTTTCTACAACATTTTTACAATCTGTTGATTTAGTTAATTTTTATTGTTTTACATCTAGATCTACCACTTACATCACTTTTTTACTTACTAATAATCACTCATCACATCAACAATTTGTAAAAAAAAATTGTAACTCTAGTATTTTCCTCTTTCTAAAGGCCATAAAAAAATTTATAGGTACAAGCCCAAAATAAATGAGCTCAACAACAAAAATTACCAATAGTAAAACTAAAAACAATTAAGTACAATCAACTAATTTTGCTCAAAACAAACAACCCAACCCTTTAAAAAAATTTAAATAAAATAATTTTGTCCTTACCCAGCAACAACACACGTATCAAAAGCACAAAAAAATAATAAATAAAAAATAGAAACTCCCTTAGCAATTAGTTAAGCAGTAGAGTTGGAGGCCAGAACTGCCGCACATAGCCAACAACAAAGCCGCCCCCCTAACTCTAAGTCCTGGCTCCGTCCTTGATTTTAGTGAATATTTAGAACTTTTATTTTATTAGTTAGTAATTTGCAGAAGCTATTTGATTCAAATGGGCATAAGTTGGACCACCTACAAATTGGGATATTGACGTTTTATTAATTTTCAGGGGGGGTGTTATGGATGTGAACCTGTGTATCTGGGTAATTTCAACTCGATCGCAATAATGGTGCAAACCTGATTGATTCGAACCCAACCCGATCATACTCAATATTGCTATGTGCAGTGTTCTAGAATTGTAATTTGCAATTTTCTGTAATCTGTAACAACTGGTGCTGTTCCTACCTATTTGTCAAGCTGTTAGAAATAACTTAAGGAATTCAAAATTCAAGAAGCTACATACATAGTTACTTATAAAAATAAATAAATAAAGTTTTATGTGGACCTTTTCACCATATATCCCTAGTATTGTACCATTTTCTCTATCAATAATTGTCTCCCTCTTGTCCATTGTGTACAAACACAATTTGGAAATGTCCCTCTATATAAAAGGTTTCATTAAATCCTGGACATCTCAAGATGTTACTGACACTTGTTAGGACATATATGTTTTAACTTGTTTAAGAACATATGTCACTTAGTTATGTAAATTGGCTAATCCTTTGACAAAACGCACTCTACTTGTAATTGGGTAGATCTAGGTGTTTTTAATACTTCAAGAAACAATGTTTCAAGGTCAAGTGTTGAAGTCATCAAGTCTGTCCAAGAAAAAGCAAGCTGAAGTGCAAAGTTTTTAAATCTCGACACCTCTCGATAGCTACCTCGACACCTGCTATCTGTCGAGATTTAAAAAGTCAGAATTCCAATCTGATTTTCTTGGGATCCGTGAATATGTTTTTGGGACTTCTTTTCTTCTAACCCTAAACATATAAAAGGATTATTTTAAGAGCCGTTTTGGGTGACACAAGTTGCATTATCATTGAGCAATCTCTGTTTAAGCAAATTGTGATCAACAGACGAAGTTCTTGACCTAGTTCATCTTTCATCAAGAAGTTGCTGTGTATTTGCACCATAGGGTTTTGTAACCAAGTATCTTCCTGCTATTCATCAAGTGGATGAACTGAAGAACTTTGCAGCCAACCATTCTTCCTCAGTTGGTGTTTTGAAGTCGCGTACTTGGATTCGCGCATTGGTTAGTTACGTACTTGGGAGTCGTGCATCAAAGGTGGAGACTGTCACTACAGATCAAGTCCAATTGGGTATTGGGGTAAGGGTTCAACTGTAGGTTGGTAAGGTACTTGGGATTCCTTTACTTGTAACCACTTGATTTGATAATAGTAGAGTTTCGGGAGTGGTGACCTGAAAATCACCCGGTGAGGTTTTTGCCATTAGGGTTTCCCCCATTCGTAAACAAATCACCATGTTATTTATTTTCCGCTGCATATTTAGTTGATTGGTAATTTGTTTGTGCTTCCATAAAATTGCATGATTAATTGATTAAGTAATTACTTGGCTAAATTAATTAATTAGGGTTAATCACAAGGGGTCATTCAGATTGTGACCTAACAAGTGGTATCAGAGCAGGCACACTCTGATTAGGATTTAATCTTTGCTGTGTTGATCCATTGACCCCTGTTTGTCATGGATAGAGGACAATCTTTAATTATACCTCCTTTATTTGATGGCACTAACTATGCATACTGGAAAGTACGCATGAGAGCTTTCTTGCAGTCTTTAGATGAAAAAGTGTGGCAAGCTGTAGAGATTGGCTGGACTAAGCCAACAGAAGATCCGGCCGATTGGGATGATGCTAAGATCAAGGCGGCTAACTTCAACAGCAGAGCGTTAAATGCCCTATTTAGCGCAGTCACAAATGAGGAGTTCAAAAAGATATCCTCAACAGAAACTGCTAAGGAGGCCTGGACCATCCTCCAGACTACCTATGAAGGCACAAAGGCTGTCAAAGACTCAAAACTTCAGAGGCTCACTACAAGCTTTGAAGAAATTAAGATGGAGGAGGATGAGTCATTTGACGAGTTCTATGCCAAGCTCAAGGACATAGTGAACTCAGCCTTCAATCTTGGGGAAACCATCCCTGAACCCAAGATTGTAAGGAAGGTGCTCAGATCTCTACCTGAGAGATTTCATGCCAAGATTACGGAAATTGAGGAATCAAAGGATATAAACAAAATTCCTTTGACTGAGCTGGTTGGAAACTTGCAAACCTATGAAATAGGGTTATCTAGGATTGGCAAGTCCAATAAAGGCAAAAGCATGGCCTTGAAGGCGAAGAGCAGTGATACAGATGAGTCTTCTGATGATGAAGATTCCAAGATGAAGTCCTACATCACTCGGCAGTTCAAAAATTTTATGAAGAATGCCAATGGAAGGAACTTCGACAAGGACCGCAGGCAGTTCAGCTCTTCTCAGTTTAAAAGCCAAGACAAAGGGAAGAAGGATGCTAAGGAGGGTGGTCAGTATACTGTTCCCGCAGGACCAAAGTGCTTTGGTTGTCATGGGTTCGGACACATGAAACATGAGTGTCCTACATATCTGAAGAGCATTGGGAAAAGCAAGGCCCTTGCTGTAACCCTAAGTGACACTGAGCCTGAAGATGATTCCGACAATGAGGATGACGGAATCCTAAATGCCTTCACTGCCACAGTCAATCCTACTGAAGGGATTGTTGAAGAAGTGGATGAAGAAGAAGAATTGGCGGAGTCCAAATTTGAGAAGATGGATGATCAAGATGATATCCATTCAGCCTATGAGAAGCTTTACAAGCTCTCTGAAAAGCATGAGAAATTATATAGGCTGGCCACGAAGAAGCTCAGTGAAGTGGAACTCGATCGTGAAGAGCTGTCCACAAAGTTTGATAAGGCGAATCAAACTATTGGAGCACTGAGATTTGAGAACAACTTTTTGGCTGAGAAGACCAAGAAGCTTGAAGCGGAGCTGTTTCAAGTTAGAGCTCAACTGGAGAGGACTTCAAGTGCAAAGCTTGATGAGATACTCAACAATCAGAAATCTGCTTCGGATCGAACTGGTTTGGGGTATGGTCTTTCTTTCTCTAATACTGCTTCTACTAGCAATACTGTTTTTGTTCCTCCTGCTAATAACACTGAAATTGAGAATGTTGATGTTAAAACTGAATTAGCTAGTGAGAACTTAGACAAGAATAAATCTATCTTAGGAGCACCCCCTAAGCAAGATAAGAAAGATGCTAAGAACCCTAGGGCTAAGAAGGCTAACTCTCAAAAGCCTAAACAAAAGAAGCAGCATCTCTGTCATCATTGTGGAGCTGCCGGTTATACTCGACCAAATTGCTATAAGTGGCTAGCCACTCAACAGAGCAATGGCATGATAGCATCTGGAAGCCAAACTCAGCTTCAATCCTCTCTTGCTCCTCTTGGAGATCTTCTGAAAGCCCTCATGTTCCTTTCGAACTTGAATGGTTTCAATTCTTCCCCCTCACCGCCGGTTCAAGGATTCAATCAAAGGAAAGGTTCTTCCAAGATGTGGAAGAAAAAGGACTCTAAGTGATTTTATCACTTTCTTTTCCCTTCTTGTTTTTCTATTTTATTGCATTACTTGTGTGTTTTACTTTTCTGCTGAGTCAGTCTAGTTTTTGCTTTGTTTTGTTTAACATGTTTTTGTTTATTTATTTTCAGTTTTGTTTATTTTGTTTTTAATATAAAAATTTAAAAAAAAATTGAAAAATCAGAAAAATACAAAAACAGTGTGTGTTTTGTGTACTTTGGTATTTGTGTACCTTGGATGGCCATTGAAACAAAGTTTCTAAACTTTGTATCTATTGTAGCTTAGATGAGCATCTCTATGCACAACTAAGCAAGTGAGCTTTGTGGCTCTTGTTTGTGATGAGTAAGATTAAGTTATCTCTTAAACTTAACACTCACATCACTCTTTTTGACGGGTAGGACTAAAAAATCCTAAGAGAAAGGCATAAATAACCATCTCACCACTATTACCCGCCAATCATAGTATGACACCTGTATGCTTCGGCATAGCAAAAGTACAGTGTCAAAGACATTCGTATGCTTCGGCATAGCAAAAATGCGATGTCAAATGCTTAACATATTGGGTATTTCTTTTCTCTCTTTTTTATGCCCATGCATGATATGCTTAAAAGAAAATATGCAAAGAAAATATAAAGCAAAAAGATTAAAGATGCTTTAAATATGATTGCAAGCGTGTTTTCTAGGAGATGTGGGAGTTATAGGATGTACCTCGAAGGTGATAGTCCTCATCAAACAGTTATGATTGTGTGTGAGTTAAAGTTATTTTCACATATCTCAGATCGTCATAACATGTATACACATATGCATTCTTGCGATGTTTTTCACACACAACACGCAATATTCTTTGCTACTCTTGATACATGTGCAGGTACAATGTGATTTGGCCATCACAAGTGTTTACATATGCTAATGTATGCTCACTAAACTGTCTTGACTTGTTTTTGAAATATAAAATTGGTTAGACTTGTTTAGTGTGTGTGTGTGTTTCTGAGGATCCATGTGCTTTTTAACTTCTTTTGAGAGATGTTTTTGAGAGCTTAATATGTTGTTTGGATCTATGGCTAAGGTGTGAGTTGAATTGCATTCATATCTGTGTTTTTCTCTTCTCGGAAAACTGCTTTTCACTGAAGGCTCGACACCTCCTCGACACCTCCTCGACACCTGGTCATCTGTCGAGCTTCTCCAGCTTTTCTTATCGCAATCTCGACACTTACCTCGACACTTGGTGGATCGATCGAGAAATTCTCTGTCCTCTCGATAGATTCTCGACACCTGTTGGATCGATCGAGATTCACTTGTGCTGTTTGTGTCTTCTTTCTCGACACCTGCATCTGTCGAAGGCATTTTCCTCGATACCTTCCTCGACAGATTCCTCGATACCTCTCGACACCTCAGCTCTCGAGATTTACTGAGGTGCCTATTTAAGAGCAGATCGCGATTTTCTTCATTTCTCACTCGATCTTTCTCGATCTCTCCGTGTTTGTTCATCTCCCTTTCACTCTCCTTTCACTCAAATCCTCCAACCCTCTTGGATCTTGCTCATTCCTTGCTTAAATCAATTGGTAAGATCTCTTTTCTCTTTCTTTTTCATGCATTTCATGTTTTGAAAACCTAGTTTTTGGGATTTTTCATAAAAATTTGGGGTTTTTCAAAATTGTTGAGTTTTTATTGAAATTTTGGGTTGGGTTTGGACTTCAATGATTTCAAAATGTCATACATTGCATTTCATGTGCATTATAATGATATTTTCATGCATTTAGATGTGAGTATTTTGTTTATATGCTGATTAGGATTGGATTGGGCTGAGCCCATGATGATATTTCTGTTTTGCATGTCACATGTTCATGCATTCCCATGCATACGTACTCTTTGTTCATATATCTGTCATATTTGAACTGATTTGGGACTTTTCTGTTTGTCTCCCTCTCTATCTCTTTCTCATTCTTTTACGTTAGTAGTGTCTATGGCACCCAAACGTAAATCTACTCCTGCTCGGAACCCTCTGCGTTCTAGAGCATCTTCATCTTCTGATTCTGCTCCTTTTAACATTCGGTTCCGTGATGGAGATGCCCAAAATGCATTTTCGGAGAACTTTTCTAGACGAGGTGTTCATTCGGAATGCCAAGTCATTTTGGCGGACTTCGCCGACACTGACCTTCCCTCTGTCATTCACAGTAGGGGATGGGGGTCACTGTGTGACATTCTGGTCACTTGCCTTCTCGTGCTAATACAGGAGTTCTACTCCAACATGCACGGGATTGATCTTTCAGTACCTTATTTTTCCACTCGCGTTCGAGGTATGCGCATTCCTGTCACACCGCAACTTGTTGCGGATGTGCTTAGGGTACCTAGGATAGAGTTTCCAGATTACCCCTCTTGTGAGCGTCTGAGGACTGTGTCCAAAGAAGAGCTCATCTCTGCCTTCTGTCAGCGTCCTGCTGATTGGGGTGAGCATCAGTTCACATCATGTAGGTCTTTTGCTAAAGGTCCTAGATTCATGAACATGGTGATGACTTTTGTTCTCCATCCTCTTTCTCACTATAACTCTATCACAGAGCCTCGTGCTCGATTTTTGCTTTCTCTACTTGAGCATCTTACCATAGACTTCCCTTCTCACTTCATCCGGTCTATCATAGAAGTTTATCTTGATTCGGCATCCCGTGATAAGCTCATCTTTCCTTCTGCTATCACGCGGATTCTACGCCATTTTTCCGTTCCCTTTCCTGTGTCAGACCACTTTACACACATATCTGCCATAGATGCCGCTACTGTAAAACGTAGTGAGGCGCAGTTCAGGTCGAGACAGCCAGGTGCCACTCCTCCCTCCCGTTCAGCACCATCCAGATCAGCTCCATCTACATCTGCTCCTTCTTCCTCTTCGAGCGATGTATCCCTTGGTGATATCATGGCGCAGCTGCAGCGCATGGACACTCGCCTTGATACACTCTCTGCTGAGTTATATCAGGTGAATGTTCGTGTTGGTCGTATTGCACGACGGCAGGCGACCATGGGTGGTTTTGCTCCAGAGGCTACTCCTTCACCACCTACTCCAGTAGCTTCAGATTCTGAGGATGAGGATGATGATGATGATGATGATGATGGAGATGCTAGCTCTGCCGATGAGATGTCTACATGACACTCTACCCTTTGTCACTCGTGACAAAAAGGGGGAGTAGTTTTGGGTTATGAGAGTAGTCATCTTAGGGGGAGAGTTAGTATAGGACATTTTTGATAGGGGGAGTGTTGATACTTTTGAGGGATGTAGTGAGGTTTGATGTATCTTTTCTTTTCTATTCTTTATAGATACATTGGTCTTGTATATGAGGTCCTTTGACCATTCTTACATACATTGTACTTATCTTATCTCTTATATATGTTGATGTATGTTTCTTTCACCTCTCTCTTCATGTGTTGTTTCTTTTCTATCTTTATACACATGTTCTTTATACTTGTATGCAATCTATTTATTTCTGTTTCACACAAGATGCCTTGATGAGTTTTGTTTAAAGTGTTTCAAAAATACAGGTTGTCAAAGTCTACTTATCATAAGCTCTCTTCTTGCAAAGTTTTTCAAGAGTTTGTGTTAGGATAGATTTTATTGTATTCAACAAGTGAATATGAGTTGAATGATTTATGACTTCTCTCATATGCTCATTTGTTTGTTATGGTTTTGTCACGGATTGCCAAAGGGGGAGATTGTTAGGACATATATGTTTTAACTTGTTTAAGAACATATGTCACTTAGTTATGTACATTGGCTAATCCTTTGACAAAACGCACTCTGCTTGTAATTGGGTAGATCTAGGTGTTTTTAATACTTCAAGAAACAATGTTTCAAGGTCAAGTGTTGAAGTCATCAAGTCTGTCCAAGAAAAAGCAAGCTGAAGTGCAAAGTTTTTAAATCTCGACACCTCTCGATAGCTACCTCGACACCTGCTATCTGTCGAGATTTAAAAAAGTCAGAATTCCAATATGATTTTCTTGGGATCCGTGAATATGTTTTTGGGACTTCTTTTCTTCTAACCCTAAACATATAAAAGGATTATTTTAAGAGCCGTTTTGGGTGACACAAGTTGCATTATCATTGAGCAATCTCTGTTTAAGCAAATTGTGATCAACAGACGAAGTTCTTGACCTAGTTCATCCTTTATCAAGAAGTTGTTGTGTATTTGCACCATAGGGTTTTGTAACCAAGTATCTTCCTGCTATTCATCAAGTGGATGAACTGAAGAACTTTGCAGCCAACCATTCTTCCTCAGTTGGTGTCTAGAAGTCGCGTACTTGGATCCGCGTATTGGTTAGTCACGTTTTGGGAGCCGTGCATCAAAGGTGGAGACTGTCACTACAGATCAAGTCCAATTGGGTATTGGGGTAAGGGTTCAACTGTAGGTTGGTAAGGTACTTGGGATTCCTTTACTTGTAACCGCTTGATTTGATAATAGTGGAGTTTCGGGAGTGGTGACCTGAAAATCATCCGGTGGGGTTTTTGCCATTAGGGTTTTCCCCATTCGTAAACAAATCACCGTGTTATTTATTTTCCGCTGCATATTTAGTTGATTGGTGATTTGTTTGTGCTTCCATAAAATTGCATAATTAATTGATTAATTAATTACTTGGCTAAATTAATTAATTAGGGTTAATCACAAGGGGTCATTCAGATTGTGACCTAACAATAATTGCCTCCCTCTTGTCCATTGTGTACAAACACAATTTGGAAATGTCCCTCTATATAAAAGGTTTCATTAAATCCTGGACATCTCAAGATGTTACTGACACTGCTTGACGATTAATTCTTGCAGTGCTTTTCAGCGGTGGAGACTTCAAACATAAACAAGTTTTCGGCAGAAGCCACCGATAATTAATTGTCTAATGCATACTTAGATTTTATCTATTTTGAATTTGAGGCTGGCATTGAAAACGAGACGTTCATATCTTCAATGAGAAAGGTTTGTTTCTATGCACTAGTTGTTTATATGGGAAAAATATATATCATTTCTTTTTGCAATGATGTAGATTATATATTTTCGCGTAATTCAATCATTTTATTTGTATTTCAGTATAACGAATGCCTATAGTTTGGTGAACTGATTGCAATTTATCAATTGTTAATTTATTTTATCTGTATATATATAATATAATTTTGCAACTGCAAACAATGAGCAAAAATTTTGGTTTTTAAGTTTTATTTTTGTCATTTTAGTTCTGTAAGTTCACATTTGCTGTTATTGTTAATCCTTCCATCCAATTTGCACCATGTGTATGGATAGGAATCATCGGATGCATGGTTTTTGACAGCAAGACCAACCTCAACCTTAGCTGCCGCCTAGAATCAGGTTTGGTGTCACTGAGTAATTGGTGACGAGTTGTTGGAGGTTTGGTGGTTGAACTCAGTGATAATGGGTGCTGTTTGGGTGGCTTTATGATTGGTTTATTTGTGGTATTGGGTTGCTGTTTTTTAAAAAAATATTTCTTAGTTTGATTTGCTGGGATTTGAAAATCTGAGAAAATTCGAGTGTTTGACGTGTATGAAAATTTGGGTTCATGGCTTTTTTTTTTTAATAAAATTTTTTGAAAGAAAAATTAATAATTTTTTAATATTGTAATGAGTATAAATCTAGGGCCAATACAATAAATCAAAGAGTGTGTGTGTATATATATAACTTATGAGGCCGGGTTTAGATTTAAGAAACTTGATACATGTTTTTTCCACAACATGGTTCAAAGCATATTTAGCCTAACAACCTGTAAGTTTCGTCATTCATACCTCATTTTGTGAGAGATTGGTATGCCAGTTTCTTTTCGCAAAGACCAGATACACGATACTTAATCTTCCTAAAAAGTTGTTTTAGATTCAAAACCAACGCAAGCCTAATAGTACACGGAGCCTCTTAAAAAAAGACGAATGAGTAGCCACCTGATTATAGGTTCAAGACCCAAACATGACTTCATGAAGGGTCTCTCTATCAAAATAGGTCTAAAGTTAGGATACAGGATGAGAAGAAGTTAGGCACTCTAAGTCTACCCAGTCATAGCTGGCTTTCATATCGTTGCTCAACTAGATGGAAAATAAGCTATCCTAAAGGATCAAAAGGTGTGCACTTGTATCTAAAGCATAGGTGTGAGTCTATGTGTATGTGAGGCAAGCAAGGGAAAGCAAATGAGTTATGTGACCATGGGAGCAAAGGCATGTAGAGAAACAACCGACTCATGGCATCAAGCTCCAAGTATGTGTATGTGTATACCCAATCATGTAGGTGCATGAGCACATGAATGGTGCATCACACTATAAACTTAATTACTAAGATTCACTATTATGTGAAATGAGTGAGATTATTGAATAATTTCTCTTGATTAGGAAGTAGAATTAATTAAGGCAATACAACGTTTGATAAACTTATTACATAAGTTAATCAATCCATTTAGATAAAAATTGATTGATTTTCTTTTCCATCGGATCCATCATTGTTTTGGAGCCACGATTCTAATGGAACTTTACATGGAGGCAAGTGAGGCGGAGGTCTGCGGATACTTGTCTCAGCAGTGCCTCCATTCTTTACGATAAATACAGCAGCCATATGTCTATCTATATGACAATGCCAATACCACACACCTGCCAAATATTATTGATGTTAACATCAACAATTCTTAGACCAGCCAGAATCAGATAATTAGATCAATTTTTAAATGCATGCATTTGCGATTCAATTTCCCACCCCCACCCCCCTCCCCTTAAGCCAGTAGCAACTTTTTTTTTTCCCAACAAGTTTGATCCCATCTTCCCCCTTAAACTTATTTTAAAAAAATTATCCATATTTATTTTTATTTATTTGCAGTTACAAGATCTTGAGCCAACGAATGTCCTGTCTCTAATGCATGCACTTTTTATAATAATATAAATTAGGCGTAAATACACTTTTGGTCCCTACATTTTGGGCTGATTCGCATTTTGGTCCCTAAATTGATTTTGTTTCTATTTTCGTCCCTAAAAAAGGAAAATCGATTTTATTTTTGTCCTTGCCGTCAACCCACTAACAGAAAATCCTACGTGGCTAACGGAGTGCCATGTTTGCACTGATGTGGCACCAACGTGTCAATGACGTGGCATTAAAATATCATTAAAAATTCTATTTGGCATTTTTTAGTGCCACATCAGCATTTTAATTATTTTTTCAAAAACCACATCAGAAAATATAATTTTGATTAAATTGAAAATACAAATTTGATTTAAATTAAAATTTTAATTTCTCAAGTGTCACATTTTCATGCATTTTATGTTTTCTTAACCAAACACAAATATATAAAAGATTTGGACTCCAAAAGATTTAGGTTTTAAGCTGGAAATCAAATCAACGTCTCTAGTTCTCTTCTCCTCTCTCTCTATCTGAGCTATTCCACGGCTACCATGAGCCACCACCGGCGGTGATTTTTCTCCAAACCTCATCCTCATGATCTCACTCTCTCTAATCTTTCGATACTCACAAATCAGCAAAGCCTCTATGGCCGAACCTTGAGCTTCCCATCATACTGAATCGGCAAGGCCTCTCTTTTAGTGTCCTCTGCTCCACCGCTCCGGTCACCAGAGGTTCGATCTGGGTTTATTTTTTCCATCTGGGTGTTGTTTGGTTTAAATTTATGTGTTTTTCTTTTCCATGTGGGTTTAATGATTTTTCTGGGTTTATGGGTTTCGATGGAGGATGGTGTTTGGATATGGAAAATGTGAACATCGCCGGTGGTGGCCGTGACATGCAGCAAGTTAGTGCCCATGAGTGGGTAATCTGGGTTTGTTTGATACTTGCATGATTGAGTTTGTTCAGATCTGGGTATCCTTGCTATTGATCTTGGTATGTTTGTGTTTTTGGTTTTTGGAGAGAACGTGGTGTTTTTGTTTGGTTCGGATTTGGGTATCTTGCTTGCTCTTGTTCTGGGTTTTTTGTGTGTTTGTTTCTCAAGAGAAATTCTGGGTTTGTGGGTTTGCTTCTGATTGAGTTGGTTACTGGTTTATGGGTTTATTTCTTCGATTTATTTACGGTTTGGTTTGGTTTCTTTGGATTTGATAAAGATTAGATTTGGTTGCTGGATTTGGATTGGGGGTTTGCTAGAGATTAGATTTGGTTGCTGGAAGAACACGAAGAACCAAGTTCAGTTTATCACCACGAACTTATGTTCTTACGAAAAAAAATAATGAAAGTAAAATAATAATAAATAAAATTAGATTTAAGTGACATGGCTTTTAAAAGAAATTAAAATGCTGAGGTGGTATTAAAAAATGTCAAATAAGATTTTCTATTATTATTTTTATTAGCCACGTCAGCGCAAATATGGCACTCCGTTAGCCACATAGGATTTTCTGTTAGTGAGTTGACGGCAAGGACCAAAATAAAATCGATTTTCTTTTTTTAGGGACAACAATATAGGAATGAAATCAATTTAGGGACCAAAATGCGAATCAGCCCAAAATGTAGGGACCAAAAGTGTATTTACGCCTATAAACTAAACATATAAGATAGTGATAAAATTACTTGCCTGGATTGTTTGCTACAAATCTGATGGCAAGCCATCCATTCTTAGGCACACCGAAGGTATTCACTGCGACTGGATCAACCAAATTAAAATTTTTAGGGTCGGTTTCATTGTTATAATTTCCATAACCACTTCCAACCACGTAAAAGCTATGCCCATGCAAATGCATTGGATGATTCCCAGCGCCGGCCAATAAATTGGTACCTTGAAAAACAACCTCAACTGCTTCATTATAATTCAACACCTTCACCTTGGACCCAAGGTCTGTTGTTGCCAGAGTAATTGGAAGTTCGTCAGCTGTGAAGTTATAATAATAAAGGGGTTGGTCTGGGAAATCTGTAGTGTAAACCCCACTAATATTCCTGCATGAAAGATTTTAATATAATCAAATATCAAAATGTATTGTCATATATGGTAGAAGGATAATCATGTTGGGTTTTGATAAAATATTCATATCTAGTCAGTAATTCATGCAATGTTTGGCAAAAGTCCGTTAATAAAATACTCAATTTATAAAAAAAAATTTAAAAAAAAAAATCTCTCAACCATAATATCACAACTCTAAAAAGATAACTAAAACATATATTGATTACATGGAAGAGGACCAAGTAATTATCAAACTCTACATGGTCATTTGAGTAAAAGTCATAGTATTTTATTCTTTGTTTTTAACTACCGCTACTATGGCATCATAGGAGTTAGGACATGCAGTGTGCACTAGGTTTTGCTCTTTTTTTTTTCTTTTTTTAAATAATCTAACTTCAAGCCTTTTGAAAATAAATCAATACGTATTTTTTTGTCATACATTTAACACAAAAGTTACTAAAACCTATATCTGTTGATAAATAATATGAAAATAAGCTACCAAAAACTGCACTTGCAATTGTAAAGGAACAAATGGAAAAGAATTGAAACTGCATACTTTGTTCTCTATAAAAACAAAGCAATCTATATTAAAAAAAAAAATAATAATAAAAGAGGGACAGAGGGGGGAAAAACCTGTAGTAAGCAAGCAGTATATCAATAGGAACTGGGTTACTCCAACTTATGTTATTCGCGCTTGTAGCTAATATAATTTCTGCACCTCTTGTTGTACATGTGCTGCTATTTTTACAATCAATTTGACCCATGGAAATTGTAATATACATTCTGGTGGTTATGTTTAAGGGGACATTTACAGGATGGTCTTTGCTTGCTAAGCTCCTAAAAAGGTTTGAGAATTTTATGGCAGCTGCTAAGTCTTTGTAAGTGGGAAGTGTACTAGGAAAGGAAGGAGATAATGGAATAGTGTAGTTTCCACTGTATTCGATGATCGCGGTGACATTGACCTGGTCAAAATTTGTAACTCCCACACCTAGGCTCCAGAATTGTCGAGCAGCTATATAATAATGGCCAAGAGTCTGATTTGCTGTGAGTAGAATATCCATGGTTTGTCCTGGGCTTATCATTATGTAACTAGTAGTTATGGGTTTGATATAATTTGCATCCATTCCAACAATTGTGAGGTTGTGTTCAGCTATTGCAAAGAACATATCTGCTGCCACAATTGAGTTGACTAGACGAAGAAGATAGGTCTTGCCGTGATCAACCACCCGACGGTATGTTGTTTCTACAACATTAAGATTATGACTCAATTAATTCCAATATGTGATTTTTTTATGGATAATTCTAACTATATACAAATTTTAGTAAATAAATTTTATAAATTGACATGACAATAATGAATATGATCATGTATTTCAAAAACCTAATAAATGGATGTGTAATCATTTTTTTGTGATTGAAAAAATGCCAACTTACAAAGATTATGTCGTAGAAAGATGCTAGGGATACTACAAAGTTATGATATAAACACAATGGATTTTACTACTTTAGTCTGAACCGTTTATTACAAAACAAAAGGTCAAAATTAAAAAAAACTTTATGCGATTGAATTTGTCAGTAACTCCAGAAGATCTTAATTCCGAGTATCACTGAGCTATAAAATCTAAAATCTACTCTCGTACCTTTGGAGCATGGACACAAATCTCTTGGTTCGCCGTTTATGGTGTAACCAATAGAGTGTGGCAAGTCAGCGCCATATATTAGGTCGTAATCGTATTCGGCTTTTAAATTTCCACTGTACAATGAACCTGCATTCTCAACAAAACTTAATCAGAAATACACTAGCAGTTATATATAGAGGAAAAGATAAAGGCGTAGAGACTGTAGAGATATGACACATGATTTTTGGACATATGAGAAGGCTTAGAGTTGGTCCATGCATCCAATAAGAGAGCTCTCGACAATCAAGTTTCATTTTGCATTCCATTCATTTGAACATGAATTTTTAACATATTAGAATTAGTCTCGTGCCATTAGGGCTACCCACGGGTCGGTCCGGGTCGGGTTTGTGCCCAACCCGCAACCGACCCGATCAGATCGGGTGGAGAAGTTCCAGACCCGCCGCCGACCGCGAAAAGCCACCGGTTGAGTCGGATTGGGCTCGGGTGGGCGGCGGTTGGCTTCGATTTCGACCGATATACACAAATCAAACACTGAAATTTGATTCCTGAAGAACAAAATCAACAGATCTACAACCCAAAGAGAAGATCTACAAACCCAAAAAACAGATCCACAAATCCAAAGAACAAAAACCCAGAGAACAGATCCACAAATCCACAAATCCACGGATAAACAAACCTAAGAGATGAAATAGAAGGTCGACGAACCTAAGAGATGTAACGAGCTGGGACGTTGAGGACGTAGAGTGAAGGTCAACGATGAAGAGCAGAGATCGACGATGGAGAGGCAGAGATCGACGACAAGCCGGATCGGCGAAGGGTAGCAAAGATCGTGAGACTGAGAGGAGAGAGTGAGAGTAAGAACTGAGAGTCTGAGACTGAGAACTGAGAGTAACAAACTTCAGAGTTCAGACCTTTAAACCCATTTATATGGCGGTCGGGTCAAGTGGCTCGGGTATTGGAAGAAAGGACCTGAACCCGATCCGCCGAAATCGGTTTTGTAAAGTAAGGACCCACCGCCAACCGCCGAAGCAGTCGGATCAGGCGACGGACGGTTCAAGTCCGGTCGGTTTGGCCGGGTGGGTCGGTCTTGCGGGTTGTCTGGACAACCCTACGTGCCATACATTAATATTGTTTAATCAACAATTATATATTAATTTTAAAAAATTAATAATGGATAAAATTTAAGTCTAATTCCTCGTGTGTTGTACTTTATGT
Organism: Quercus aquifolioides; assembly: GCA_019022515.1. Taxonomy (NCBI): domain Eukaryota; kingdom Viridiplantae; phylum Streptophyta; class Magnoliopsida; order Fagales; family Fagaceae; genus Quercus; species Quercus aquifolioides. Next base: position 81,017,079 of record CM032327.1, read on the forward strand.
TCTTCAAGATAAATTCAATAATTTGATTTATTAGTCAGTACAGTTCATTGTATATAGTTACAATTTCCAAAGCTACGTGGTGGATTGAATTGGAGGGAGTCAAACTTCAACACCTAAAGAACTTCTAAATTTAATGAACAAAAAAAGAATTAAAAAAATAGAACAAAAACTACTTTAAATCACATTATGAATGCACAACATGTAAAGCTAAGATTTTTTTTTTTTTTTACAAAAATAGTATTATAAATTATAAGAAAATTTATTAAAAAAATAACAAAAATCATATTTAATAACTTCGTACCGGCCAGTATTTTCCATTCCGGAACTCACTCTGGTACAAAAACACCTCTTGTTTCATCTCGCTCTAAATACCATACCATTTCAGCCATTCCGGAAGAAAAATGTATGTCGGCCCGAAATGATATCTTCTGCAATTTTTTTCATTTAAACTCAAAAAAAAAAAAAAAACAAACAAACAAACAAACAATGAACCAGAGGTTAATAGAGGCATGGTAATGGACCTAGCGGCGATGCTTTAGTTGGGCTGAGTGGGACTGAAGCTTGGTTGGACAGATTGTCATTTCATGGAAGAAAGAGAGAACAGTCGAAATAAGTGGAGAAGACAAAAAGTAACGAAATGAAAAAATAAAAAATAAGAAATGGTTGAAAGTTAAAAGGTGTGGCTGGGATAAGAAGTAGAGTTATTGTCCACACCAACTCTCTTCTATTTCCAAGGCAATCACGTGGGCCTTAAAAATTTCAATTTTGAAATTTTAGAGTCGGTTTATTACATGTATTTAAACAACAGTTTTTAATTTTTTTAAAAATATGTGTAAGTGAAAAGTGTGTGAAAATATGTGTAATGATATTTAAAAACTGAAAACATGTGTTTAAAATGATGTACGAAATTTTCCATTCTTATATTTAATTAAAAAAAAAATTTATGTCTTAGATAATGTTAGACCGATATGATATTTTGGACTAGGGCCATTTTTATTGGGAATGTTGGACTAAACATATAGATTGGATATAAATTTAATAACTATATACACACTTTTAACTCAATGAATATATAGTATATATGTATTAGCAGTAATTCTGAAATAGTATACTGGTATTAACCGGTACTGAAATATTATTTCTTTGAACAAATCGAAACGCCTTCCAGTATGGTATTGACTCACTTGCATGTATCACGTTAAAAAAAGCAAAGTGCAGGGTTATTAGTTGTTTATTTCTGATAAAAAGAGAAATGGTGTAGGGGTCAAGCTGCGTAATTATGGACCTCACATCTAGGCCTGTCCATGGGTCGGTCCGGGTCGGGTTCGTGCCCAACCCAAAACCGACCCAACTAGATCGAGTCTCCTAAACCTGGACCCATCGCCGACCCGCCAAAGGTAGCAATTTGGGTGGTCGAATGTCATAGGTTTCTGGTCAGGTATCGATCTATTTCAAACTGTGTGAATCGTAGCCGGATTTTGCAGAAATTGTCGCCGAATTTTGCTGAAATCTTTGGCTTTCGCTGGATCTGATTGGATCTCAAAGAGATCTTGGTGGATCTCAACGAGATTAGGCCAGATGTTGAAGAGATCTCGACAGATCTCGAAGAGATCCGACGAGATCTCAGTGTAACTCGAAGAGATCGGACAAAATCAGACCGGCTAACCACTCCAATCAGCAGAGAACAGAAATTTCAATGTATTTTCCGGCCAGGTCAGTTGAAAATTGGTTTTTCATGCTCAAACCCGTCAACCGACCCGCCGGTCTCGGGTTTTATGGGCGAAGACTCGCTGCCGATTGTCGCCAACATCGGGTTGGCGGATTTTCGGGACAGGTCGGCCTGGTTGGGCGGGTTGGTCGAGTTCCGAGTCTACTTGGACACCCCTACTCACATCAGTAGCATCACATTCATATCTTTTCAATAAGGGCAAAATGATGTTGACTCTTTATTGAACAGATGTGAAAGTTTTTTTTTTATTTTTTTATTATTAAAATCTAGTGGGATTGAGAGATTTAAAAATATGAGCATACCAAGGATGATTATATCTTCATCATCCGGTTTGGGAAATAAATAAGTTGTTCCAATAGCAGGCAAGATAACAATGGCACCATGAACATAGGCTCGTGTCCAATTGCTATGTGCGTGCCACCAGAGTGTTCCCTCCTCAGTGGAAAATATGACCTCATATGTGAAGTTTGATCCTGGTCCAATAGGACATTGCGTGATGTATTCTGGGCCATCTGACCATGGATTTCTTGGTTGCTTTACACCATGCCTATAAGAACCATAAAATTATCCAAGAATGTGAATCTTGTTAAGCAGTACTTATGTAAGAGATAGAGTAATGAAAATATTTTTGCATGCATTAGTTATGTTTTGTTTTTTTTGCCCTTATGAATGTGAGTTCATAGAACGTGTGTTAAAGAACAGTTTTGATATATATATATATATATATATATATACACACGTGTGCATGTTTATAAAGAGTGATTGAGCTTACCAATGAATGGTCACCCCATAATAACCTTGGTTGTGAACATTGACATATACTGTGTCCCCTTTGTGTACCCGTATTACTGGCCCTAGAATACTACCATTTACAACTAACATTCTTGTTGTGTTACACAGCTTCGTGAAGTTTTTCTCCGCAAGCTGCGAAATAATTAAGAAGCATATATTGATAATTAAATTAATGTAACCAAAAAAAAAAAAAAAACATCAAGCTATTATTCTCCAATGCAGGTGATAAGCTTATCCATTCAAACCCACAATATTGGAAAGTAAAATGTTAAAATTATTTCAAACTTTACTACAAAATGTTACAAACTAACGTAATGATAAATATAGATGATGAATTTCAACAACATAACAAATTAATATCAGCATTTTTTCATTTGATTAGTATAAGTATTACGGCAGCTTATAAATCTTATATAGTTAATTTTGCAATATCTTAGAATCATTCCAAAACAAGAAAACACTTATGCTATTATAGTCAGTGCAGATAAAAAGACAACTATATATAATATGGTAAGTACTTACAACAAATTCATAGTAATGAACTTCTCCTTCGACCATGGAAAGACACTGTGCAACAAGAAACAGAAAGGCAATAAAGTTCAACAGAAATTCTTTGTTCTTGGAATTCGTATCTTTTACTCTAGCTGACTCAGCTCACTCTTTCTTATGTGAACTTGACGTTGTTCTTTGAGAGCTTCAAATATTTCAGCCTGACTTAATTCAAATGCATGAAACTTAGGAAAGCCGAAAGGGTCTTATATATGTTTTTTTTTTAATAATAAGTGTGTCACTGATAAGTGATAACACGTGTAACGCGTTACTACTGACTATTAAAAAAAAAAACCAAATTGTCTTTGCTCTTTAAAATTTAGATGTGAACGTGGTGTTCTAGTGACCTCATATATAATTACCAAATTTTCAACTCCAAAAATGTATCACGCGAATCTTCTGCTTACCTATTGATGATGCCAAAATCGTCAGTTGGATCACTCGTCCAATCCGGAGCTTTAGACGATCTTGTAGGACCTGCAAGATAAAGAGAGTTGATCGAAGAGACCACCGGATTGTGCCCGATGGGGGAGCCTCCGATGCTTAAGTCAGTATCAGTCCGTATCTTTTCTACTATAGATAGCATTTTGTAGTGGTTTTTTGACATACCTTAGCAAATGGATAGATTGTCCCTTTTTATAGGTGACTTAGGTAGCCGTTGGACATAAATAAGGGTGATTATTATCCTAATCGTAACGTTCTTTGTCTTGATGGGAGAGTTTAATACCTTTGATGGTCGTTATTGAATGTATTGAGTGATTACTCATCTTTCTTTGATGACCCACTAATGATACAATTATCGTCCATTAAGATGGACAACCTTAATGGTTTTTATGGACTCATCAGTTGCCCCCCATTCCCAAGTCTGATTTTGCTTTATGCTGGTCAGGCTTAGGGAATGTTCTTAACTTGTTTAGATTCAAACTTCTTTATCTTCAACTATTTTCTTCTTCAAGAATGGTAGTATTGTTGTGACGACTTCTTAATATCTGCCTTTTGAAGGTCTTTTTGGACGTTCGAGGGATCATAGCTTGATCTTGAAAGTGAGCTAATTTCTTTAGATGACCATTTTTTTATCACTGCTAAAGAGCAAGCTAATTTCTTTGGTTGACCATTTTTGATCACTTCTATGTTTCTTCTTTCATTCATTCTCTGGTTGTCACGTTTGATATTCTTGATTTGTGTGTGACTTGCGTTTGTGCGAGAATCCTTGTCTGCTTACAGTCGTCTAAAGGTATTTAGTCACTTAGCCACTTTTAGGTGACTTACATCCAGTTACGGAGCTTTGTCATTTAGACTTCATCAGCGATTTACATCGATCCAGCGGAATCTTGTCCAAATTTTTTTTTTTTGTGACTTACATCCATTTAAGGAATCTTGTCACTTAGGTTTCGTCAGTGATTTACATCCGTCTGGGCAGAATCTTATCACTTGGCCATTTTTTGGTGACTTACATCCATTTAAGGAATCTTGTCACTTAGGCTTCGTTAGTGATTTACATCCGTCTTGGCGGAATCTTATCACTTAGCCATTTTTTGGTGACTTATATCCATTTAAGGAATCTTGTCACTTAGGCTTCGTCAGTGATTTACATCCGTCTTAGCGGAATCTTATCACTTAACCATTTTTTTGGTGACTTACATCCATTTAAGGAATCTTGTCACTTGGGCTTCGTCAGTGATTTACATCTGTCTTGGCAGAATCTTATCACTCAGCCATTTTTTTGGTGACTTACATCCATTTAAGGAATCTTGTCACTTAGGCTTCGTCAGTGATTTACATCCGTCTTGGCAGAATCTTATCACTTAGCCATTTTTTGGTGACTTACATCCATTTAAGGAATCTTGTCACTTGTTGCTAGAAAGATTCCTTGACGCTATGTCGTTTTGGACCTTCTTGAGGCCATGTTGATATCTGCATTAAGTAGCACATGCACTTGCCAAGACTTGGTTAGACAAGAATTTTAGAACAATTCATATATAAATAATAAGTTACCAATAGCCTAGGTGGACATTTTTCTTATTTCCTTGTAATCCTAGAGTTTTACCTCTTTTGTGATCTGTCTAGTAATGCATACATTTTTGCATGAAACCTTACTAGGTGTAAATTTTTATAGACGAATATAAAAGAGACAGAGATAAATGTGTTATCTTAAATGACGACATTATTTTGTCACATACCTTGATCTTTTTATTGTTGAGATCTTTTTGATAAGCTCTTCCCTTTTTAAGATGACGAGCTCTTCCCTTTAGAAGATTTTTTTTAAGCTCAACATGATACTTCATGTCTAAGGCCTAGATCTCTTTTGCTTCAATTTTTTGAAAGCGTAAAAACTAGGCCACGTTTTTGCCCCCACTCAAACGTGAAAAGTACAATTCTCGTTTGTTGACGACTAGAGGAATGGTCTATCACGATTGGAACTTTTTTTTTTTTTTTTGATGACTATGGTCATTGCCATTTGTAATAGCAATTTCCTCTTCCTTCTTCTTTAATTGTACACTTAAATCACTTCAATAGTGCTAGCTGCATGACAATGTACAAATGTGCAATTGCATGCTATACTAGACGAAGTGCATTCTATATGAATCATAGAGAAGTATAAGAATTGAAGCTATTTGACTATATGCTTCTTTAAACTGGTCTTTGTTAGGTGCTTGCACCGTATATGATTTTTAAAGCAATTTAAGAAGATTTTTGGTGAGTTGATAGAGATAGCGGAAATTTATTGAGACTTAAATTGATGAGCATATTGTGAACACGATCATCTAGCATTTTAAGTGTAGGAAACTTAATAGAACTTCTCAGATTCATGACTGTTAGGTTCTAAAGATTTAGGATTTTATGTATTTAGAACTCTAATGTGTAATATTGGCAAACCATGATCAAAACAATATGTTTAGTCTTGTTTAGGCTTGCTCAAAGTTGATTAAATATTGTAAAGTTGGAATCGAGTGGCTGCAGATGTACTGGAGCATTTCGGCCTGGCTCGATCGATCGAAGCTTAGGCTCGATCGATCGAATCTCGGGTCAGATGCGTTTTCTGCAGAGTTCCAGCTCAGCCCAAACTCTATTTAAACGTCTTGGGGTTCAAGTAAAACACTCCTATATATAAGGAAAACCCTAGAACGTTTTTGAGACTTTTTGGATGAGAGATTAGAGTGCCTCTTGTGCCTCCTTTTATTTTTAGGGTTTTGTACCCAAACCTCTCTAAGTCTTTGTTGCTCATATTTGCGGTTTATGTGAATCTCTTGTGAGATCTTTGAGGAGCTTTCCTTCACATAAACTTAGGGTTGTCAATATCTTGATGATCAACAAGGTTGCTACCATTGGAACTTAAAAGAAAAGCAAGCGGGGAGCTTGTAGCTGATTGAAGAATTCAAGAAAGAAGTAGTCCGTGGATTCGGAGCCTGCGCGTGGTCGTGTCAGGAAGTTCGTACTGGTGGGTAGCATTAGGAAGTCGAGCGGGGAGCTTGTAGTCCTTCTGTAAGAACTTCAATTCTTTCATAGTGAATTCTGTTATGCCTTGAGGATCGGTGGGTCAAATCCTCCCCAGGTTTTTACCGTGTGGTTTCCTGGGTGATCATATCTTGTGTTCTTTATTATTTCCGCTGCTTTATTTGTTTTATATACATGATATGATTATTTGATTGTTTTAACCTAGAATTGCTTAATTTGACTAAGTAACAACTTGGCTAATTAATCTAGGCTACGCAATTTGGTTGTTTAAGGGGTCTAAATTTCTAACAATGACGATGAAACATATGCTACTAAAAATATAGTCATATTGATTGTAATAATTGTAACAATTTTATAGCAATATTTTCAACATGTTCTACATACACATTTGTAATAATCATGCAAGCTAGATATTTATTTAATTCAATAAAATGATCTCATGGATAAAAAAGAAAGAAATAAATGAGTTACCTCAATAGAAGACCTTAACTCTTGATACTGTTTTGTACATACCTTGATCTTTTCATTGTTGTAGTCTTCTTGATGAACTCTTCGTCATTGAACTCTTACTTATAGAGCTCTTCTTTGTTGGATTTATACAACCCATAATTTACAGGAGTTAAAGTCGGCATTTGTGATGTAGATGGAATTTTCACAACTTTTAGCTATATCTCTATTTTCTTTTTAAGGGTTTCTCTTCATCAAATTATGACATCCCCTTAGAAAATTTGGAACATCTGTTTTTTGCATATCTGAAGCTAGTAATCTAGCAAACCTCTTATAGGTTTACATATTATACAAAATTTTGGGTGAATTGATATAGCTTACGTCCAAACAATATCATTTCATGTAAGAGTATAGAAACTTAGTGAGAATTAAAGTCACTCTTAATGCCATGCAATTGAATAGAATTGTCTTATTTTATGTATGAAGCGCATGCTCTATAGGCAATTCAACCATTTTCACTTTTTTCTTGGTTTTGGCGATAGTAGAATAATAAAAGAAATGGATGGACTTAAGATCATTTGATCGGCTAGAGATCAAAAATCTAAAATAGGTCACACTAGCTAGAGCAGATATTACTAGTCAAGTCTTTTAACTTTAGCAAGAAATTATCTAGCCTTTTGTGTCTATTGTGCATGTTTATACTAATCTTGTAATTTAGCAATTTGCCTTTCCAACAATCGTTTTCATAACTATTACCCTATTCTCGTGCAACTAAATAACACTTGGCAAAGTGTTTAAACTTTTTAAAGAGTGTTGGAATTCGGTGTGTTTAATGACATTTGCCATTATGATAAACAGTCATCATATTTATCATAGTAAACAGTTATGATCTTATTTTAAATTTATAGCTAGGTTTTTATTTGGCAATAATGATATTTGTCATTATGCCTAAAACTTGACTTCAAACGTTGTTGCAAATACTTAGAGAGCTAAAAGGAAAAGAAAATTTTAAATCTGACCTTAAGGCCCAAGAACTGGGCACCATCGTTGCTATACTTTGTTCCAGCTATTTGAAGATGTAGATATATCCAGAGGGTTTGCCCCCGTTCAAACATGAAAGGTACATTCGCTGGTAAGAAAACCTCTACGACATTCTCAACAGTTGTGCCTACGCCATGACCTTTTTCTGCCGGATGATTTTTCTTATGTCGAGCCTTTTGTTGATCCATTTTGTCAAGCTTTACTAGGCTCATTTTGCTCCAAAAAATACTAACAAATTAATAATCTCGATTGTTCTCAAATGATGAGCTTAATATAGAGTACATGTCTTTCCGTTTAATAGAATCACGTGGAAATAATTTGATTCTATTTAGTATTTAGAGACAGTAAGCTCTGCTCGTATATCATATATGTGAGTAATTACTTACTCTGGTGATGTCACTAATGCGAGCATAAAATAAAAATATTGTACCTGTATAGCCACTTTTATTGAATCATACATGTGGATTGTGACACTGTGAGAGTCCCACATTTTTCCCTTTGAATGCTCGAAGGCATGATTAGGTATAGATGGAACCATTTAAATTCTCCATTCTCAACGCCAAAGCAACATATATTTATACATGGAAAAGTTTGAATAGTAAATTTTGTTCGTTCTATTGTGGAACATTTTAAGATTCAAAATTTCATAATATTTTGAAAATGATTTATGCTTAACTATTGCGGTAATTTTGTAAGGACTGAATTTTATAATTCTCTGGCTCTTTCAACCTCAGTCCCACCTTGCATTCACTTTGAAAATTATTCTGTGTGCAAGGCCGAATATGCCATTCATGCATTTTATTCCTAAAGGTTTCTTTTAAATCTTTTCGGAATTGTTCCTTGAAAAACATAGTTTCATTAACCAACTGACGGACTAATAACTCATGCATAACTGACTGTAGAGCATTCTAACCATGTTATGCATTTTCTACTATACTTTCGCCACCAATAAATACACATATAAATTTGGGGGATGGCCTTATGTTGTGGCTTTATTACCCGTGAATATCAAACAAGATATTATCAGGGTACCATTTATTTTTCTTCATATTCCTCAATTTCAATACCCCCCTATTTGAGAAAATTTAAAATGAAAAACGTGCCACATAAAATTCTCAATTATTTAAAGGCACATGAACTCTTCTCAATATAAGGTTCTTCAATATAGAAACACCATAGTTGGTGGGGTTCATAAAAATTCATGAGATTTAAAATTTTCACATAAACACTTTTTTTAAAAAAAAAAAAAAATTTAAAAGTACAATAGTGTTTATAACTCACTAAGGAGTACATAGAAAAGACTGTTTTTAGAGAAATGACTTAACCTTTTTTTTTCTTTTATGGGAATGACTTAAGTCATTCATTCTCTAATAATGCTAAGCATATCATATATATTTTTATATATAGGTGTTAGATGGAGCCTTATCATTAAAAATTCACATTTCAATTATCACCAGGCCATCTAACATATGGTGTAGAGTAAAAATAATGTTTACATGCAATTAAAGAATTTATTATGGCATTCAACACTAATTACTCCAGCATATACACATTCAAAAATGTTTGACAAATAAAGGCTCAATGAACACGTTGCAATCAATTTAAAAAGTGAAACGGTTTATGCCACAAATGAAAATTAAATTAATTTCAAAATTTTCCATTTGAGTGACCATTGACCATTTAATCAATTAAAATATTATAATTAAATAAAGAGTCTAATTTACTCTTGAACCTTATGTCCAACATAAACTCTTTAAGCAACATCTTATATAAGATAGCAATATTTTCTCAAAAAAAAAAAATATAAGATAGCAATATAGCATGGCATATATCATTCATGCAACCTTTTTGACTAACGATAGATCATCCATACGGCTTTATAACAACCCAAAAAAAAATCATTGTGATACATACAAATATGTATCAAAAGAAATTATATGTCATGCATAAAATTCTGACATATGACCTCAATTATATTATTATTATTATATATATACACATATTTAGGCCATAGCAAAAGTTTTAGGTGTTTGCTTATTAAATTTTATTCATATATGGTATTAATATATCGAATAAAATAAGAGATACTTTACCGCAAACTCATAATTTCTTGCCTCTTTGATTGCCTTTCATTTGAGGGTTTGTTGAGATTTTCGCCATTGAACTCGAAGTCTACAAAATTGAATCTCCACGAAATTGTTATTCCATAGCCACAATTCCATTTGCCATCATAAAAAATTCATTAATACATATATAACCAATGAATTCAAAGAAAAATCTAGAAAGATTTTATTCATGGACAAGAAATATATATGTAGTGAAGAGATAATCATTGAGTCTCATCCCATGAGGTACTCTAGATTGAACCGAGTGAACCCTTTGTTACAGGAAGAGCTAGATGACTAATCGCTCCCCACAGACGGCGCCAAACTGATGATGCCAAAATCGTCAGTTGGATCACTCGTCCAATCCGGAGCTTTAGACAATCTTGTAGGACCTGCAAGATAAAGAGAGTTGATCGAAGAGACCACCGGATTGTGCCCGGTGGGGGAGCCTCCGATGCTTAAGTCAGTATCAATCCGTATCTTTTCTACTATAGATAGCATTTTGTAGTGGTTTTTTGACATACCTTATAAGCAAATGGATAGATTGTCCCTTTTTATAGGTGACTTAGGTAGCCGTTGGACATAAATAAGGGTGATTATTATCCTAATCGTAACGTTCTTTGTCTTGATGGGAGAGTTTAATACCTTTGATGGTCGTTATTGAATGTATTGAGTGATTACTCATCTTTCTTTGATGACCCACTAATGATACAATTATCGTCCATTAAGATGGACAACCTTAATGGTTTTTATGGACTCATCACCTATAAACAATGCATGTGATTTCTACCTTCCAGCACAAGAAAAACTGGCATGTTATGGTTTTAAAATTCTGACCGGACCGTTCATTAAGACGGTTCTTTTAATTCTAAAAACCGTTTTGTGTAGAAAAATCAGTGAAGGAGGTATTTTCAGCACCTTATCACCATTGTTAAGAAAACCTCTAAGAAATTCATTCAATATATACAAATTAAGATGCTTCATCAAAGCTTCCACCCTTGTCGACTGCTAGCTGCAACCACCAGTTGACGAGCGATCGGATCTCTCCAAAGCAGTGTCTCTGAAAAACAACTCATTTCTCTCTTTCTCCCTTCCTCTCACTGTTTTGTATTGTTTTGTTTTCTTTTAACTGAGACCTCCAGTCTTTGTTTTGTTTGATAAAGCTGTAGTACATAGCCTAGTGTCGCAGACGACAGATCACAATCACCTAGGGCTGTTTGGTATGGTATTGTAAGTAACAATTTTCAGTTTTTAAATAACAGTACACATATTTTTACACACTTTTTTACTTACATATATTTCTAAAAAATACAAACTACATTATTAGAACAATTTTACCAACAAGCCTTAGATTTGTTATTCTATTCATGCATGCATTACAGTACCATTGTGAAGTGTCCCACAATAGCACTACTACTACAGTAGCTTTAAGCCTCATCAACTGTCCTATTTAATATTGGGTCCGGTTAATGTGTGCCCTAAGGGCACACATTAAACCTTCCACTTTTGGAAACTTTTTCTCGAAAATTGAAAAAGCTGTCAATACTTTTTCAATTCCCGAGAAATTTTTTTCCAAAAATAAAAATTAATGTGTGCCCTTAAGGCACACATTAGTAAAATCCTTTAATATTTTCTATTAGATTTAAAATTGATAACAATGGTTTACTATTTGGTTTGGTTAAGTGATTTAACTATGTTTTTTATAATCAGTAAATCAACTCTGACATTGTTATGTACTTATATATATATATTTGTTTATTTATTATGTTTGATTTGGATTTAATTTTTTTTTAATGAAAGATATAATATGAAAAATACATTTGAAATATAGATCTTTATATTTATTTAGGAATTATTTTAGTCAAATTTTGTATTTGTACTAATTTAATATATTTATTTACATTTTAAATAATTATTAAATTAATTATGACATCATTACGGTTGATCTTTGTTTGACCTTAAAAACTTTGAACCTTTCTTTTTTATGGTTTTGGTCTGAAAACCATGCACACGTATGTATTCAAAGTTTACTTTGAGTTTTCTCCATCATATAAAAATGACATCTATACCATGTAGCATCATCTAACTTTGAATAAAATTTAATTCAATTCTATAACTTTATTTTCATTCAATTCAGTTATTTAACTTTTTATTTTATTCAGTTTAGTCATTTCATTAATCTTTGTTAGAATTGCACTATTTGTAATCTTTAAAGTGACATCATTTTTGGGTCTTGTTTTGAAAACTTAACGGTAATATTAAAAAAAGATGATAAGATGACTGAATTGAATAAAGTTAAAAATTAAAAGATAAATTGAATGAACATGAAGTTACAAGACTGAATTGAATTTTATACAAAATTAAAGAGTATAATTTGTAATTTAGCCTTTGCTTTTTGATTGGAAATTAAATAAGCTTTTGGAAATAAATTAACTTTTATTTTTGTATCACAATTTTAGTATAAAACTTCCAAATATATTTTATATATTTGTTTTATATCTATCAAGCAAATGAAAGTTAACTTTCTTATTTTTTTTTTTTTTTGTTGGTTCAACATAGTTTAGAATACTCATAAAAAAAATACTTTTTATTTTGTAAGAAATGTTATATCCACAATATTTTCATAACAAATCTTAAGTAGTAAATTCTCATTAGCTGTTATTGGTAGACACAAAAGTAATTTTAGTGATAAATTCAAATTCAAATTAATAATAACTTCCATCATGAATGTACGTTTTTTTTTTTTTCTTTCCTTAAAGGAGTAATACTCCTTTTTATTTTTATTTTTTTGGTTTTTTTGTAGGGCATAACACTTGTCTTGTTTTGTTGATTGGTAGTTATAAATGCACTTTGGAGGTGAAATAGAGTGGATGAAAAACTTTAGAGAGAAAATGGGAAGGAAAACTTTTTTAGAGTGTGTTTGATTGGGTGGAAATGAAGAAAAATAAATAGTGGGGCCTGGGTGTTTTCTTTCCAAGCCCATTAAAAAGTTTTCTCTCCAAAATGAGGAAAAAAAAAAAACTGAAAGGAGAAAATATGGCTGCTTAATGGACGAAAATGTCAAAATACACTTGCATATGGGCTTCGTCCACATCAATAGCCTTTACTTTTTTTTACCTTTTTTTTTTCTTCTTCTTTATTGTTTCTTCCAACTGCTTTGTTTACTCTTTTTTTTTTTTTTTTTTTTTTCCTTCATCCATTTGTATATACACAATTTTTTTGCTAAATAAATGTGTTACTTTTTTGGTTTATTTAGTGTCCGTTTGACAAAGATTATTTTTGCCAACTTATTTTTGCTACTATTCATGGGTCCCACAACACTTTTGGTATTATTCATGGGTCTCACTGTACTATTTCAGCTAAATTTTACCTTTATCTACAGTGCTTTCATAAAAAAGTTTTCAATTTTAGCAAAATAAGCGAATTCCAAACAAACCCCTAATGAGGACATAACTGCGTGATTGCATTTTTTTTGGGGTTGTTTGTCACTTTTTTGTTTTAATTAGGTTTTATTTTTTAACAAGAATATATAAGTAAATTTATGCAAACTTACTTTTTCACTCTCAGCAAAACAAAATTAAAAAATTAAAATTAAAATTTTTTCTATTTTCCAACTTTTTTATTCTCTTACTATATTTTATCATCTTATTTTTTTTACTCCTGTAATGCAATTGGTATATATGGTTAAGATTTAAAGTTTGCAACTTTAAATTTCAACCATTAAGGGTCCGTTTGGATTGAACTTATTGTTACTAAAACTGAAAATTGAAAACTGAAAATACTGTAGCAAAATAATTTTTAAATGTGTGAATAGTACCGTAGGATCCATTTTTAATATTTTTTAGTACGTGAACAGTGCTGTAAACAGTGATAAACAATGTGTGAACAGTGATTTTTGTCCCCTGTACAATGAACTCATATGATATTACTGTTCATACACAGGGAAAAAAAAATCTAAAAATATAAAACGTAAACGTAGATTCAGTTAAATCCAAACAGGTACTAAGTATAAAAAAATGAAGAAAAGTAAATAAATAAAGGTAAAAAAGTAAATAAAAAAAAATGTGAAGGACTCGGGTGAATTACACGGTACAATTGCTACCTTCATGTCTGGCACCGACCAAATCTGTAAAAGTCTTCTGTACCACAAATTTAATATGAATGGACCAGAGGATGCGACGTCGCGAGAAATGAACTGACAGACACGTTCTCCTGGACCCGGCCTAGTTAAGTTAATGTACTGAAAGTGAAAACACAAAAAGAAACGTACATGTATAGTTGTCAATAAAAAGAAACGTACATGTATACAATGTATAGTAACTAGCTTCCAAACTTTTGTACTGTTACTTTAAAAAGAGGCTATACTATTTAGAAAAATGATCAGTTACGTTTATAAATATCACTAAGAATCTGTTTGGATCTTGCTGTTGCGTTTTGCGTTTGTGTTTGTGTTTTTTTTTTTTTTGCAGCACGCGTTTCAGGAGAACAAATGGTTACTGTTCATGCTACTGTTTATGAACAGTAACAATATATTTTTTACTTTTTAGCCACTTTTCATCACACCCGTAAGACTCATGTACTGTTCACAGGACCCACAAACTTCACTTTTCAGCAATTTTTTCATTAAAAATGAATCCCATAGCACTATTCACACATTTAAAATTTATTTTGCTACAGTGTAAATCCGACAAAAAATTGATTTTATTGACATAAAGTTATTTCTTAACGAGCACCTTGTAATGCCCATTAATATTTTACTTACTTTTTTTTAAATACACATTTCAACATACTCTTTATCATTTCTCTATCTCATTTAAATATTATTTATTTATTCTTTTATTTTTTTAATCTCTCTATATATTTTTTTAAAAATTTCTTTATCCTTTTTCTATTCATTACCGGCAGTTGTATATTTCAAATTCTTAAAAGGTATGGGCCTTTTTGGTAGCAATGTTCAAATAACAGTTTTCAATAGCCACTGAAAACTGTGGCAAAAAAAAAAAGTGTTTGGTAGTGATATTTGATTATGAGTGTTTGAAATATATTTTTTGACATATGGCTTGGGATTTTTTTATTTTTTATTTTTGGCAAAAGGCTTGTGTAATCTCTACAATCACTTTTTTGCAAATTAAAGATTCATGATCCATTTCCTTGAGAAAAATTTTCTCTAAAATCATTGCAAATCTCTAGGGTTGTATCTATGTATATGATGCTAACTTGAATTCTTGGTGAAACTACTTACTTTTGTAATCCATGCTCCCACCATGTTATCTACTTAAATCCAAGCTTGAATCTCAAATGGAGTTTTCACTAAAGGAGATGAAAGTGTGAGTGTTCTATCTATAAACCCCTTCTTAATTGATTAGGCCCAAGCTGGATAGTTTTCACCAACTAAGGGTCGAGACATAAGAACTATACCAGGATTCTCTCCATGATACAGAAATAGATGATCATCTGCCATGGATGAATCCTGTAAAGATGAAGGTTTAGAAGCAGAAGTATTGGCGCTGACAATAAGTCAATAACCATTAATGAACTTCGAGTTTTTGAGAAAGAAAGAAAACACGAATTCTGGAAAGGATGTAAAAACAAAAAATCACAGAGAACTAGGAGAGAGCTTTTGAGAGAGAAAAGAAAACTTGCATTCACTAATCAAGAAACTGTTACTGAATTAGTTACAAAATAATTAGCTTACAACTACTTATATACATGAAAAACAAAGACTCAAAACTAGAGCCTAAAACTCATAACCAACTCTTAAACTTGCAACTAATAATACAATGACATCTTGCAGAATATGTAACTAACTCTGCACTAAATCAAACGGTGCGTTTAATTCCTATATTTTTCTTCTTTTTTGTTTTACATTTAAATATTTTGTCATTGTTGTCATTCTACTCCTTCACTGCTTACCGTTTAACTCCCATTTTAGTTTTAACACTTCCCCTCAAGTCCAGTGTCTTAGACTTTGTGACTCGAATTGAACAAGCTTTCTTCAAAACTTTTGGCTGAAAAATATCTTTCAATCCCAACTTCTCTAATAGCCTTGTAAAAGATGCCAAACCCAAGGCCTTAGTGAATATATCAGCCACCTGAGAATTAGTTGCTACATGAAAAGTCTTTATTTTCCCTTCCAAAATTCTGTCCCTAACCAAGTGACAATCAACTTCTATGTGTTTGGTTCGTTCATGGAAAACTAGGTCTGCAACTATGTACAATGCTGCTTGATTATAACAAAATAGCATAGTAGGTTTGTGGTGTTCAATCTTTAAATCTTTAAGTAGTGCATCACCCAAGTAATTTCACAAGCTACACTAGCTATGGCCCTGTGTTCAGCTTCTACAGAGGATCGAGACACCACTCCTTGCTTCTTTGATCTCCAAGATATCAAAGAATTCCCCAAATACACTACATATCCTATGAGAGACCTTCGAGTATCAGGGCATCCAGCCCAATCTACATCACAAAAGGACTTAATATGTAACTCTGTATTGCTAGGGAAGAAAATCCCTTTTCCTGGTGAACCTTTGATGAATTGAAGAACCCTGTGTGTTGCTAGCAAATGAGGTTCTCTAGGCTGTGACACAAATTGACTCAATATGTGCACAACATATGTTATATTAGGCCCTGTCAAAGTTAAGTATAAGAGTCTTCCTATAAGCCTTCTATACAGCCCTGGTTCAGCAAGAAGTTTCCCTTCATACTTAGACAATTTTAAGTTTTGTTCCATAGGAAATTTCACAGGTTTGCAGCCCATAAAACCTGTATCTTTCAATACCTCCAAGGCATATTTCCTTTGGTTTAAACTAATGCCTGCATCAGTCCTTGCAACCTCTAAGCCCAAGAAGTATCTTAATGAACCAAGATCTTTTACACCAAATTTGTCATCAAGCAGCTTCTTCAAAGCAGTAACACAAGTGGGATTATTTCCTATAAGCAATATATCATCAACATAAACTAAGAGAACAGTGAAAGAAACACCTCGTGAATGCGCGAATAAGGAATAGTCTAATTTGGACTGTATGAAACCCAACTGCAAAATGGTAATTGAAAACTTCTCAAACCATTGTCTTGAAGCTTGCTTAAGACTATAGAGACTTTTATTCAACTTGCAAACTAAACTCCCCCCCCCCCCCCTCTCTGCTGTGAAAACTAGGTGGAAAGGACATATACACATCCTCAACCAAGTCACCATGCAAGAATGCATTATTGACATTCATTTTGGTGTAAATACCACCATTTCACAGCAGCCAAAGAAAGAACAATCCTGACAGAAACTAATTTAGCAACTGGGGAAAAAGTTTCAGAATAATCCAAACCAAGCTTCTAAGTGAACCCTTTAGCAACTAAATGAGCCTTATATCTCTCAATTGAACCATCAGGCAAATACTTGATCTTGTAAACCCACTTGCAGCCTATAGCAGTCTTACCAGGTGGCAAAGGAGCCAAAGTCCATGTGTGGTTCACCTCCAATGCCTCAATCTCTTTGTCCATAGCAGCCTTCCATTCAGGATATTGAACAGCTTGATGAAAGGAGGCAGGCTTTGAAGGAGTAGCACTGACTACTAGGACAAAGGACTTAAAAGTAGGACCCAAGTGAGAATAACTCAAAAAATCTGAAATGGTATATGGTAGACTAGATTGAGGTTTAGCACTAACAGATTTACAAGAATAATCTGACAGGTAAAATGGAGGAATGTGAGGTCTTATGGATCTTCTTAATTGGGGCTGTATGGGTGGATCAATAGGGATTATAGCAGAATCAAAATCTGAAATAGGTTCTAGTATAGAAGTATTAGCATTAGGATCATCTAATGGATTAGGATCTAGTATAGTAACATCAGAAGTAGGAGCATCTAATGATACTGGCATAGAAGTGTCATTGGAAGTCAAGGAATTAGAATGATCATGAGTAGTGGAAGACAGTAAAGGAGAAACAAAGTCAATGGAACAAGGAATATTTGAAGTAGCATGAGGAAAAACAAAATCATCTAGGTAAGAAGTGGAAGGATGAGAAGCAAATGCATAAGGAAAAATGGATTCATAGAAAACAATGTCCCTGGATATGAAAACAAAATTAGAATCAAGATCTAATACTTTGTAGCCTTTAATGCAATGTGGATAACCCAAAAACACACACTTCCTGGCACTAGGTGCAAATTTGTGCCTATGGTTAGTTGAGATGGAGATAAAACACAAACAACCAAAACTCCTAAGATGTGTATAAGATGGTGGAGTATTAAAAAGCATTTCATAAAGGCTTTTGTTACCTAGAGATTTGGAAGGAACCCTATTGATCAAGTGGACTGCAGTGAGAATGCAGTCACCCCAAAAACACAAGGGAACCTTAGATTGAAATCTCAATGCTTTAGCAACATTAAGTATAAACTAGTGCTTCCTCTCAACAATGGCATTTTGTTGAGGAGTATTAACACAAGATAATTGGTGCAAGATACCATTGAAATGAAAGAAGTCTTTAAGGTAAAATTTTGTACCATTATCACTTCTAATGGTCTTAATGTTGCTATTAAATTGAGTTTTAACCATATTAGCAAAATTTGGAAGTAAAACTTGAGTATCTGATTTAAGTTTAAGAAGATAAACCCAAGTGCATCTTGAAAAATCATCCACAATAGTCAAAAAATACTTGTAACCTTCAACAGTGCAAGTAGCAAAAGGACCCTAAAGGTCACAATGAGTCAATTCAAAAGGGGCAGAAGATACGTGATTACTAATGGAAAAATGAAGCCTTTTCTATTTAGAGAAATGACAAACATTACAGCATGAAGCTTTATTAGAAACATCAATGTTTACAACATTTTTCAACAATTGAAGTTTAGAAAATGAAAGATGGCCTAATCTAGTATGCCATAAATCTATGCTTGAAAGAGGACTAGTAGCAGTAAGAGCAGAAGATTTGTGCTGAATGGAAGAGTCTAGCAGATACAAGGCATTGCTTTCTCTACCCTGACCAATCATGCTTCATTGAGCAATGTTCTGAATAAAGCAGCAATGACCAAGAAAAATGAGACAATAAAATAGATTCTTGGTAAGTTTACTGACTAAAATCAGGTTAAAACCAAAAAATGGAACGCACAAAACATCATTTAAGACAAGAGTAGAAGAAATATGCACAGTGCCCACATGTGTGACTAAGGCTTGTTCCCCATTTGGCAAATAGACACAAGTATTGACAATTGAAGTTATAGAGGTAAGTTAAGTCACTAAATGAACCATATGATCATTGGCTCCAGTATCTATAATCCAAGAATCAGATTTATAAATAGTCCTATTTACTACTTGAGCAGAAAAAACTAAATGAGAAAAATTAGGTGGAATCCAAAAAGGATTACCTGAGAAATTAGAAGAAAAAGAAGCTGAATTGGAAGTAGAAGGCAAGGATGATTGAAGTGTGACATGTGTAGATGTCTGTAGTGAGGTAGAAATGGTATTGGGAGCCATGACAGATGCAAGTTGATTGGTCTAAGTACTAACACCTGAACCAGTACCTACATATCCTTTCAAAAGAGTGAGTAATTGCTCACATTGAGCCTGAGAGATAGGGCATTGAGCCTGAAAAAATTGTGGACTTTGCTGCAGAAAAGAACCACCAAAAGAACTGCTAGATGCACCTTGTGCAACACCAAAAGGTGCACTTGCAATAGCATTTTGAAAACCAGATTGAACACCAAGAGGAGTATTAACCAAATTCTGAAACATGCTGTCAAATTAGACTCCAAAATTGGGCAATCCATAGTAAGTACAAACATGTCTTTCCTTCTTTCCTTTCCCACCACTTTTGCTCTGACCTTGATTTCCTTGAAAATGTCTATTGTTATTCACATACATTGCACAACATCCAATTGTTGAATCAAATTAACAGTATTTCCTATACTCCTTCTTTTCTCTTCTTGCAAAATTAAAGAACACACTTTGCTAAGAGAAGGAAAAGGCTCAGTGAGCAAGATTTGCCCAATGAGGTTTCCATACCTTTCATTCAAGCCCATTAAGAAACAAAATACATGTTCTTTATGCTGTGCATCTAACTGAAATGACTTAAAACCACAAACACAAGCACAAGTGCAAATTGTGAAAGGTTGATAATTGACAAATTCATCCCACAAAGTCTTGAATTTGGTAAAATAGGAACTCACCCAGAGTGAACCTTGAACCAAGTGTGAAATCTCCTTTTGAAGCTCAAACAATCTTTGTGTGTTGTCCTGAGATAGCCTATCTTTAAGATCAATCCACAAGTCTTTTGCAGAATTGATGTACATCACACTTGCTTTAAGATTAGGGCTAAGTGAATTGGTCAGCCATGAGAAGATTGTAGTGTTGCATCTACTCCAAGAATTGAACAAATGTGAGGTTGGATCTGGCTCTAGAATTGAACCATTCACGAATCCCAACTTGTTTCTGGCACTCAAGGCCAAGAACACAGATCTTGCCCAACTCATGTAATTCTTAGGACCAATGAGAGGTTGAGATGTAAGAATTAAACCAGGATTCTCGTTTGCTGGTAAAAAGAAAGGATTATTAGCAGATTCATCTGCCATAACTACACTTGTAGGTGGTGCAGTTGAAGAAGAAGGTACACTTGACGAATCTCTCAACTAAGCCACGAAAGCTAAGAAAAATCTAATTAAGAAAGAAAACTTTGTTTGGTTGGAAGGAAAGTGAAGGAAAATTTGCTCTGATACCATGTAAAAACAGAAAATCACAGAGAACTTGGAGAGAGCTTTTGAGAGAGAAAAGAAAACTTGCATTCACTAATCAAGAAACTGTTATTGAATTAGTTACAAAATAATTAGCTTACAACTACTTATATACATGAAAAACAGAGACTCAAAATTGGCGCCTAAAACTCATAACCAACTCTCAAACTTGCAACCAATAATACAATGGCATCTAGCAAAATATGTAACTAACTCTCCACTAAATCAAACAGTGCGTTTAATTTGTTTATTTTTCTTCGTTGTCGTTTTACATTTAAATCTTTTGTCACTGTTGTCGTTCTACTCCTTCACTGCTTGCCGTTTAACTCCCATTTCAGTTTCAACAAAGGAAAAGAAAACTCTAGAAGTTTCACTCTAATACTCTATCAAAGATCTGTGTAAATGAAACTTTGATTAATTTAGCAAATGAATACAACCTCTGTTTATATACTCGAGGCTAAGAGGGAAACCAACTAACAGATATAACTGCCTAAACTAACTAACTAACATTTAATCATAGCACGTGCTAGTCACATGGTTACTAAACTATACAAATAAAAGAGAACAATGCTACAAGTCATTTTGCATCGTAACAACTTACCAACTGTCGTTTAGCTCATTGTGTATAACTTGTTTCTTCTTCAGCTTCTCATTCTTCTCTTCTTCAACCAGCTTTTCTTGTTTGTCATTCTGATAAAACCATAATGCTCGTGCAAACAGGAACATAAGGAAGAGGTGGTCCGATGTTTCTTCCTATATATCCTCTATGGCTCTACATAGGTTGCATTCAATGTCTATTGACTATTGTTATATGCCTATGGGCTAGCCTTATTTTGATGGCTAGACCATTGTGTAGGAGGTGACGGTTAAACAAGGTCACCCTATGTGGAATATGCAATTTTCATAGCCTGCTTTATGTCTGCTTGTTTCTCCCTTCGCGTGGTTCATCTTCTTGGTCATTTTGGTCTTATTCTTGTGTTAAAAATATGTACCCTTGTCGTACCTAGTATGTTCCATTTTGCTAATAATTAGAGCAAGATGATCCGTTTTTAAGAGATTCACTATCGTTCCTTCTTGTAGTTGCAACATTTCTGAGGAAAGTTAATAGATATCTTAAGTACATTATATTTTTAGAAATTTTTGTGGGAAAAGAAAACAAAAAAAAAAAAAAAAATTTGACAGATTTTTATATTTTTCATAAAAATGATATCAAAACTTTCTTAAAAATGTCTTTTAACAAATACCCAAAGAGCACGTTAACCGGATTCTTCCAAAATTTCGGAAGTGCATTGTTGGAACTAGTTGTTGTCTTTGGGCCTAATGTTTTGCCCCATACCCCTACTCTCCATTGGGCATGCCCTAGCTGTATTCTTTGTTTCCCATATGGCCTTCCACATCCTTGTTGAATTCTAAGGTTGTTGAGTGGCTTCCCACAAGTGGTTGTGCTTTGGAAAGTACTTGGATTTCTTAAAGTAGTGACTAGAAGAGATTGAGGGATTTAAGCAATCCTCCAAAATTGTTTTGTTTTAAGGGCCTAAGTGCATTGCGGAGTTTTCCTGGACCTTCCTTCTAAATCTTCAAGAAGATTAGGATGTTATCTGCAAATAACAAGTTTGGTTGGCCCACCTTTTCTTAGCTCAATTTCTTTAGCGTACCACTTGTTTCAATGTCTATAGGGGTGCATGAGAGAGCATTTTCACAAAGAATGAAGATGTAGGGGGATAATGGATTACCTTATCTAAGGCCTCTGTTGGGGATAATTGGTTGTGTTGATTCATTAACCAGGATGTTGTATTGTCCTAACATAGGAGAAAATTGGCCTTTGCCCCTTTCGCGCAAAAAATCCAGCATTTTGTCCCATTTCCCAAACTAATTAGGGAAATGCCCCTGTTTTGAAAATCAATTTGTAGAAAATCAAGTATGGGGCAATCAAAATTTATAAAAAAAAAAAAAAAGAAAAAAAAAAAGACATTGCATGGAACTCGAGTTCATGGAGCTCGAGTTCCATTTAAAACGCCACTATAGGGCTCCCTGAACGCAGCTATAAGTTTGGGGCGATCAAACTTTAAAATAAAAAAAATTGCATGGAACTCGAGTTCATGGAGCTTGAGTTCCATTTAAAACGCCACTATGAGGCTCCTTGAACGTAGCTATAGGTATGGGGCGATCAAACTTTAAAAAAAAAATAAAAATTGCATGGAACTCGAGTTCATGGAGCTCGAGTTCCAGAAGTTTTTATTTATTTATTTATTTATTTATTTTTAGTTTGTTATAACTCGATTGTCCAAAAATCAAGTTTTAAATTAAAACTCAATTTTTAAAAAATCGAGTTTCAAAACAGAGGCATTTTCCTAATTAATTTGGGAAATGAGGCAAAATGGTAAAAAAAAATTTAAAAAAGGGCAAAAGCCCATTTTCTCCTCCTAACACATTGCATTATTATTTGTATCCACTGATGGCTAAATCTCATTTTTCGCAAGACTACTTCAATAGCGTTCCAACTTAATTTGTCATATGCTTTGCTAAGGTCAAGTTTAAGGGTTATTGGTCTAGCTGCTCCCCTCCTCTTCTTACTTATCTTGGTTAGAGTATTACTATTGGGGGTTGTAAAACCTCCCAATTGCTATTTTACAACCCAATTACATTAAAAACCCACTTCATCTAGGTATGCATATCCAAATTTTTTTACAACCTTGCTACAGTGAGTTCTTATTATTATAAATAAGAACTCACTATATAGCAGGTTGTAAAGACTTCTTTAATGCCTAAATATTGTCTCTCTCCGTCATATTTTCTGAATACTCTCTCTCTCTCCTCTCTTCATTTTTCAGTAACGCTCTCTCTCCATAATCTCACACCGGTTAAATTTAGATTGTTTGAAATTTGGTTTCCCTTGATGAAGCCATTGATTATGGTACTATGTGATGAGATCATTTATTAGGATGGGTTTTAGGCTTTTAGCCTGTTCACCAAGTCTTTTGACGCTATTTTGTAGGCTACATTGCACGGGCTAATGGGTCGATGGTCACTAACTATTTCTATTTATCTCATCTGTTTAGTGATGACAATGAATAGAATTTTAAATTTGTGTATTCCACAATTTCTATCTCTTTTGACCTCGTTCGCAATTTATCTTCTCTAACATCCTCCATGTATTGTCCTGGTAGAAATCGATTCAGTCGTCAATCTCGGGGAGTTAAAGACTTGACTACACTACTATCACTTCTCGTTAATTCTATCCTCTCATCATAGCTCTCAAACTATAGTCTCTTGGTCCACAAATCGTACCTGTCCGGAATTAGACTAGAATCACGCCAAAATTTCTCACTTCAACATCGCTAGTGGTGCTAATATTGTCATCTTCAGTTAATGACGCTTCTTAAAAAATCAGACTTTGTCACTCTCTATGATATACTTGAAAATGATGGTCACTTGTTGAATGCCACTGGCGAAAAAGATCAAGATAAATTTAAACAAAATATAATAATAATATTGAATATTCTACCTCTAATTTAATAGTTATTCCATCGTAGAGTCTATTCCAACACAAATGAGGTGAATTCATTGCTAACTAGTCCACAGAGCCTAAGTATACCTAAAAATAGCCATTAATCCTAACATTCCAAAAAGAAGTAGTTATTCCTTAGGTAAATTGCTATTCTTACATACCAAGTATGCTTAGGAGTATTAACTCAAAAACTTTGTGAAAGTTTGATAGCAAACAAAGTTCTAATAAATGCCTTGATTAAAGCATAATTCAGCCAAGTTCAGTGGTAAGTTGATCACTATTTATATGGTAATTTTTCAAGCCGAGTACTGAGTTGTTCAAAACCACCCTATTGGGCTAGTCTCGAATTGTTCAGACCCCCATTGTGGGAGGGTTGGTTTCACAACCCTAGTATTCTCTGAACTGTCACAACAAGAAGCTGTGAGAGAATACCAATAGATCAGAAGATAATTAAACACTTTCAAAACAACTACTGAACAATGTGATTTTAATAAAAAGTCCACAATATATTTATAAGATCATCCACAATGTCTCTTATCTGGTAAAGCAAAGACTTGACACCACCATTAAGCCTGTAAAGAGCTAATAAAAAATTGGCACCATGGCATTTGCAGAATGCCTCCCAAAGTTTATAACTTGAATAACAAAATGCATCTTTTATTTGGAAAATCACAAAACTAGTCTCAGCACAGGCTATTGTACACAAGCAAACTTTGAATGAAGCCGTACAAGGCAGGAAGCACCAAAGAATAGTATTGATTTATATAACAAGATGTTTCACCACCTCTTTTTCTCTGTTCTTTTTCTCCTATTTGCTTTTCCTTGCTTGAGCTTTTCAGCAAGTCCAAGATGACGACCTCTTAAGAGCTGGCTTCATTTGCTTGTCCTCTTCCAGTGAAATCATTCCCAAGTGTGACGGATCCTCTAGCATCATCTTTGCCACCAAATATCCTGAAATTGACCATGTCTGGTACTTTCTTGCCTGCTTCCCAATATACCTCCCAGTTTTCCCATCATAATATTCTGGCCAGTTATCCTTCAGCAGACGATTCTCAGCAAGCTCAATTGCTCGTCTTGCAATCTGTGGTCGTCCCGTTTTAATGCAAGCAGCTGTCAGCAGCCACAAAAGCACTGTACTCGAGATAAAGAGGAAAATAAATATTGTCAAAAAAAAAAAAAAAACTTATGAACATCAGACACAAACTTGAACAGCATAACTCAAGAATTGTATATGATGCTTCTTGTTTTAACAGTTTTATCCTAAAGTAAAGAGAAAAGGAGAAGCAAGAAACACAAAGAAACATTTATCTTGATTTAGTTTTATTTAATTTTGGAGGTCAATTGTATTTTTATTAGTCAATGTTTATTTTTTTAAGGTATTATTATTTAATTGGGTTATTAGCATTTAGTGTCCGTTTGGCATGGATTATTTTTACTAACTTATTTTACTATTCAGCTTATTTTTACTACTATTAATGGGTCCCACTATTTCAGTTAACTTTTACCTTTATCTACAGTTTTTTTAGCAAAAAGTTTTTAATTTCAGCAAAATAAGTAAATCCCAAACAGACACTTAATTTCCTAGAGTCAAGGTTACTTTTGAAATTCAATAAGTAGGATTTCCCAAGTCAAATAGAATTAGGGTTTCCCAAGTGAAATAGAATAAGGGTTTCCTAAACCAACTAGAATTAGATTATGTTTGGTTGGGGCTTCGGAGGATGGAAAAGTGGGAAGATGGAAAATGTTGGAAGAATAGAAAAGATTAAGATTTTCACCTTGTGACTTATGTGTTTGACTATTTGGTACAAATGATGGAAAAGTGGAAGAAAGAAAAAGATAGTTTGTACAAATTTACTACTATGCTCCTAGAACTTTATTTTTTAATATGTTTTATAAGATATTTTTCAATTATTATGTAAGAATGACTATATAATAAAATAAATTTTGATGACGTGGAATCTCACTAAGGTAGGACCCTTTAGGCCCACCCTTAAGGAGTAAACCATGGATACATGACCCCACCCACCAAAACCGTGTATCAGGTAATCCAAAGAAACTCCTAGAGCGAGGATTGAACCCAAAATGTCTGGTTCTACAACTCATTCCAAGCTTCCAATCACTAGGCTTGCCCCTAACGGGTAACTCATAGATAGAATGAATTTATCAAGAGTAAAAAATTACATAAAAAAATAACTAAAATTTTGGATAGTTTCTAATATATTTTCACAACATATATAAAAATGGAAAATAATAAAATATAAATAAATAAATTTAAAAGGAAAGAAATCAATGGGGCATTCCTTTATTTGCCACCATACAACGAGTGTCTATGTGGGAAAAGGTCCACATGCACACATGGATAATTGCAGATTTTTACACTCCAGCTAAGTGAACGGCAAGCATCCACAAACAATGCCAGCCAAAGAACTTCCAGTGCTCACTTATAAAGAGCTCAATGAACGTCAGTGGCATTGCAACATTACCCAAAAGGGCCAAAACCCATGGCCTCCAAGGTACACTCCAGCGCAATTGGTGAGGGGTAGTTGGGTAATTTTAGTTGAAGCCCTCTTTTCTCTCTCATTTGGAAAAATGGTGTTTTGGTAGCCCAGGTGGAAAATACCTGGAACTACCCATTTTCTCCTCAATTTTCCACTCCCAACCAAACAAGAGAAAACTCAGTTTTCTTCCCACTTTTCTCTTCTCCCCAACACAACCCCCCCCCCCCCCCTCTCCCTCTCTCTCTCTCTCCATCCCCCAGCTTTCATCCCAACCAAAGACAGTGTTAGAGTTTAATTTTAGTAGTCCACACAAGCACAATATTGTACTCCTATGGAAACAATTTTAGTAGTCTAGGTACTAACTCCTAGATTTTCTATTCTGCTTCGTGCTGACCCCAGGTATCCCTAGGTGCCGACTCCCAGGTGATTTTTGTTGTTTCTGTCCTTTAATTTTTGTGTTGAATCAAGTTTTGGTTTTGTCCTAGGTCAAAAGGATGTGTGCAGCAGTGTATTTGCACATGCACTTTTGTGTGTTATACACATGAAGAGAATAATGTTCAATAAATCATTGATGCCAATATAACTTATGTGTGGATTGGGGCTAGGTAGGGGCGAAACAAAAGGCTTGGCCTGCTAAACCCATGTAATTTTGTGTTATTCTTGGTACAAGGCGTTGAGCTTTTTTATGTTTAACTAACAGGAAGAAATAATCTTATATGAGTGAATGACATTGATTGGAAAGAGCAACTCAATTATACATTATATTCAATGAACGGAAACACCCATGGTTTGATAAACTTGCATGAGGACAATTCGAAGTGCGCCTCAAGGCAAGGCACCTTAAAATGCCTTGAAGCTCAAGAAAGAAGCAGTGCTCCCAGGAAGAGTAGATAACAAAAAGATGATTTTTTTTTTTTCTTTTTGATAGATAACGAAAAATTCTATTAGAAAAGTAGCCAACCCGAGTACATTGGGGATGTACTATGGGGGCAAAAAATCAAGAATCAAAATTACAATGATCAAATAAAACAGAAATGGAAGAACAAGTAAAATGCGATTAAGCCACACTCCAAGCAAGGAGAGCGTGACAGAAAAAAGATTTAATCTCTAGCAAGGATCGTTCACATCTCTCAAAACATCTAGCATTCCTTTCACTCCAAATGCACCACATCAAACAATGCGGCACTAGTCTCCAAAGGCCTATATTGCGGTGACGCCTAAACTTACCTTGCCAAGATTCAAACACCTCAATTACCTTATGTGGCATAACCCAGTGAATTCCAAACAAACAAAACACCAAAGACCACAACTCAAAAGCTATGTGGCAATGAAGAAGAATATGATCCACCGACTCCCCACACCTCTTACACATATAACACCAATCAAGAACAATAATACGCCTTTTGCGAAGGTTATCTGTTGTAAGAATTTTACCTAAGGAAGCAGACCATGAGAAAAAAGCTACCCTTGGAGGAACCTTCGATTGCCACACCATTCTCCAAGGGAAAGAAGTAAGATTAGGAGGGTAGAAAGAAGGATAGAATCCTCTAACCTCAAAACCTCTACTCCTAGCTGGTTTCCAACAAACTTTGTCAGGGCCAAACCCCCTCACAATCGTAGAGTAGACAATGCCCATAAACCGATCAAAAGATTCTTGCTCCCAATCCTGAGGTGGACGATGAAATCTAACATCCCAATGAATCCTCCCACCAGACCAACCCATCACCTCTGCTACCGAAGCATCTCTTGCCCTGCTAAGATAGTAAAGTTCTGGAAAAGCCTCTTTGAGGGTACAATCCCCACACCACACATGCTTCCAAAACTTCACTCTAGTACCATCCCCCACCTCAAACCGTAGGAGTTTAGAAAAGATCAACCAGCCACTTCTAATATACCTCCAAAGGCTAACACCATACGCACTTGTCACCTTTTTCGTGCACCAACCACCCCAAACATTCCCATATTTGGCCTCTATAACCTTCCTCCATAAAGCTTCTGTCTCTATACCAACATGAAGTGCAAACAATGAATGCTGTTAAACCCCACAACCACCAATGGTCCCAATCCACAACACCAAATCCAAACACACACTTAGTTCTATCCTTACCACTTGCCGCATGCCCCCCACCCCCCCCCCCCCCCCCCCCAACAAAACATCAATCAAGCCAAACCCCACAAAAATCCATACGTAGTTGTTGTGTAACCCCACAGGTCCTCCTTCCTCTTCAACATCCACAAAGATATTTGTCACAGACCATCACAGCCTCATCAACTTTACCATATTCCACAAGCTTCAACACCCTATCACTCTGCACTCATCCGACCTCAACCTCACTCACCAAAACAACATCTAACCAATTAGCTTCAAGATCAAGTTCTTATATAAGCCGAGCTGCAAGATCAAGGTCCAACAGGAGCTGGGCAGAACTATGTTATTGCAAGTTCAGCATCACAAGGTGGTATCTTTGACAGCATCACTGACTAAAGCTATTGCCAGAAATTGACAGAGAGAGACAGAGAGGAAGATGGGGGAAAGAGAAGAAAGAAATAAAAGGAAAAAGTGGGAGGCTGATTTTATTTTTTTTTAAGTAATTTCATATTTTTTTTAATAATTATCTTAGTATGAAACTATTTTTCTAATTTCTCTTTAGATTTGAAATCTAAATATAGCAAAACTACGTCCTTTTATAGGATTTAATGGTACAGTTTGGAAGGTGGTCAAAACTCAACATTGAAAACAGAATGAAAGTTAAGGTACATAATTATAGAAATCAAAAATATGGGGACAAAATTGAAAACACTCCAAACTTAGAGGTTTCAAAGTGAGGTCTTCAATAAGAGTCTTAGGAACCAATTAAGATGTCTAGTAGGATAACATGATAGAAATTGGGATTTTATTCTCCCTCTAGCTCAATTTGCATACAACAATTCTGTCAATAGGTCTATAGACGTTAGTCCATTAAAAATTGTGTGTAATTATAAAGCCTTTAGATCTTCTCCACGTCCCCACTTGTTTTTGATAATTCGATAGTTAGGGGTAAAGAAATTTGAACCCTAGATGTCTCGATTGGAAATACCAGAAGGTGTCAACTAGTTGAGCTACAAGGCTTTTGGGACACGTGGAGCTTGTTAGAGCCACAAAGTATAGCATTTGTTTGTCATATTCAAGAATTGCATCATGGGATTAGAAAACAAACTCAAGTAATACTTAATGCTCTGTTTGTTTCGATAGAAAACCTCTTATGAAGATAGTTTTCTATGTTTTCCTGTGTTTAGTAGTATCAGGAAAAATAAGTCAAAGCAAAATAATCTTTGGTTAATAGAAAACCCTATTAAAAATATGACATTTTTTTATAGATTGTTTTCAACTAAAATTTTCTTAAAAAACAGCTCTATCTCACACCACATAAATAAAGGAAGTTAAGAGGCAATATGGAAACTACTGAAAACATCTCTTTTTCATTCTTCTTCATGTCACTCAGATGAGGCAATAGTAATAAATATAGCTGTCAGAATATTTTTCGGTTAGGGGGGAAGTCGCTTGGCAAGAACCTCCATGCTGCAACTCAAGAGCTAGTTGTTCGTTTCCGTGTAGCACATTCCCATGGGCCACCTCATCGTTGATGGCGGGCTGCTGGGTTTCGCCTACGCTACGGTTTCACAAGATTTCACCTTTTTTGTTCAACCGAAGTTAAGGAGTTCCAGAGCACGAGGGAATGGGCTTTCATTCCCGGGACCGCCTCGTCTATGTACTCGGCGCCCCCCCCCCCCGATTGCTTGAAGATGCGCGCGCGATACGAGAAAGGGCCCCTGGGAGGAACCTATGAAAAGCTAGGGTAGAGCCTCGGAGCCGGCCCAAGCGAAGATCGGCACTCAAAGGCTTGAGGAGCAGCCCGCAAAAGGGAAAGCCGTGGAGACGGCAGACTCGCCAGTCAGGCACACCGTGAGGCTGACTACAGCGGACCGGGAGGTTACAATTCCTGTTTCCATTTTTCCCTATTTTACATAGTAGCAGCAAAAATGCTATTTGAAGACTTTAATGGAGGGTATCTCGTCTCCTCAACTCTCTTTTTTTCTTTCTTTCTTTAATCTGCTGCATCCCTCCCTCTCTATTACATCCCTCACTCATCTTCCCCACTTTGATTTCTATATTTCCTTTTCTTTTTTTTCTTTTCCCCTCTTCAAGATTTGTTTGTCCCTACATTTTTTATCTATCTTCTATCTCTTTCTTTTATTTCTTTTCCATTTTTTTAATATTCAAAATATAAGAATGGTTAAAGATATAATTCTCTTAACATATGATATAATATAATTGGCTGACAAGTCATATGCCAATCATGTGTGCAAAGTTTAGTTACAAAATTAGTTATTGCCTTAGTCTACAACCTTACTCAATATCTTTTTATTGGAGATGAATTTTGACAAATCTACCATTAGATCACATCTTCTTCCTATATTCTCCATGCTTGCAAAATTTCTAGAAAATTAAAGATCAATAACTATGTCATCAATAAATTGTTTAAATTGCAAGTTTTTGTAATTTAAAATTAACCATAAAATATAAGCTTATAGATTATAAAGTAAAGAATATCCAATTGACACAAAATTTAACATATGTACAAAGAGCGTAAAAACATGCAATTCAACGGTTAAATTTCCAAAATATGTAGCAATGTTTATTTTACTGAGTAAGGTTATAACCTTAGGCTACAACCAATTTTATAGCTAAACTTTGTCCTTGATGAAAAGGGTGTGACTCCAACCTTGAAGCATGGGATGTGATTGAAATATTCAAAATCACACAACTTATCAAACATAAATATACTCAAAACACACATGGTTTAATCAGGACATGGTTTAATCAGGACTGAGCTACATCAAGGAAGATGTAAAATAAATTTTATCCTAGAATTAATGATAAAAGAACCTTTCTACCCTAATACTTAATAAACCAACAACTAAAATTAAATTTTATCCTGATTTCTTGGAACCCAATCGTCTGCTTTTATGCCTGAATCATAATTTTCTATTTGGATTGCATCCTTCTATGGTTTGTGTGCAGAGAAGAGTGATGGGAAGGACTGAGAGAGATTGCTTTCAGGATAGCTCTTCAAGCACATAGATGCAAGATAGAAAAGCATCCTTCTAGATGGCAACAACATTGTCATCCTATAAAAATCCTGTGCTATCCAGACCTTCACTTGACCCTAACATATGCACATTGATTATTGAGTGCCAAAATGGTGAGTTTATTCCTACCACCTAGGCCAAAAGGTCCTCACTAAAATTCATATTGGACAGTTGGCATAACTTAAAAGCATTAACGTAGAAAACTTGGATGACAAGAAAAGAGGCAAACCTGGCCAAGATCCTCCATTATGGTAACTCCATCTGGTATTCTTGGGATCACAACCAGTTACAATTCTCCACTCATGACTTTCTATTGCAGGATAACTTATTTTCAGAGGCATCTCTCCAACCAACTCTTCCCAGCGAGATTCAAGAAGATCCATAATAGCCATTGATTGCTCAGGTGTTGCAAGAGATGACATAATCGCAACACAATTGCCTAATGCAAACCATCGAAAATCCATTCTTGCAGGACTAACATTTCCAATAAAGTAACCACCACGTGTTGGCATAAAATCAAATACCCATTCTGGGATCGAATCAGGAATAACATTAAACTTATTTACTGCAGTATGTGAGTACTCCTCAGTCTTGTAGCGGTAAATGTCATTTAGCTGTTGGAAGTCAATCCAAAAGTAACTTCGCATGTGATAACTCAATGCATGCAAACGCTTCACAATTCGCTCTATAAATTCTTTTCCTTCTGTATCAGGTTTAAGCATTGCCAAAGCACATCTCAACGCCATAAAGAAAAGTGCCTGAATTTCAATTGGATAACCATATACGCCCTGGAAAAGAATTCATGCAATAAAACATGTAAATGAGGAAAGACTTCTTCAAAAGTGTAAAAGAATAACTGAACTCCTGACACATTCCTCAAGAAAAAGAAAAAAGGTGAAGAAGACCAGGGGAACATTATGTTATGATTTTGGGAAACAGATCAGTTATAACAGAAACAAAAAATACAATTCCATATAAGTTCCATAGGCTATATAAGAGATACAAGCATAATATTAAAAACAGAGGAAAGAAGCCAAAAAGAGTAAAATTACATGCCAACAATATATGACAAGTGCAGTAGCTGAAAGTATTATACAGAAGTGTCTTGCATTTTTCCTTTTCCCATATCAATGACCTAAAAGAAAGTAAATTTCAGGATTAATGGCCTGTTCGAATTTCAATACAAAAGGACTAAAGAGTATATTTCAAGGACTAATTAACAAACAACGCAATTTGCAAACTAATAGAACAAGAAGTCTGCCAAAGGTAAAGCATGTCAATTCAAAAACAAATACTATAATTAAACATAACAGGTTAACATCGAGTATTTAAAACCAAGGTCTAACATTCGTGATTTCAGACCTATCAGTTTGGTGGGGAGTTTATATAAAATCTTGGCCAAGGTCTTGGCAAATAGATTGAAAGTGGTGTTAGATCAATTGATATCTGAATCTCAGAATAGTTTTGTGGGAGGTAGGCAGATCCTTGATTCAGTTCTCATTGCCAATGAGTGTGTTGATAGCAGAATGAAGTGTAAGATTCCGGAAGTGATTTGTAAGTTAGATATTGAGAAAGCTTATGACAATGTGAATTGGGAAGCACTTCTGAAGTTGTTGAAGAAAATGGGTTTTGGGGAGAAATGGTGTAGTTGGATTAGAACCTGTATCTCTACAGTGCAGTTTTCTGTGTTGGTTAATGGGACCCCAGCTAACTTCTTTGGTAGCTCTAGAGGTTTGAGACAAGGGGATCCGTTGTCTCCCTTATTATTTTTAGTTATGATGGAGGTGTTAAGTAGGATGGTGAAGAGAATGGAGGGGGCAGGTTTAGTTAGCGGTTTTAGGGCGGACGGTAGAAGGGGCAGAGGGGAAAGTGTTTCACACTTGCTGTTTGCGGATGATACTATTTTGTTTTGTGATGCAAAGGTGGAGCAAGTCGTACATGTTCGATTGCTGTTACTTTTTTTTCAGGCTGTGACAGGTTTAAAGGTTAACGTAGCTAAAAGCGAAATGGTTCCTATAGGGGAGGTAAATAATGTGCATGTATTGGCTGAGATATTGGGTTGTAGGGTGGGGGGCATTGCCAATGACTTATCTTGGTATGCCGTTGGGGAAGTCCCATAAGTCCCCCTCTATTTGGAACCTTATTTTGGAAAAAATCGAACGGAAGCTAGCTAGGTAGAAGAAATTGTATTTGTCGAAAGGAGGTAGGATGACATTGCTTAAAAGCACACTATCCAGCCTTCCCACATATTTTTTATCTCTATTCACCATTCCTACACATGTGGCAAACAAAATTGAAAAGCTCCAAAGGTATTTCCTGTGGGGAGACCCTAAGACTCATTTATTGGGATAGGATAAGGTGTATATGCCTATTGCTAATGGTGGCTTAAGTATTAGGAAATTGACTACTTTCAATAAAGCCTTGCTAGGGAAATGGCTTTGGTGTTTTAGGATTGAGAAGAATAGGCTTTGGAGGAGGGTGATAGCTTTGAAATTTGGGGAAGAATGAGAGGTGGACCTCTAAGTTAGGTAGGGGTGCTCATGGTTGTGGTTTGTAGAGAAGTATCCGAAAGGGCTGGAAAGTTTTCAACAAAAATATTCAGTATAAGGTTGGGGTGGGGGATAGAGTGAAATTTTGGACAGACAGGTGGTGTGGAGATCTTTCTCTCCAATTGGCTTTTCCAGTCTTGTACAATTTTGCTGCAAATAGAGAAGCTTATATAGAATCATCTTTGATATGTCAAGGAGCAAGGGATTGGAGAACTTGGGATGTTCGTTTTAATCGAGGTCCTAATGATTGGGAGGTAACTGTGGTGGTTGATTTCTTTCGATTCTTGGCAGCCAATTTACCTTCAGGGACTGATGGTGATCGGTTGAGATGGAAGTTGACTAAAAACGGGGATTTTACTATCCGCTCATATTATCATAAGTTACATGGCTCTTCTTCCGTTGTTTTTCCATGGAAAGGTATTTGGAAGGTTAAGGCACCCCGGCGTGTCTCTTTCTTTGTTTGGACAGCCGCAAAGGATAGGATCCTCACGGGTGATAACTTGCGGCTTAGAGGCTTTGATTTTGTTGACTGGTGCATTATGTGTCGTTGCTGTGGTGAGACAGTGGATCATTTGTTGTTACATTGTGGAAAGGCTTATCGGCTGTGGTGCTTTGTCTTTAGGATTTTTGGGATTTCATGGGTTCCCTCATGTACGGTGTCAAATTTTCTATTTAGTTGGTAGAAGTGGTTGGGGAAGCATTCATCTTACATTTGGAACTTAGTTCCGTTGTGTTTGATGTGGTGTATTTGGAAGGAACGCAATTAGCGGACTTTTGAAGATTTGGATAGATCTGAGGACCAAATGCTTGCTATCTTTTCTGGTTCCCTGTTTGATTGGGCTAGGGCTTGGGGGCTCACATCTAGTGACTCTCTTCCTCTATTCCTTAGCTCTCTTTCTTTGTAATCAATGTCTTTTTATGTTTTATGCTTTTCCATCTTTTTTGTACTTTTGATATGCTGGTGCTAATTTGCATCTAGCTGTTTTTGAATATATTTTTCTTGCCTATCAAAAATAAAAATAAAAAACCAAAGGGAAAAAAGAAAAGGAACTATTAAGAAGAAAGTTGACCACTATGACAATCAATACAGGTAATATAAGTATCATCAAAGAAAAATTATATATTCACGAATGATAAAATGAATCTAAACATGTGATCCATACTTTAGGATAGGTACTAAACGCTAGGGTGGAAAAAGGTAGAATTTATGTACTACGGAAAAATAAATCAGCAAGATTGATGGACAAGAGACACTAGAGGTCAGGCCTTGGTGCGATGGCAAGTGCCTTCCACCAAAACAAATTGGGGGGTCAAGCTGCTTACCATGACCTCTCCCACCCTACTAAAAGTGGGTGCTTTGTGCACCGGGTACATTTGTCATCAAATCATAGGTGAATTTTGAAACTAAACATAAATTTTGTGTAATGTAGACACAAGATATAAGGAGTCTACTATCAATTGGGCCTAAAGACCTAAGCCCAATCTCTTAATTAGTAATTTTCTTTTCCTATTTGGATCAAGAGTTAAAGTTCTTTTCTTGTAAGCAATGTTTTGGAACTCTATTAGGAAGCCCTGAGTTCAATTTTATGAGACAAAGTTTAATTGATAATAAAGTTTTCACTAGTGTTACTTCAATTGTTTGGTGCCAACCCCAGCCAACCCTAGGTGTTGACTCCAAGCATTTTCTTTCACTTGGTTTTGACTCCAAGCAAGCCAAGGTGCTAAATCCTAGGTCCCATCCTTTATTTTCTTATTCTTTAATTTATTGTTGCAAATTTTTCGTTTGTCTTTCATCACTGTGTACTTTATAAAAGAACATTAGGTACTCATGTTCATAGTGGAGGAAAAAAAGTCCAACTGATTTCAAGATACAAAGAGGAAAAGTGATAAGGAGCTCAAAAAATAGAGTCCCAAAAGATTATCAGGATTTTTTTTTCTTTAAGTAA
Organism: Quercus aquifolioides; assembly: GCA_019022515.1. NCBI lineage: Eukaryota > Viridiplantae > Streptophyta > Magnoliopsida > Fagales > Fagaceae > Quercus > Quercus aquifolioides. The sequence continues at coordinate 81,053,544 of CM032327.1, forward strand.
TGTTTTATTCGCATAAAAAAGAGCAAAGATGAAACACCATCAAATACACGGGTTGTGAACTGAAGGTGCATCTAAATCCAGCAAACTAGAGACAGAATGACCACTGGGAGCCATCCAATCATACAAAGTATGTAGAAAAATCAACTTCACAGCCAACATTAATCATTCAAAGACTTCAAATGTCCAGTTATTTTGTTCCTTCCAAATAATCCACATGACACAGAGGGATTGCATTCCAAATATCACCATTTTTCTGCCTAGAAAACTGCCCCTTCCAACATGCCAACAAATCTACACCCTCTTTGGCATAACCCACTGCACCCCAAAGAGGCATAAAATGAAAGACTACGGATCTCTATCCATAGAACAATTTAACAATAAGTGATCATAGACTCCCAAGCTTGCTTACACATACAACAACAATCCACTATGATAACATAAGCATGCCTGGCACAAGAACCAGGTTATGGATGAATTCCTTTTATACAAAAAAAAAAAGAATGGAGATAATAACTGAAAAAATTAAAATAATACTTCTTTAATTAGAAGAGTAACTAAGGAAATGCAGTGAAGTCAATCAAGAAGAGTTTCTGAATAAAATCATACTCTCAAAAATTTGACAATTGCTAATTTTACCCCCCACAAACTTGCTTCGAATCTAATTGTAGCTATAAACTACTTGATGTTCACTACAATGCACTTGTTTTAGCCAAAGCATCAAACTATGCAAAACCTGCTAAATCATCAAAATCTATGCAGTATTCAACACCCCTAGGCCTTGGCTTAGTAGTAGCTTTTTCATCAAGTAGAGGAAAAAGTGTTGAAATGATTTTTCAACTTTAAAAAATTTAAAATTTGAAAAAAAAAAAAAAAAAAAAAAAAAAACGTAATAAAATGAGATTTAACAGCTGATAGTGTAGTTTTAAAATAATATAAAAAAATTAAATTAAAAAAAAAAAAAAAGGCATCAACAAATATCCGAATAAGCAGGGGCCAAGGAATGAGAAAGTTGAGCAAGGAATCAAACAGAGGGGGCATCACTAACAAATTCATCCCATTTTTGTTTGATCTTCTTGAATTGGCTTAGAGAATGACTCCCATGTACTCCCTCTTTCAATAATGTAAGTTTGAGTTGCCAAATGCACTTATTTGAAAGAAAAGAATTGATGCAGAACAGAGGGCTTTGATATTAAAATTGATAAAAGACAGAAGAATTCTCAAGGGGAATATCTATTGGGAAATTTTTTTTAACACGAAAAAACAACAAAAATTATAGAACATAGGAGTCACATCTAGGTTACTTGGAGTTCACACCAAGCAATGAAAAAGGAAAGATAGAACCTAGGAGTCACCACCTAGGATTGCTTGGAGTCAACACCAAGCACTAAAGAAAATTTTCAACCAAAAAAAAAAAAAAAAGAGCCAAAGTAATATATTGTAGAGAATAATGCTGGAAAGAGAGAATTGAGAACAATTGTGTGACTTACTTTTACAAGGGATATGGAATGAAAAGTCAGCATCCTCATTGAACAGTTATAAAAGGAAATCTTAATTTAGATGAGTGGTTGACCCATAAAGAACATGAAAAGGACTATGCAAAGATCAAATAAAAGCATTTGCATTCATTCTATTTGGGGATACTAAATTGGAAACATCCTCAACAGACTAAAGAAAACAAATAAATAAATATCTGCATCTTCATGTAAATCCTTTCCATATCCTACTAAAGCACATCAAAAAGAGGGAAGTGCACAGGGAACAAGAGAAACTGGGTTATCCATCCTTACAAGGCAGTGAGCATTACAAAACAATAAAATTTGTCACATATTGTTATGATTAAGAATTTCCTCTCCGTCTAGAGGATTTTATAAATAAATAATAATCCTGTTGCTACACTTAGAATGAAGCATTGCAACAAAGCAAACGTCTTAGAGTTTTATTCTTCTTCTTTTTTTACAAGTATGCAAATATCTTTAATGCTTAATAGATCATTCTAGAACTCAAAGTCTCTGTTGCAATATGCTCAAACACTGCTAAAACCAATCCAAGTAAATAAATATTCAGTGAAAATAATGTTCATTGTCACTAACAACATATGTACCTATGAAAACAAGGGTTTATTTAGTCATAAGAAAAGAAATTATTCCAGGAAGCCATTAAACTTAGACCTGAATTCCACACCAAAGAACAACATGGCTAAAAGAAAACATTGTACTGAGCAAGCTAATTCTTCATTGGTTCAATTGCTCTTCTTTTGAAACTAAAATTGGCCGGTCAACATCAACCAAGACCACTTAATGAGGTGACCTTGCTTTCCCATAGAAACTTCATATATTTCATAATAAGAACCAAACAGATTGGTAAAGGAGCAGCTAAGCATTATCCAAGCATCTTTGACAAAAATTATTTATAAAAATAAAAAAGTATATATGAGTAAAATCATTTTAGAGGCAGCTTACCATTCTTCGATCAATCATAGAGCATCCATCTGCACAAAGCAGAGTTGGGAATGTATCAAACCCCTCCGACAGACATAAAGTTAAAATAAGCTTCATCCCCTTTTGACAATCTGATGTTTCTGCAAGAGTTAAATCCCCTGTGGACTTTGTATAAGCTCTCAGCAGAATTATCCACCAAAATCCAGAGTCAACGGGAGCAACTCTCCCAATGGCACTCTCACCAAAATCTGCAATAAGTGTATCTGTTTTTCGAATAGGGTCATGAAGAACTTTGAAGCTGGCTGGCATTGCACCTTCCCCAAGTTTAAATCTGTCTATTCTTTTTTCCCACCCTTGAAGGTGCAAAGTCTTCAAGAGAAAATTCTTGACTATGTCAGGCTCACCATTCATCAGGAAAGCCAGAGCACTAGGAACAAAATCTCGTACAAAAACCTAAAGCGAAACACACATCAAATTAAATTTATAAAAACATACACGAAGTTCACATACAGTGTCTGTGCTTAGTGTCATATATTTTGTTTATAACCGGTCCCAAGGCCCGAAAAAAGACCCCAGAGATGCAGTGAATGAGAAAGGATCCACTACAGATACCAGTTGGGGCGTCCCTTACCAGCGAGGCACTATATCAGACCCCAGATGCAGTGAAAGAGAATGACTTTGAATAGAAAATATGTAGTCTACCTATACTAATCTGTTGAGGATCCATAGCAACTCCAAGAATTTGGGAGTAAGACCCGGTTGTTGCTGTTGTTATTGTTGTATACTAAGTTCATAACAAGTTTAAATCGGTCCGTTCTTTTTAGTTTCAAATGGGTTCGTTTTCCTCTTGAATTGAATCAAAGTTTTCAATTTTAAGCATTTAAAAGAAACTATTATTCTAGCAATCTCTAATGGGTGTGGTGCATGAATTGGATCATAGTGAATTACACAGTGAGCTCACACAAAATCAAAAAGGGTATATGTACCTGATCGTAGTTTAGAACTTCCTCGGAGGCATGGTCAACGGCAGCAATAGTCCCGACCGGCTGACCCCGAAAATACACCAAAGAGCGGCGAAGAGCCTCCCAAGCGTCAGCAACCATTGGATGAGGCTCGAATGAGTTACGAGCCGAAGAAGCCGGGGTTTCAAACCCGGACCTTCCTCCGGGGGAGCACGTGCTCTCAAAGTTATCTAATCCTCCTCTGGCTAGACCGATCGACAACTCACTCAACGACCTCTCGTCGAACGATCTCTGCCTCTCGATGTTGAGCCTCGGCTTATCGAGAAGACGAGAGAGATCGTAGTCGTCCATTTCCGAGATGGAGCAATGCGAGCTCACGTTTCTAAGTCCCACACCTGCTCCCATCTCTTTGCTCCCATCCATATCTCTCTCTCTCCCTCTCTCCCCCTCAAAATCGAACTCTGCAACAAATCACACACACAGTTTCAAACAAAAACCACATTATTACAGAACTTTAATTACCTAATCTATTGCAAAAATTAGAAAAAAAATAGGATCAATTTTCAAAATCTACAATGGCAGATCAAGATCAACAACGAAGCAATTAGATGATAAAGAGTGGAAAAAAAAATGAACTATAATATGCGAGTAAATTGAGCAATCTGTACCTGAACAACCAGATCTGAAAAGAGACAAAAGATCCAAATAAGGAGAGAGAGGGAGAGAGAGAGGGGGGGGGGGGGTAAGAGTATAGTATAGAAGGCGAAGAGCGAAGCTCAAATAGGAAGGATGAGGAGGAGAATAAACAGTGTCGTTTTATCGCCGGCGAGTTCGCCGGCACTCTGTGGTGGTCGGAGGAGGAGGAGGAAAAAATTAAAAAAGAATGAAAGAGCGAGGAAGAAGAGGAGAAAAAATGAGCATGCGTTCCACAGCTGATATTTATAGGTGAGAGAAACAGTGTCTCAAATGTAAACGGATATTCATTTTCCAAAATAATTACAAAACCGAAAAAATAGGGTGTAAGGGGCCTTCCCCTAATAGAATTTTTTTTTTTTTTTTTTAATCTATCAAATCCGAAAAGTCCAATTGTCGAAACTCTTAACTAAATCTACGTGGAAAGAGAGAGAGAGAGAGACATAGGAATAGCCGGTAAGACCGCACGAGGAAAATTTGGTTTGCCCGGAGCTGTCTCACGTGGACTCAAAATCGATTTTGTTTCTGACGTCCTCTGACTTTTCATTTTTGTTGGATTTTTCCCACTCTACCTATTTTTCTTTTGATTTTGTTTCTTTTTCTTTTTTTCAAGTAAAACAATAAAATCCACAACTTTCCACGCAGCAATGGCAAATTTTGGACCACCGCTTTACTCCACCACTTACATGAACTCTGCTACCCATAATTTGCCAAGCGAAATTATGGTAAAGTTGTAGGTTCGGTAAAGTTATAAACCCATGTGTGTCCATAATTCACCCATAAGAAGTTGTAGATTTTGTTATTGTTCTTTTTTTTAATTAATTATCACCGCGTATTTTTGATATGGTGATATCTCTAAGAGATAGGAGTCGAATTCAAGTTAGAAGAAAATTTCACACATATATACTAAAATTATATTAAAATAAAATTTCAATGTCAAATAAAAAGTTAATAGATATGTTTGAAGCATTGATTTAAAAAATGCTTTTAGAAATTTTTTGTATTTAAACTTTCTTAAAATATCACTTGTTAGCCGTACCCTTATTCTTTTTTGGCTGGCGAACTTGTTTTTGTTTTATCCGTTTTATGTTTGTGATGTAATTAATGGTGTCATAATTTACAATGTTGTTTTCCCGTTTTTAATGTAATAGTAAAGTGATACTCCGACTAATTAATACTATTAATTATGGTTAGGTGGGAGTAGTCTGAAGATTATTTTAATTGATTGACAGCTGTGTTACCTGTCCAAAATGTCTGCCTAATTGCACTTTTGCCTCACAAGCGGTTGGGTGTCCTATTTGTGTTAGTTAGCTAGTAATTTTGCCAAAACCCTAAAATAAAGTCTCTTATCCTACCTGTCTTTTCTCTCATTGTTTTTTCTCCATCTTCATAGACCCACGTGCCAATTAAGGAAAATACTAAAATTACTATTAACTTTACTATGGAAAAAAAATTAACAAATGTGTATTAATTTAATAAATATTTTTAGAAACATTTTATGTAAAAAGAAAAAATAAATTGACATTTTGGACATTTTTTTTTTCCATAATAGTGGTATTAAAACTTTTCTAAAGTTGTCAATTAATAAATACCCTAAAGATACCCGTTAATAGGATCTTTTTACTATAAATATTAAATAAATAAATTTTTTTTTTTTTTTTGAGATGAATGACAGAAAAATAGACAAGATTATTAGTACTATGGGATAAAGCTTCTTCTTCTCACGTATGGTAACGGTTTAGGATAAAACTTCTTCTTCTTTCATAGTAATGGTCTCATTAATTCATGGTTGGCCCATATCTTAGGCAAGTTAAGCAGTCGCCTAAGACACCCAAATTTTAATCTATGTATCAAGAGTATTAATTAAGCACCCCACATGTTAGCCAATAGATAAAAAGTATTTTTTTCTTAAAAAAAAAATCACAAAAATAATATAAATTAATACTGGGTTAATACAAAATGAATTACATAAACTTATAAATTAATGTATCATCAAACATAAAAAGACAAGTTAAACATTCATTTATTAGGTGGATGAAACCCTTCAAATCACATTATGTACCACATCAGTTAATATGTTTTATATATGTAATAAAATTTGTATTGGCTTTAGCATTTTTCAAAAATATATTCTTTAAATGTGCTAGATGCTTCATTTACTCTATGTGGGAGTTTCAAAGTGTGGAACTCGTGATCTCCATACAAAAGCTGAAAAATATCTTTCTTTCTGTCTCTCTCTCTCAACAAAGAAAAACTAAACCAAAAGACCAACCAATCTCAATCTCAAGTCTTGTTTTTTGTACTCATTGCTAAAAAATTTGCCACTCTTCATTTTAAAACATAAAAAGTGATATCTTTAAGCTTCTTTGTAGGAATGCTTGGAACTTTCTTCTATGACCAAGCATTTCCTTCAGGTTTGGCTTTAAAATCTATGTTTCAGATTTGTGTAAAACTTCTCTCACTTGGTTTGGTTTTGTACCTGTAGACAAGCTTTAGTTTGTGTTATTCTTTGTTTTATCTTTGTTGGTAGAGTCTAGAAGACACGTAAGTCAGAATACATTGTTTTATCTATGTAATATAAAGTGACCACTTTTACACAAACTATATGTTTCACACTATATAATAGCTTTACAAGGTTCACGTTCACACATTCTTCATCATTGCATTCACTATTTCTCTCTCCGAAAGCACTTTGTGAGTGTGGGTTTGGTAATGGAATTGGTGTGGGTATGTGGCTGGAATTGGCTATGTTTCGTATGGGTTTGTTTTGGGTTGTAGAGAATGCGGTGGTTATTGGTTGGTTGGGGGTGGTCATCGCCACTAGTGGTTGTGGGTTTGGTATGGGTTTATTTTGGGTTGTGTTTTTGGTTGTGGTCGTGATTGTTAGTTGGCTGTGGTGAATCTGAGGTCTAAGAGAGAGAGAGAAGGGGGAACAAGAGAGGAGTAATAAATAGTGTTATACAATGTTTTTGTTTAGGGACTAAGTTAGTCAGTTTTGAAATGTCTTGAATCTGTTTGGCATTAGCCCAAACTTGAGGATAGTTACCATATTTTACCCTAAAAATTTTAGAGTAATATAGTAGTCCACATCCACACCCCTTTCTTTGATTTTTTTTTTTTTAAATTAAATTAAATTTCAACTTCTTAATATAGTGCTCCACATTCATTGTTTTATAAAGTAATATATTAGTTGTTAACAAAAATTAAGTTTTGTGAAAATGAAAATGTCAAATAAATTTAGGACAAAGCGTAGCTACAAAATCAGTTGTAGCCTAAGGCTACAAACTGCTCTAATAAACTGACATGTGTAAAAAATAGCATGTACATTACACATGATTACTTAAGTAAACTTAACTCAACTAACCCTTTAACTACACCAATTATTAAAAAAATAAAAACTAAAACCCTTATACGTATTCTCTCTAACTCTCTCTCTTCGACTTCATTGTAAATCCAAAAATGCAGAAACCCAATCCCTCTTCTCTGTAACCCAGAAACCTAATCTATCTCTCTTTCAACTTCTCACCACCAGTCACCCCAATCCCTCTTCTGCCTCCACCATCAGTCACCCCAATCCATATATTTTAAACAGAAGAGATTTATACTATTGTGCAATCATCAGAGAAGAGGGATTTTCCGGAAGAATTATTAAACCAAAGCACTGATTTCCATACCTTTAAAATGAACTGTTGTTTGTACCTCATCAGAAGCTTTGCTTGGTTGGTTGTAGGTTCCGCACTCTTCTTAAGGTGGTGATTATATTTGATGGGTTGAAGCCTGTAATTGAATTAGTTTGGTCACAGCAGCGAGTATGCCATAGAACCCGATTGTTTTAATACTAATTCAAAATTTTATTGGAATTCTTGAAAGCAGTTCCACATGTGAGGGAGGATTTAACATACAAACTACATAGACATTCTTCACCGTCAAGGTTTCAGTGCCATTGTCTCTTTTATTCTATTTCCACCACCACAAGCACTAATATTGAAACAATTTCAAGGCTAATCTGAAGTCATGACACAAACAAATATCGAAAGAAAATTAATTTAGATATTCAAATTAATTTCAGGGCTGATCTGAAGTCATGACACAAACAATCTTCCTTCGATAATAATAGTTGTAGAATGGTGGCTACAAAATGCCAATAGTTGTAGCAGAGGATGTAAGAAAGCCTGTAAATCCAACAAAATGTTTGATAATAGTATAGATCAAAGTATTAACACCATCAGGAATACCTCGACCAATACGATCATCAAAAATGGGCAAACCCTCATCATTTTTTTTAACAGCATGTTTAATAGACTCTCTGGATTCTTCAGTGAGATATGAATCCCACCATCCACGAAGAGTACCAGAAAAACCGGTAGCAAGCAAATCAACAATTTCAGGCTGATCAAAATCATGATTATTTTGGTAAGCAATACCGACCATAGACATATGTCCCATTTTGTTAATAATTTCTTGTTCAGAAAAACCATCAATATTCCATTTATAAATTTTATCAGCAGAAACAGAAAACTGGGTTTGAAAAGGTCTTTCTTCAAACTGAATATCAGGAGGAGTAGGTCTTGAATACCAATTTTTTGTAAGAAACATGGGTTTGGAAGAACTTCCAACAAATCTTTTAATTTCTGGGAAATCATTATCAAAAACCTTTTTAGCAGAAACAGAAGAAACAGTATCAGAATCTGTATTTTCATCAGAAACAATTTCTTTTTCATTTCTTGAAATAGTGCAAGCAGCATGAGTACTTGTAGAAGTACCCTCAGTTTTAACTTTTAAATCAGCAAGCATTTTTTCAACAATGTCAAGAGTTTTGGATTGGGAAGTTTGGGAAGTTTTGAACTTGAATTTGTTATCATAACTGGGTAAATTAATCAAAGGTTTCTCGGTTTTAACAGAAATAGGTTTTTCAACAGAAGTAGACTTTTCAACAATTTTTTCTTCAATACGATCAAGCTGTTGACCAATAACATGCAAAGATTCATTAGTAAAATTGTTTTGTTCAATAAGACTAACAACGGGAGTTTTATCATCAGCAATTTTAAAAGGAGAAGCTTTAACATCAGTTTTGTCAGTAGTTATCAAAATAGTCTCAAGAGGTGGATGACTAGACCTGACAATGGTTTTGTCACCTTTAACAAAATTTGATTTCTTTATCACATTCAAATGATTTTTTGAAACTTCATCTTTTGAAACATAATAATTTTCAAGGAAATCAAAAAACAAAATATGTTTTTTCAATTGATGCATTATTTCTCTCCACTTTCTTTTAACACGGTCTTTTTCAGATTGAGCAAAATTATTTTGGAAATATTTCCTTTTAGGTCTGTTTTTTGGAAGCATAAATTCATCATATAGTGAAACCATATCAATTTCAAATTTTTCATTTAAAACAGTGAGAACTCTTAATTAGTTAACATTATTTTCAATAGGAGGAAAATCAGAATCAGATGGAGAAACAGATCTAGTGTCTTCTTCTTCTTCATTGGCAGTTTTGCCATATGGGGAGGAAGGTTCAGGTTTAGTAGAATAGTAAACAGAGCTAATTTGAGATTTATCACTAGAAACTCATTTTAATTTTAGATCAGTGGGTTTTTCAAAATTCTTTTGTAAGAAATCATTGAGATCTTGATCTCTTTTTGAAATACTTTCAGATCCAGCAAAGGAGTGTCTTCCTTCGTTGATCTTCAAAGGTTGAATATTTTGAAAACTTATTTTAACAGTACCATCAAGATATTGTTGAATATTTGTGAGATCTAATTCATCAAAAACAGGTTTAGCAACAGGGGATTCTTGTTCCAACAACCATTCAGTGGGAAGCTTGACATCTTGCCATTGAATCATTTTTGGAACTTGAACTTTAGCATCAGGAGTAGAGCATTGAATTAACATGGTTTTACCAGAAGGTTCTCTATTATTTAAACAACCAGGATTTAACTGAGTACCCAACAATCTATAATAAATGCGGTAAATCAAAGCAAAAGGTTTGCTACCTTCGTCCATGATATAGCCAGATGAAGCAATATTCAAAGTCAAAGCTTTAATGATATTAGGATCATCCAAAGCAAGAGTAAGATCAGGATAACAGTTAAAATAAACAGGACCATCATACAAAGAAGCAGTAATCATACCAAGAATGCTATCCTTAAAGTGCTTAAATCTAGCATCTCGTAAACACATGAGAACAGAAGCATTGATACCCTTTCGGGTGAGTGGTTTAATAGCAACTTGAACCATACCAATATGCAAATAACTTTGTTTTTTAGCAAGGAAATCATTAATATTTCTTTTAGAAAACAAGCAACATTTTTCATGAGTTTTTGAAATAGAAAATATTTGTTCAATAGTTCTCACTTTGTAAACAGGATGAAAAGTGGTTTCAGCCCAACTAGTTTTGTAAATAGTTTTAGTATCAACTTTGGGAATATTCCATTTTCGGAAATCAGGAAGCTCATTATCTTCAACAGTGTGATCTTCTTCATTTACAATATCAGGAGGACAACCAGTCCTGGAGCTGATAGAGGAGTTGGATCTCCACAACTTATCCATACTATCCTAGTTTTAACACTCAGTTATCATGTTTTTCTCACAACCGTTGCATTTCGTAACACATACCCTAAGCAACCCTATACCACACACATGCCCTACACGCCCTCTCTTGGCTCAAACGGGCCTTACAGTCAGGTTCTGGGAATTCACTTTACGTCTAGGGTGGCGCCAACGACGGTAAGAAGGGGACACAACAACGGAGCACCAAAGGTTCGGGTAGACACGGACAAGAAACAGAGACACAACAACACTATCACCGGCCAGAAAAGAATGGCTCTGATACCATAAAGGGGGAAGGGGACGCACAGCTGAAGGGAAGAGAGACGGAAGCACAGTATAATATATGTTGAAAGTAATGTAAGCAAAGTATTATTATTATTATTAAGGGCACCGAATTTTTTATTGGTAAATTATGTGTCTGATGTCTATTTCATCTCTAACCTATAGATTATTAATTTCATCCCTACAATTTCGATATCAATTCTAGACGTTGAAGAATAGCGCCATCAAAGAAATGGATGAATAGGAAAGGCATGTGAGAAGTGTAATGAACCTCTACAAAATGTAAAGAGACGGCTCTTTCCTAGATTACAAAAAATAAAAGGTTCTTTTTTTTTTTTTTAATGAAAATGATCTTCGTCTATTCCATCATATGACACTTACATATGTAATCAGAGGCGGAACCACATTGATGGTTTGGAGGGAGCCATGACCCTCCCAAAGTTTTCAAATATTAGATTTTTACCTTAAATTTACCTAAAAGTTTTAAAAGGTATATGGTTAGTCTCGAAAACTCTTCATATTTCTTGTGTAACACTTTTAAAATGTTCAATTTTTATATTTATTGTTATTTTGGCACCCCATTATTCGTTGTTCATCTATCTTTTGCTATATAAGAGACGCAAGTCAGTGAGTACAATATAACTTTCTTCCATTATATATCTGTGTTTCCTTTTTTCTTATTTTGTAACTAGCAAGAGACAGCCAAGAGGCAAGAGACGGGTAGTCTTGTGGCATCAGGGGCGGAGCTAGGAATTTTTGATTGGCGAGGCCAAGTTGCAGCACTAATATATTTATCAAGCCAACCCCCCCCACACACACATATATATACACTTTTTTATTTGATAAGTTATATATATATACACATATACACACACACCCAAAAAAGATAAAAGAGCTTAGTATTTTCAATCAAAATTATGTTTGATAGCGATCTTTCATAAATAAAATTTATTTTTACCATTTTCATAGTGAAATTCTTAAAAATTTTCATTTTCAATACAAATTATCAAATTTTATACTAAAGTAAGTAAAAAATCTCTTAATTGAATTAATGAAATTTTCAAAAACATGAATGATCTAAAACTTGGAGGAATAAGTTAGACTCCAAACATATTTGAAACTATCTTGCTCTAACCCATTACGTGGCAACTAAAGAGACATTTCATGTGTAGTTTTAGTGACAAGATTTTTTTAATGAGTCGATGACTTGTTAATCGCTACATAACAAGTTGAAAAAGATAGATTCAAACATGTCTTTTGCCAAACTTTATCAAATATTTAACAGATATAAGAAGACATTTTACAATAAAAAATATATTTGCAAAAAATAAAGTTATGTTTCTATAACTATTAAACCAATTTTTTTTTCAAGAGCATCATTGGACTAATTTAAATATTGGGGGGGGGGTGATTCTTTTTTTTAGGCTAAGTTTTGAAAACATTAAAATAATTATATATTTTTTTTAAAAAAAATTCAAAATTTTGGATGGCTACGCCCCTGTGTGGCATAGTCTCATTTCCTTTAATAGGAGAATCATGGTTCAAATTTCTCATCTCCAATTATTATACTATTGAATATTTTATATATATATATATATATATATATATATTAAAACTCTAGTAAGACATATATCCCAATCATTGTCCACTTTTAAAAAATGATTTTATTAACGAATGTCTCAAGGGCAATGATTAAAATACATTTAATACTTTTTAATCTTTTTTTTTTTTTTTTTGAGAAACAACATCTAATGTTTTTATATATTTTTCAAACAATAAAGTCAAATTGTACACATATCAAAAAATGTACACACAACCACAACGAATCTATGTATTTTTTTTAGAGAAAAATTTGTGCATGTAAGTCAATGAATTATTAACATATGCACTTTATTTTTTAATGAGTATGCATTGTAGGCTTGCAGCTCATAATTGAGCATTTATTAATATTTAACATGTGCCCTAAGGGTCCATTGGGTTGGAGGGGGGGAAAAGTAGGAGGATAGAAAATGATGGGAGGATGGAAAAGTAAGAGGATAAAAAAGATTTTAATTTCTCTTATTTTTGTTTAGTTGGGAGTGGAAAAATAGAGGGATGAAAAAAATAAATTTGTATAAATTTACTCATTCACCCTTATTAAAAAATGATGGCCAATTAATACAAAAAAGTGACAAACAACCAAAAAAAAAAAAAACAATCATCCAATTTATTAAAAAATAAAAATCATGTCTAGTTAAACCCAAAAAAAGAGAAAAAAAAAAAAAACAACTATCACACCCACAGCCCAGAGAAAAAAAAAAAAAAAAAAAAAAAAAAAGCCAACATGCCCACCCACAGCCCAGGAAATCAAAAATGAAAAAAAACAAAAACAAAAACAAAAAAGCAACGTATAGGAAAGAAAAGAAAACAAAAAGAAAGTAAGAAAAAAAGGGGGGGGGGGGGGGGAGGGAAGAGGCAACGTGCCCAGCAAAAAAGAAAAAAAGAAAAAAAATGATTTGGATATGGGCATTTTTGTCCATTAAGTAGCCTCATTTTCTCTTTTTAGCTTTCTCTTTATTTTGGAGAGAAAACTTTTTGGTGAGTCCGGAGAGAAAACATCTAGGCCCCACTATTTATTTTCCTTCCTCTTCACCCAATCAAACACACTCAAAAAAGTTTTATTTTTCATTTTCTCTCTAAAGTTTTTCATCTACCCTATTTCACCTCCAAACAAACATACCTAAGACAATCCTGAACAAGACCCCTCTAAAAAAAATTCATCCAAACAGGGGAGTATAAGGCCACATCCCTGTCCGCTCAATTACTCTTTCCTCTCCCCTCATTCACTTATTATAAAGCCACATCCCTGTCCGCTCAATTACTCTTTCCTCTCCCCTCATTATCTCATTCACTTATTCAGTTATTCTCACCATTGAATTATAAAGGAAGTCAAATTTTCATTTTTGGTATACTATCTTGTAAATAACTTTAAAAAGTGGAATTGTTCAGTTAAGCAAGCAAGAAATCGTGATCTTGTGATCTAGTGGTATTTTTGACTCGTCAACATGACGTGGAGGCTATTCAGCAAAAAACTTAAGAAAAGAAAAGAAAAGAAGATGTGGAGGTCTTATCCATGCCAAAATTGTAGCCCTAAACGCACGAAAGCATGTTTAGTTCTCTGCGAGAAAGGGAACATGTTTACTTATGAGCAATTGCTGCAATGCTGTACCCGCAAATATTTTCGTAACATTTTTTATAATAGTTTTTTTTATTTAATAAACAGGATTTCAAAGTATGACATCCATTTTTAATGATTGTGTTATTTATCATCAAATCAAGAAATCAATCAGTTTTTGGTGTATGTGAGAATTAAATTCTAGATTTTTTATTCAACTATTATAGACTTTAGTTATAAGTTGAATTAATTGAAACCCACTTTTTTTTTTTTATATAATACTTAGACTCTCCTTTCATTTTCCTAAGGCGTGCTTTTTTTTTTTTTTTAATAAGTGGGCAACTGGGTCTCTTTAGCTAAAAAAAAAAAAAAAAAAAAAAAAAAGAGAAAGAGAAAAGCTATAGTCCAACTAATGACTTCAATTTAATGAGGTATGGTTTTTTATTATACATTTATAATTTATTGTTTAGACGCTTTGTATAAGACACATCTAAATTCCTGGTTATTGTATCAATGTTCCTTGGCTTTGATCTCACGCAAGTGAAACGTGCTTGTTATCCGGCAAAAAGAAGAAAAAATTCATTTTTGGAGCAGATGAATTCTCTTTTAAGTTTAGATTGAGAAGGAACCTAGTTATTGTCACTTCGGCACTTGAATTTCAAATCAAGTTTGCCTTTAACGTGGGGAAAGCAAAAGTGTTAGGTAGCATAATTATTTAATTCGCCATTCTGCCAACTACTAGCATACAAATCAATTCAAGTGAATTCCCTTGTCTTTGCGTAATTGGCTAAGCATTTATATACGGATTGAGATTCGGTACAATAATTATCTAAAATATGTGAGATTTGAAATAAAAAAAGTTAACTTTCTGTCTCGGTCCTTACATAAGAAAAGTTAAAAAGTAAGCTTCAACAAGTGAATGAAATATAATTAACGTGTAATATCAAGTAAGACTTGACATTCAAAGTAAAGAGTTAACTTTTAACCTTATTCCTAACGTTTAAAAAAAAAAAAAAAAAAAAAATTTAGAAAGTAAGCTTTTGTTGGCTGGAGGACCATCTCGGCCAACAGGTGAATGTGAATGTGATTGGTTTAACAATTGATGTTGGTTTAACAAATTTTTTTTTTTTTTTTTGATGAGTGTTGGTTTAACAATTGATGTCATATTTTAATCTAGACAACATCTTGACCAAGCCAAAAACATTTTGGGTGTCATAAATGAAGCACAAACTGATTTTGAGTGATTTTCTCTCTCTCGCTCACTCAGTTGTGTAGAAATTAAGGTGAAACTTTAATTCTGTCAACTTCCCTGTTAGTATTGGATATTTAATGAGTTGACGTAGCATAGCACAGTTGCTTGGAAAATAATAAAGCATGAAAGCTATATACCTATACCTAAAGATTGTACAAGAATAGGAGTTATATCGCGGCAGTGCAGCAGAAGTAGGACCTAACCTCGGGTTCTTCTACGCGTTCCAATGTCCACCATGAGCTCACGAACTTGACTACGCGCTTGTTGTTGAGGAGTAATTTAAAAAATATATAAATAAATAAGAGGAGTAATTTTTAAATATTTTTATAGTATGAAAAATGATACTCATTTCTCTCACATTTATATTAGAGTCTATTCATTAAATGCATTCGTAGTGAGGTCTACTATGAATGTGAGAAGAGAAGAGCACAATTTTTTCGTAATCCGAGAATATCTAATAATTTTCTATTGAGAGCATTTTTTTTTCATTTATTATTGTTGTTATTATTATGGTCTGGTTTCACTTTGAGAAAGTTTTTATTGAAAATTGAAAAAACTGTCAAAATAATTAATTATTTTTTATTTTTTCATAAAAAATTTTCTAAAATAATTTACTAAAATATGCCGCACACATTAGTAAATCTCTTATTATTATATCTTTTTTTTTTTTTTTTTTTTCCCCCAATGCCATAGGCTTATGAGCCTAACTCAGCCCGCGGATGAAAAAATTATACGGTTTTCAGGTAAACTATGTCACTTATCAACCGTTTGACTAAAAAATTCTTATTTGTTTAAAATTACTGAGTCAGTAATCAGTTTCTGTTTAAAAAAAATTTCTAACTCAATAATTTTAAACAAATAAAATTTTTTTAGCGAAATAATAGACCTCACTTGCCCGCTGCGAGAAACTTATAATTTCTCCTACGGATGATACAGCCTACAGGCCAACGTCAGGCAAATACTCTAAAAGAATGTTAGGATGATTAAAAAATCTTTCATAAAAGTACGGTCCATTCCATCAACAAAAAAAAAAAAGTACAGTCCATAGCCCAAGCCCATGAAGAAATACGAAAAAAAGAAGGATTTCATTCCAACTGAGTCTGCAGGCTTTCCTTAAATTTTGGCCTCAATTTTCTCTCATTTTCCAATTAACTTCTCGATTACAATTCACCCAATTACCTTGATTTTTCCCCAAAACAATTATCAGCCATTGTTGTTTTGCCTTATAATTAGCCGATTGAGTAACAATAGTTACAATACAACTCCTTTCTTTTACAGTTTTATTTATTTATTTTTTTTACAATTTGGACATCTCCTTGGAAACACCAATCACGGCTAACTAAGTTAGAGTTAACTTAACATTGCCCTTTGTAAATTGACAATTTAAAAAAAAAATTAATATCAATTTTATAGAAAATATAAAAAACTGCCAAAAAAGTTAATTATTTTTTTCTTTTATCGTAAAAAGTTTTTAAAAATATTTCATAAATCAATATTTTTTGGACATTCGTGAATTTTTTCCATTGAGTTATAAAGCTTTCTTCTCTTTTACAGCTGAGCTTCCAAAACCATGAACAATTAAAGAGTCCATTTGGGATGAGCTACAAGCTTCAGCTTTTTTGAGTTTTTGGCTTTTTTGAGTTTTTAGCTTTTTTTGGGTGCTATTCATGGGTTCTATTGTACTATTCAGCTAGTTTTTTAATTTATTTTTTACACTTTTAATAAAAAAGCTTTTAATTTCACCTAAATAAGTTATTCCCAAATCCCAAGCATACTCAAAATGCAACCAACTCCAAAGCCCAAAACAGGTCCACAGCTGCCCATAGGAAAGGCTTTTGATGTTCCGTCAGCATTAGCAATACATACATTCAGCAAAAGTAGATCATCAACCACTTTTTTTTTTTTGAGAAACCTTCCCATCAACCACCTTAAAGGGCTTGTATGAAACAACAAGACAATATTTATTTTAAACTTGAATCTTCACTATGAAAAAACTCCCCCCGTCTATTCGCTCAACGAGCACCTTTTACACACTTCCAGCAAAGTATAAAAATAAGCATTAAGCTATTAGCACGCATCACCAACACCCTATCCTTTCCCTTCCTAACTCATTCGCCCTTATACTTCTCTTGATTTTAGCCTACTATACGTTTGGTTACTGTAGGGCTTGAGTTTCTTTCCTTAATTGCCAAATATGAAATTTTAAATATATTTTCTAGCTTTGCATAATGTGCTATTTTAGTTTTGTGCAACGTATGTTTTTCTAACTATGGTGGATGTATTTGGACTTGGAGACAACTCTTGTTGAAGCCCTGGATTAATCAAAGCATAATTTTTTTACTTTTAAAGCTAAATTGGGGTTATTAACTTATCAATCCTATATTCTTCTCCAAAAAAAAAAAAAAAAAACAATGCTATAGGAATAAATTGGAAATTTCTTTAAAAAAAAAAAAATGGAAAAAGCATTTAATGTAAAAGTCCTCGGTCCATCCTTCCACGTACCATGATGGTCAACAGCATTAGTTGCTACCATGAACCATCAAACATTCGAAGATCGTAGAGAGAGAGGAAAGTTAGTTCGCAATCACACCGTTCTGACAAACTCTCTGTAGGGTCAAATGTATTTGTTGGCAAACCCATTTCCAAAACTTTGTTTCAAATGTAATAGTTAAATTGTAAGTTTTAGGGTTGAGATTAGTGTTTGAAGAATTATATTGAAAACACAAAAAATTGCTCCGAAGTTGAAGTTTATGTTGCCTCGACTACAGCTCAATCGGTTGAGACTCATTAAAGCTAAATTCTTTGCTCAACTCCAGTCACCCTATTGAGACTCTTTTTGTTTTTTTAGGAAAATCCTATCGAGACTTGAGTAAACTAATTTCTCAATTTGCAATCCATAATAACCAAAGGACCCAAGGAACCGTGTACTAGGGGTCTAGAGCTTATTCAAAGTCATATTAGGGTTATCATAAGCATGAAAACACTCATTGAAAATTAGATCTTGTTGCGACGTTTGGCTCCAAAGGTTTTTACCAAGTGAACTCTCTGACACATTATTGAAGATCAAGAAGTGACTCAAGTCCTATATACATTAAAAAGAAAAAAGAAAAAAAGAAAAAAAAAAGAGTGCCTCAAGTGAAGTTACTGCATCAAGAACCTACTTTAATCAAGTTGTCGCTACCATAATTTAATTTATAAATTTTCAATTGTTACATTTAACCCTTAAGTTTTGGATTAAAATAAAATCGTTAAGTTTCCTTCTGAAGTACCCATTGACTATTCCATTTTAATACAAAATTTAGAGAGTCAAACTTGTTGCGTTCAAGTGTGACCCCAGTTAAATTAACCAATTGCCTAGGTTGATTAAATTAGTCTAATTTTATGCAACATTCAATTAATGTAGCAACAAATAAATTTGACACAGGCAACATGGTCACGATGGTGAAAGCTTCGCAGGAAAAATCCTAACAGGTGATATATAGGCCACCACTCCTTGAATAATCCACTAACAAAGATTGAGGTTACAAGTACAGGGAATATACTCGATCCCAAAGTACCTACCTATAGTAGATCATACTGAATGATCCAAGCTCAGCTCCAACTCAATTGGACTACTCTTCTTAGCGTCCTTCTTTGGTGTGCACTGATCTATAATCTACATGATTGACTTCGCCATAGAAATCCTTGATTGTCGTAGTCTTGGTTTTGTAATAGCTTCACTAAAAACACCTCAATGATCTTCAATACGATGTCAGAGACAATGGTGGTAAATAGCTCGAAGGCACACAAAAGTTGTAGTGAAATCTTATTCTCTCTCTTTCTGAACTCACTAGTTCACTAGGTGGAGGCTAGAGTTTTATCTCTTAAACCCTTAGGGTTTTTGCCTTTACAACTGCCTTTTTTGCCTCTAAAAGTTGTGCAATAAGTGGTTTATATAGGTGCACAAAGTAGGGTTAAAACCTATCAAGAATACTTCTCTTATTAGAATTTGGAGTTAAATCCTACAGTTTTTTTTGCACTTCCTAGATCAACTTTTAGGGTCAACTTTAAACCGCAATATGTCACTAGTTTCAAATTCAAATAGGTCTGAATGCAAAAGATATGAGCGGAAGAACAATAACTCCTCCTCATGAGCATATCGAAACTTTGTCGTCTTTGAGCAATTTCTAACCCGGACTCAACTTTTTTGTTGTGGGTTTCCAACATTCAATATTTTGGACCTAACAAAACTGTAACAATTATTATATATATATATATATATATATATATATATAAATAAATAAAAACCTGATTGGACTGAATTGTGATTGGATCAACTACAAGGGATAATTTAGTGTTTTAATAAATGTAAAATCTATTAATTAGGACAAAACCCTAAGAGTTTTATTTTAATCCAAACTTTTTAAGTTCAAATATAATAATTGAAAACTTATAGACTAAATTGTGAAAAGATCAAAAGAAGGACTAAAATGTAATTGACCATATATATATATATATTGAGTGAAGGGAGAAAACTTTAACTAAAATCCCAATCTCATAAAATTGTAAATCAATTTAAAAAATTTGTGAACAAACTGAGGTAATTGACAAATTATTGCTAACAGTCAAATAAATTAAACATTCAAGTTTGTTTGTTTGGAATGAGTTTATAGAAGATGGAAAAAAATAAATAAAAGGAAAATAGGAGAGAAAATGGGTGAGATAGATATTTAATTGGAAGGAGAGGGAGAAGAGAAAAATGGTGGGCCTGGCTATTTTGTCTCCAGGTTCACCAAAACTTCTTTTATTTATTTATTTTTTATTTTGAAGATGTGTTTTTGAAAAAATTGTCATTCTCCACCAACAAGCATTTTTTTTGCTTTTTTCGTTTTTTGTTTTTGCTTTCGTCTCTTCTATTATTCCAGTTCATTTGTTTTGGTTTCATTTATGTTTCTTTTTTCATTATCTCACTTTGTCTTTTTCCTTATTTTATTTTTATCTATGACACCACTGTTGTTGTTTTCGGGTTTCTTTTACTTTTTTTTTTTTTTCCTTATCTCAGTTTTTGTCTTTTTCTTTATTTTGTTTTTATCTTTCTTTCATTCTCGGTTTTTTTTTTTTAATTATTTTTTTTCTTATATAAGTTTTGGATTCTTTTAGCTTGTGCTTTTAAAATATATATTAAAAAAAAAGTGAAGTGTCCATATACAAATTTTTAATTAAAAAAATGTGTATAAAAATTTGTGTTGCTTTTTGTTTTATTTAATAAGGATATTGTAGGGACTGGATTTGAGCACTTCTACTTTTGGGTGAGTGGGCTCAGAACCAACTAGCCCAATACAATGAATTTGTAGAGAGTGGGCCGAAGAACTAGACCTTAGTGCATGGACAACAGTCAATATGATGTTCATGACAATCAAACAGAGATTATCTAAGAAAGTTTGTCTTCGGCACAATCCGAGAAGTTTTGTTCTAGTAATTATTAAATGAGAATGGTTACAGGAGTTCATCCGATCCTCCCTCCTCTCTATGGTTGGTTCCTCCTATTATATAGTCCTCTTTGAACGATCTTTGCTTTCCACTTGTTGATCATCTAAGCCTATACCTGACTGCCCGTCTCATCAGCCACCTTACCAAACCTCTTATGAGTTGTAGCAACCAAGGTAGCACTGTTCAGAGGTCATTTCCTCATTAATGCGGCCAGGACGTTAGTTGTAGGCATTTAATGTGGAGGTGACAGCTTCTCCTTGAATTGCTCCTCCACCATGCTCCCATGGATGACCCATCGTATTTGTCTTTTTCTTGGGGTGACTAGGGAGGCTGCCTTTGGTGACGTGCTGCTCTTCCCTTTTGTGGTCTCGGATCGCCGAGGATTGGATTGTCCTCGGCGATATTTCTTGGCAACTTGGGCTTTCTACGCTCATCCTCGAACGATTCTTCATCCTCGGCGTAGGCCTTAGGCTTAATATAAAGTGGGCTGAAGCTGCCAGATTCTTAGGCCCCACAGATATAATTGTAAATTTATATTAACTTCATTTTCAATAGTTTTTTATATCTCTATTTTTCAATCCTCCTAACCAAACACATTTGAGAATAAACTAAATATTTTCTATTCTTCCACTTTTTTACCAATCCAACCAAATGGACTAGAGTTATAATGGAACAATTTATACATATTCTGAATTATTTTTTTAATAAATAATTTGGGGCTATGATGCATGGCCCGAGCAAATGAGGCAGTGGGCTCAAATTTTATTTTTAATTTTTAATTTTTCAAATGTTAAAATAGGTTTTTCCTTTATTTATATTTGTGTGTGAAACTCTTTGCCCAGCAGCAAAGGTGTCGATAGGGATGGAGGCAAATCCAGCAAAGCAATTATCAACCAAAATCCAAAAGAAACGACGCTAGAGCATCATATGGATGTCGTGCAAATGCCAAGCTTGCTTGACACATATATGTACACACACTTCCATTACTTTCATCTTTCCTTTCTTTTTGTTCAATTTTAATTTTAAGTTGTACTAAATTTCACTCTTGTTGATATCAAAAAACCCAAAAAATAAAAAAAAATTCTCCCCCCCCCCCCCACACCCCCCCACCCCCCCCCCCCCCCTTTTTTTAGAATAAAAAATCACTCCCGTTGATATCAAGTCTCTGGAGTAGGACTAATTACCCATGCTGGCAAAATTTTACAAAGAATTTTATGATTATCGGAAAACATTTTCAAGTTAGACCAAATTTTAAAACAAAACAAACAGAGTGATAATATATTTGGAATAATTAGTCAATTTTTTATTAAGGAAAAATTAATATTTTTTCCCTTGTACTTTAACTCTATCACAATTTGGTCAATGAACTTTCAATTGCAACATTTGGCCCTTTAAGGTTTGGACTAAAATAAAATTATTAGGCAAACTTTAAGTTGTCAAAATGTAAAAATTGAAAAAAACTTGTTGGACTAACTTGAGATTGGGTCAAACCACAAGGATAATTTGATCATCCAAAAAAAAAAAAAAAATGCAGAATCTATTAATTTGGATCAAATTCTATTGGTTTCATTTTAAAATCAAAACTTTATACTTTATAGTATCAAATATAATAATTGAATATTTGTAGACTAAATTTTAATAGGATTAAACACAAGGGCTTATAAAAACTTTCTTTATTTGTTACGTTGTTTAAGTGGCACTAATTTATATTTTTGTCACGTTAATTTGTAATTTTTTTTTAATAAAATTTATAATCGATTTAGCATTTTCCTTTAACACACTTATGTAAGTAAGAGATTAAAAAAAGAGGTTAGTTCACTTCAGATAAGATTTAGAGATTAAAATCTGATTTCAGTTTTCTCCGAAAAAAAAAAAAAAAAATCTGATTTCCAAATTTTTGACTGTTGTTATTGTTTTATTTATTTATTTTGAGAAACAAAGAGGTTGTTGATGTTGATAAAGTTAGAAGAAGAAGAATCGGAGAAAGTTGTAACTAAAAAAATCTCAGTAACTGTAATGCGGACGAACTAGCACTAACTGCACCAAGTTCACTGGAGAAGACACATTTGGGATTCAAATATAAAAGGTTAACAGTTCACCACAACACAACACACACATCGTCTCTTTCATTAAACAATTCGAAAATCACAAAATATTTTTGCTCCCTGTGTCATTGTCTTCTCCGGCACAAAGAAGAACACCTCTGCTCAGATGCCAATTTAAGGTAAGGCTTTTTCATTCTCTACTGGGTCTCTTGCATGTCTTGAAGAATCTCTCTTCTGCATTATTTCATTTAAATATTCATTTGTTTTTCGCACTTTACATTAAGAAACTTTATTTTTTGATAGGTACTTTACATTAAGAAACTTATAATAAATGTATTTAAAAGTTTGTCCTTCTGTATTTTTTTTGTTTTTGTTTTTGGCAGGAATGTTTTAGGTTCTTTGAGCTGCATTTTCTAATTCTATGTTATGAAAGTTTTCATTTTGATCCATTTATAAGCCCTCTCTAAGGTTACCCTTTTCTTGGCAGGTTCTGAAAATCCGAGAAAATCCAGTTCCAGTACACCTAAATTTGTTTATTCTAAGCCCAACAACCAAAAACTTATTTTACTAATTACGCAGGTCATACATTTCGATTTGTTGAGCAAATGCACTTCCTGTGATCTCAAAAATTCATAGAATTTTTGCTTTAAGGGAAAGGGAAAAGGGTTCATGCTCTTATTCACTTTCTCATTTGGATCATCACAGGAATTGTTTTGTTTTGTCAATTCTGATCTGCACCATTCCAATTAGTGTAATCAACTTCTTACCAAAAATGTCCAAATCCAATCCAAACATTCCCTTGATTCCACAGCTGTCCTCGCGAAACCTCCCTGATTTCAAACAATCTGTGAAGCTGAAATATGTGAAACTTGGCTACCATTACCTCATCACCCATGGAATGTACCTGTTTTTGTCGCCTTTGATTGTTCTAATCGCAGCGCAACTCTCTACATTCTCACTTCAAGATGTCTATGACCTATGGAGCCATCTCCAGTTCAATCTCATATCTGTGATACTTTGCTCAACTCTCCTTGTCTTTCTATCAACCCTTTATGTACTTACTCGTCCCCGCCCAGTCTACCTTGTTGATTTCTCGTGCTATAAGCCAGAGGATGCCCGGAAATGCACAAGGCAGGTGTTCATGAATCTGTCCTGTTTGACAGGGACATTCACTGAGGAAAACCTCGAGTTCCAACGGAAAATTATGGAGAGGTCAGGCCTTGGAGAGTCAACTTATCTTCCTGAAGCGGTTTTGAGAATCCCTCCAAACCTATCATTGGCAGAGGCAAGGAAAGAAGCTGAGATGGTAATGTTTGGTGCCCTTGATCAGCTTTTTGAGAAAACGCGTTTGAAACCAAAAGACATTGGGATTTTGATCGTGAATTGTAGCTTGTTTAATCCAACACCATCACTATCTGCCATGATTATTAACCATTACAAGCTTCGAGGGAATATCATTAGTTATAATCTAGGTGGAATGGGTTGTAGTGCTGGTTTGATCTCAATTGATCTTGCTAAAGATCTTCTTCAAGTTCATCCCAATTCGTATGCTTTGGTGATTAGCATGGAGAATATCACTTTGAATTGGTATTTTGGGAATGATAGATCGATGCTTGTTTCAAATTGTTTGTTTCGAATGGGAGGAGCTGCAATTTTGCTTACAAACAAGAGGTCTGAACAATGTCGATCCAAGTATCGATTAGTTCATACAGTTCGTACCCACAAAGGAGCTGATGATAAGTGCTTCTCTTGTGTTACTCAACAAGAGGATTCCACTGGGAGGATTGGAGTTTCTTTGTCCAAGGATCTAATGGCAGTTGCTGGGGATGCTTTGAAGACTAATATAACAACATTGGGTCCTCTTGTGTTGCCTATGTCTGAACAATTGCTCTTCTTTGCCACATTGGTTGGAAAGAAAATTTTCAAGATGAAAGTGAAGCCCTACATCCCAGATTTCAAACTGGCTTTTGAGCATTTCTGCATTCATGCCGGAGGAAGAGCTGTGCTGGATGAATTGGAGAAGAATTTGCAGCTTTCGGATTGGCATATGGAACCTTCAAGGATGACACTCAACCGTTTTGGCAACACCTCAAGTAGCTCTCTTTGGTATGAATTGGCTTATACAGAAGCCAAGGGGAGAGTGAAGAAGGGAGACAGAATATGGCAGATAGCGTTTGGATCCGGGTTCAAATGTAACAGTGCAGTTTGGAAGGCTCTAAAGACTGTGAATCCAGCAAAGGAGAACCCATGGATGGATGAGATTCATCAGTTCCCAGTGAATGTTCCTAAGATCTCGTCCATCTGAATGCGACGGTGACAGGTCCCCTGCTCTTAGAGTGGTGAATCCTTCTTGTTTTTTATTTCAATGGGGATCCAGGATGCTTTTTATTTTTTATTAATTTATTTTAGGTTGGAAAGGTGGTAGGACTGGTGTATTTTCGTTTTCTAAATCTTTCTTTTGGTCAGTTTCTAATTGTATGTTG
Organism: Quercus aquifolioides; assembly: GCA_019022515.1. Classification (NCBI taxonomy): domain Eukaryota; kingdom Viridiplantae; phylum Streptophyta; class Magnoliopsida; order Fagales; family Fagaceae; genus Quercus; species Quercus aquifolioides. Next base: position 81,078,874 of record CM032327.1, read on the forward strand.
TTAACTGTTACTGTTTAGTAGGATATTAAGAAAGTTTATGATTTTCTGTGATGCCAGATGGAGGTCAACTGAGCTCTCTAGTCAGAAACTGAGATTTGACTGTGATTTTCTGGCTATTTATCAGGTATTTATTTCCAGATAGGACCAGACTAGGAGAAGGTGTTTTCACGTTATCTTGAAAGTCCATGGCAGTAGATTGAGATCAATCATTTTTGAAGGGAATGGAACTCTGATCATTGTCTTCATTTGGGTATTTTGAATTGCTATCAAGATTATCATCAAATAGCAATCATGAATATCACTTACCGCGGATTTTAATTATTAAGTGAGATTAACTTTATAAATCTTAGAAATTGATGAGTCCAACTTTTTAACCAAAAAAAAAAAACGCAATACTGAAATGTAATTAAAAAATTTATTTATTATGTTGATACTAATTATAGTTATTGTCAAGTAACTTTGTAAACTTTTTATAGTAAAATTGGTGATAACTTTAATATATTTTTTTTAACTATTCATTAGATCGAAATCACCTTTTTCGCCATCTAGCGTACATGATACATTACTTGGTTTCATGTTTCCTTCATTTTTTATTTAGCGTGTGCATCTAATAGGCCTGTTTCAAACTCTTATGTTTTCTCCTGTTTAAATATAAATGAAGGACACTTGGCAGACCAACAATCCAAAGGCTAAAAAAAACCCACGTCATTCTCTCTCAATTTTGTCTCCCTTTCTCTCTCAATTAGCTGAGAAGTTTTCAGGACCCAAGCAAACCCACTAGGCACTATCATACATACACCCAACACTATTGGCAAAGGACGACAAGGAGTTGTCAAAAATAATGCTGGAGACGCCATCTGAGATCTGAGATGCGTGGCCAACACATCAAGGTCGCTGCTGCTGCAAGCTCAACAAATTTTTCTTTGATTTTATATTCCTAATTTCCAACGTCTATGTCTCTCCCTCTTGCTACTGATTTCATCACTGCTGCATGATTACTCTTCTCTATTTTTGTTTCTATCACTTCATTTTGTGATATATTTGATGGATGGGTGATTGATTACGGGTACTGGTATGAGGCTTAAATTTCTTTGATTTTACTGTTATGGGTTTTGCAAGGTTATTCTTAGGGTTTCTTTTTGTGGGAGACAGACAAATTTTGAGAGAGTTCTTGCTTTACCTCTTATGGGTTCTTTGAGTTTGTCCAAAAAATTTTGTTTCAATTTGGGTGATGCTTTCTTCTCTAGCAAGATTTGGTCTTAGCTCTAATACCCTGCTGACAGTGATGATATTGGAGAGAGATTGGAGCAAGGAAAGGGAAAGAAAGACAAATTATAAAGAAGAAAAAAATTGTATTTCACGTGTTGGGTGTATGAGTATGACAGTGGGTTTGCTTGGTCTGTAATTGAGAGAGAGAATGACGTGGGTCTTTTTTAGCCTTTAGATTGTTGGTTTGCCAAGTGTCTTTCATCTATATTAAAACTGGAGAAAACATGAGAGTTTGAAACGGGAGGGGAGCCGGACCCGGCACTGAAAACCAATAGGCATCTAAAGCAGTTGCCTTTTTAATTCATCTATTTTTAAAATGAACTAGTCGTAGACTAAGTGCAAGGAAATAAATAATTATTTTTTATTGAAATATAATGTATAATTTTTTCTTTAAAATTTTTGAAAATAATTTGTTCTCCCTAAAAATTAAACAAATTCGGTCCAATTAGGTACACTTTGCTCCCATTCGGTCCAATTAGGTCTCCTCAGTCTAATTCAGTCTACTTGGTCAATTTCGGTCCCCCCTTCAGTCCATTTTAGATTAATTAGGCCTTAAATTGATTCTCTTGTAGGTTTTCTTTTTAAGTTTAGCTCAAAAATTCTTTTTTTTCTTAATTTTTGGGTTGAAAAGTATGAAATTTTATTATATTTGTGCTAAACTTTTTAGTTTTGAGTTAAAAAATACAAGGAAAATACAAAAATAGACATTAGAAATTAGAAATATGAGCTCTAAAAATGCAATAAAAATGATAAATATTCAAAAGTCTTATTTAGTCCACATTGGTTCTATTCGGTCCATTCTATCCTCTTTGGTCATATTCGGTCCTATTTAGTCCACTAAAGTTCTATTTGCACCAATTCGGTCTTATTCAGTTCACGTTGGTTCATTCAATCCACATTTGCCCTATTCGGTCGACATTGGTCATATTTTGTCTATTTTAGTCCTATTTGGTCAATTCTGTCCACTTTGGTCCTATCTAGTCTATTTTGTCTACTTTGGTTCTATTTGGTTCTATTCGGTCCACATTGGTCCTATTCAGTCCATTATGTCCACTTTGATCCGCTTCAGTCCTATTCGGATCATTTTATCCACTTTGGTCCTATTCAGTCCACATTGGTCCTATTCGGTCTACTTCGGTCCAGTTTGTTTACTTCGGTCCTATTCAGTCCAATTTGGTCCCATTCGGTCCTATTCAGTCCACATTATTCTTATTCTGTCCATTCGGTCCTATTCTGTCCATTTGGTCCACTTTGTTCCATTTGTCCAATTCGGATCACTTCGGTTCATTTTGGTCCACTTTGATTTATTTTTGTGCACTTATATAATGGGAAAAGACATGTTTGGGTTAAAAGCACTTAATTTAAATCCAAACATATATATATATATATATATATATATATATATATATCTCAAGCTTGTAATATCTAAAATCTTAAGCACAACATTTATTGTTGTTACGCTTTTGTTGAGCCACATTAATGTAGTATTTCAGTCCATTTCGGTACGGCTAATTTAAGTGAAAGTCTTTCTAAACATAACGGCTATAAATATACAAATGTAATCTTTAGGGCAATTATTCATTTGTTTTAATGTCGTTACTTTTAAATAAATTGCATGAGGATGATTATACATTTAAGCAAAATAAATAAATATATACATATATGTATAATTTTTATTTAAATAAATTATTCATTCTCTTAAAAGAGATTATCATGATAATCAAAACTCATATCAAACTTATACTGAAAATGTGTAATTTATTCTCTAAATTTTATTGGAGAGAGAGAGAGAGAGAGAGAGTACTTGTGATGGGGAACTAAAAAATACAACACCAAAACGTATAAACCCAAAATAGAGTTTTAAAAATCACAATGATTCATCAATATAAAATAGAGTTGCAAGAAAGAATAAAAAATCAAGAGAAAGAGAATAACCACTTTTTCAAGAGAAACGTGACAGAGAATAATAAGAAAATAATATGAGAAGAAAAAAAGTAAAAAAAAAAAAAAAATAGTAATAAACACCAAATTTTCTAAGTCATGTTATGCAATAAAATAATATTATATTCTTATATACTACTATCTTTTTAATCCTATACGATAACATCTATGAAATCAAAGAGAATAAAAAAGATAACAACTTAAAAACACAAAACTTAATCACATCAACCCAAATTAGAGTTCCAAATAATACAAAAATTTATCAACCTAAAGTAGAGACGCAAGAAAAATATAATAAAATCCACCAAAAATGAGAGAGAGAGAGAGAGAGATAACATTTTGTGTGTGAAAAAATTATGAATAGAATGGAAAAGAGAATTGTAAATTTACAGGAGGAGGGGAATAAGAAATGCAAAAAATTTAGGAAGGTAAAGGAATAGAGGAAAAGTGATATTAAGGTAGATAATAATGGAGAGATGAAAAGGTAAAAGGGAGGGGGAAAAAGTTAGAGAAAATATAACAATAAGTTGGGAAATTAATAGTTTAAAAAAAAAAGAAAAAAAAGAATTAAAATTAACATGGCATTTTACTGTTTATCTGTGCTAAAATTTGGTATATTTAGAACACTTGATGTGGGAGGTTTTTTAGTGTTTGGTGTGCCAAATGCCAAAAAATTTGGCATTTGGCACACCTGATTGCTCTAGAATGATAGCATTTCCAACCTTATTTCTTTCATTCACAAAAATGAGATTGACTTTGTCAAAAGTCTTATAGTTTAATCGGGCATCTTTTAGTATTCCTAATGAAGATGTTCGTGATTCATATCCTTCCTCTCCAACTATTGTATTACCAAAAAAAAAAGAAAAAGATTTGACTTTGGGGGAAGAAGTCCATTCTCTTTTTCGTAATGTGATGAAGATAATTTGGTTTTGACTTCAATTCCCTAACTGGTTTGAGCCTTTGACGGACAGGGACTTCCTGACACAATGAGAACATATTGCGTTAATAATTTTAGGGACTGAAGCTAATGAAATGTGTAAGAGCAAAGAGCATGAAATAAAGATGCATTTCTTTGGTATTATCTTCTAAAAACTTCACAATGCCAACCGCTATAGAATACCAAAAGGTTTTTCTCCTTTCAAAATGTTTTTGACCAGCAACATTTCCTAATCGTACCCCTCAGGGAATAGAGTGCTGAAAAGTACTGGCTTCCAAGGTGACTCGAACATATAAACTCACATTTTCCGTTTTGCAACCCATGATGGCCTCATAAGTCATAACCTCATAATATTTTTCCTATGCGGAGAGGGAGAACATGTTTGTTCAGAAAATGTGAATGTCAAGAATTCTTCCTCTGTTGTATTCTATTGAACTCATTCCCAGGAAAGTATTCCTTATTCCAAAGTCCAAACACACGTACCATGCTTCTCTTTCACACAGTGGAATCCGTCATATATGAGGAACTTATACAAGGAGGGTATAATTCACTGAATGCATCGAATAATTTCACCCAATTCCAACTAAAATGACAAGCAGTTATTTATGGCCATCCAATTCTACAGGCTCACATTTTGCAGCTCACAAAGTTTCTGCGAATGTGTTTGCATATGTTTTGATAACTTATTCGCTTAAAGGTCAGTAAAAAAGCTTTAATCAAATAGAGCAAGCTTATTTGCAGAAACTTACCTTTAAGCAAACAAGCTGCCAAAAGCAGTACAAAAATCCTCCACCACTTACGGCAAAGCCTTATTGTTGGAGTAAAATGGTAAAACGGCAAAGGCTCAGACACACCCGAGGAGAGAGAGAGAGAAAGAGAGAGAGAGAAATCAAGGTTCAAGTTCAAGATGTAACCTTCATAGAAAAATAAATACATTCAGACAGAAATACTACAAAACAACCATGCCAAATGTCCCCAACAACTACCAATACAAAACAGAATCAATATCCTGTGATAACCGCGGAAGGTCCCAATAATTGCCAATCCTACAAAAGGGCCAATATCCACCATAGATGTCAGCAAAATGTACACAGCAATCCCACTTTTTAAAAGTTAACAATATAAGGATCCCAATATAACCTCAATCCTTTGCAGACTTGTTGATGAGTGACTTGTGAATGTGAGGAATCACACCACCACCGGCTATTGTTCCTTTGATGAGTGTATCAAGTTCTTCATCACCACGAATTGCCAGCTGAAGATGCCTAGGTGTTATACGTTTCACTTTCAGATCTTTGCTTGCATTGCCTGCCAGCTCCAAAACTTCGGCAGTCAGGTATTCCAAGATAGCAGCAGAGTACACAGCAGCTGTTGCACCAACTCTTCCATGGGCCATGACCCTTGTCTTAAGGAGACGGTGAATACGACCAACAGGGAACTGCCGGATCAGATGTACAAGGTTGAGTCATTAGTGAACTCGAAGCAAAAGAACATAATCCCTTTTTTAAGATAAGTGAAATGAGCAAAACTCAACAAACTTAATGCATTAAACGTAGAAAGCTAACATTATAAAAACAGGTAATACCAAAATAGTTCATCAATTGTGAATAACATCCATCACTTGTATCTGGAATTCTATTAGGAAATAAGCAAGACTACTAAAATATTTGGGCAAGTATTTAAGCCGTCCAGGAGTTCTACATTTCAAACTTAGTAGAATATACAAACAAATAAAACTTGTGTTTTAAAGAACCTCATTTATCAACTCCTGTTCTACTGCCCAATCCACTTAAAACTCCAAATTCATATAAGGTTTATGCTACTGGCCCAAGCATATGTAGCCAAGGATTAGTCATATTCAATGAATTGGTTCAATATCAATGGCAGGAAGCATAGGATCCAAACTGCCACCAGATATTCTTAGTTAGAGAAAAGGGATCCATGAGATGTAAGGGCCATGAAATGCATGAGGCAAACGTAAGTATTCAATTAAACTAGAGTGTTGGATTATTCTTTTCTTATAAATTCTTTCAAAGGCAAATGAATGGAATGAAGCATGTAGCACTAAATTCCAAAATCTGGTCCCCCACAAAAGCTTTAGCCTAGAGTATTTGTACATGTTTGGTCCCTAAAAAGTTACCCATTTTCAATTTCATCTCTAGAAAGTACTTCATGTGAAATTAGTCCTATGTTTTTTTTTCCCCCCCAAATGAGTCAATTTGGTCTAATCGGACTATGATGTTACATTATGTGGATGCAAAAGAATGATATATATCACTGTTTTAGGATGTGGCACATAACATAAATAAACAAGAGACAAATGGAATTTAAGTACTTTATGTCTCATGCAGTCTATTTGGAGAGAAGTGTGAGAAATCAAATTTTGACTTTAAGCTTGATTTCTTGAGGTTTATATAATTGGAGGGCTTCCACGGCACATTGTTCTTTTTTGAAATTACTTGAACATAATGATCTTTGTAGTCTTAACTGATAGCTTTCAGTGTCTCTTGTATACATTCTATGTAAAAAGGCTCCCCCCCCCCCCCCCCCCCCTTCTTTTGTGCCTTTTTAAAGTTACTTATACAAAACAAAAAACAAAATTAGCATATTAACTAGGCAGCCAATTCTTGAAACTATGAGGAAATTAGCGTTGCATGTGAGGTGTACAGGTGAAATGGGCGAGAAAATGAGAGGGAAGCTTGTGTGGGTCACATGCAGTACTAAGCCTCCCCCTCAAGAATTGGCTGACTAGGTAAAACATGTATTTTGTTATGTACCAAGTTAAAAAAAGAATAGCACAAGTCATCATTTTCATGACAAAATGTGATGCTGCAGTGTCCAGAGACTAAATTATTCATTTGAAAAGAGAGAGACTAACTTGAAATGAAATGTTTTCGAGATATGAATTGTAATGTTGGTATTTTTAAAGGATACATATACTTTCTCCAAAATTTTAAGGAGAGAAATATTGTCATTGGTCTCTTATGTAAAAAGAAATTCCTGAAGAATTAAAAAAACCTGAAAACTGTTTTAAACTCCAAAATGTAAACATGTGAAAAAAAAAAAAGCATAGGCCAGAAAGTTGGGATAAGGAGAATTAGGAACATTAATCAATATGCCACCAAATTATAGTCCTTTTGGATACGAACTTACTCTAAATACTCCATTAAGCTCAGCATTGAAGTTTTCTAAATATTTAGCATTTAACCAATAAGATGTCCCATCTTTAGGAAAAGAACATCACAATTTTACCACATTATTGGGCAAGATACATCATCATGTGCAGGTTCCACGCAGATGGTAATTATGATTGTGAAGATAATAAATGAAGGAAACACAAGTCAGCTCCTGTATAGCATTTACTATTCCACTGATTAATATGTCTGGATTATTATCAGGAACCTAAGTTTCAATTGCTTTAAGAAAATGAGAAATGCCAAGCCCTTCAAAACCCATTACAACTTGATCAATAGAGCTTGACAATCCTAATCTCACCATAGAGAGAGAGAGAGATATTTTGGTAAGTTGGTAACAGCTTTATTGGATGCTACTTCTGTTGCTAAGAGGCTATACGAACAAGATTAATCCCACATAAAAATCAACTGTTTCACATTTCAGTGGAGCAAACTAAGGAACCCTTAAGACAGCTTAAAAATCCAAGACCAGAAAAAGCACATGTTCTGAGTCTGCTAAAATAAATCAGAGACACTTCATAATGCTTCCTAAAACCTGTTCAACTAGCCATAAACATAGTATCCAACCAATTTATCCTCAAAAAATGCATTTTAAAGTTTGAAGACATCATCTTTTACTTTTTTTTGATAACTAATAAAAACATAAACAATCAGTTACAAAAATTGCATAAATCTAATAAATCAACATTAGAAAATAAAGAAAGATTCCTCAAGGCTGAAGTCATCATCTTATTTAGACCACTGACAAGATATAATACACATTCACAATCTGTTTATAATTTCTAAGGGACAAGTCCAAGATCTCTTTGCACCTCAACTTTTTTACTTTAAACCTTACCACCTGAGCTCAAGACAAACCATTACTTAGGACTAAACGAGAAACAAGTCTTCTGCCAACTTCTGTCCGTTGATTACACAACTTGATGCAGTAGCATCTAAGCCAAGAAGGGCCAGTAGATTATTTTGCCTAATCCGTAGTTATTATTAGATAAGACTAGTCTATCTCTCGATGTTGTTGTTGTTGTTGTTGTTGTCTTTTTTTTTTTTTTTGATAGGTTAAAAAAAAAGGGTCAACTGACTAGCATGTGACATTCAATGATGTTTGATGGTTAGGATTAAACTGTTATATGTAAGATGAAGGGATAGGATTCTAAGGTTACTGAAGGCCATTATAGATAGCCTCTTTTGAGTCATTGTAGGCAGCATTTTCTTATCTATTGCATGAAATTTCAGATTTGAATATTTCTTGAGCTCTTGGACCCTAGAACTTGATATTTGATTGTTCCAATTCCAATTCCAATCCTATTTTCTTTTTTTTTGCTTTAATGTTGTTTGATGCTAGAATTTCTTCTAGATAGATCTAAGTTCTCATTGTATTAAGTAATATCAGAGCAAAAGATCCTAGATCTAAGCCACAAAATTTAGATCTAAGTCAAAGGTTGCAATGTTAAGCTATGGTTGGTCGTGGTACAAGTTGTGGGGTAGAGGAAATCAAGGCCAATAGACAGATATGGTTGAGATGACGTGTATGATTGAAGATTTGTCGTGAGTTGTACAAGTTCTTTAGTGACAGGAACCAGCAGGAGCCCGTACAGAGATGCTGAAAGGTGAATGCAAACCCTAGGACACCAAAATGTGGATGATGATTATTATTTTTTATATAATTTGATAGTTAAAATGGGGGGGGGGGGGGGGGGGGGGGGGATTTGAACCTTGGATGTTTCCATTGGAAATGTTGGGAGGTGCTGGTTTGGCTACAAGGCTCTTGATAGAGGATGAGGATGAAAAAGAAAAAAAAAAACCCTTTCATGAAGTCAGACCTGTAGAACGTGTGACAAAAGGCGGATTGGAGGATTGGTTGGTGAGGGAATCAAGATAGAGGCTGCTGACTTTTTGGGAGATGCATGCAAAGGATCATTTAGATTAAGAAGCTAGTTTAGAGATATTTTGAGTGGAAGCCCATGAGTGAAGAAAGAAAGGTGTTGTCTGTGAAGCTTAAATTGAAGGGTACTGTGCTTCAATGGTGGAAGAGAGTTAAAGAGCAACATGCTCGACAAGGCAAGCCAAAAATCAAGTGTGGGAACACATGAAATTGAAGCTACGGAAGCAATTTTTGCTAGCTAATGATAAAATGAAATTGTATGAAAGATTCCATTCATTAAAACAAAGAGGGATGTTTGTGGAGGAATGCACTTTTGAGTTCAACAACCTTTCTATTCGAGCTAGCGTCGATGAGACTAACAAGCAAATGAGATCTATATTGCAGGCGTAAACCAACCTGTTAGCGATGAAATGGGGTTGATTAATTTTGAAGACACTTGACAATGTACCTTAATGACAGAAAAGCAGGTGTTGTGTTATGGTGCAAGGAGAACTTTGTTGGGAAGAGTTGGTTGTGCAATACAAAGGGGTTCATTAGTCGTTCGGGGTGTTCATAGTTCATACTGACCAAACAACTCAAAATGTTGGTTGAGATACTACCATAATGCATCAAGCAACGAGGAGAAATACTAGCAATGTTGATAGAAGTGAAAAAGGGAAAGATATAGTAAGATATGGAGCACAAAGAAATTCTGGTCCAGCTTCTTCCAAGGTTGGTTATGGATCACATGTGTGATGTTTTGCTTGTGGAGAAAAGGGGCACACCTAAGAATTTCCACAATGACCGGTGATTCTTGTAGAACTTGAAGGGGGAAGAAGAGGTGCTACTGGAGCCAACTTATGATAATGAGATAATCATGATAATGAGGAAGAGGATGTTGATATTTATCCAGTAGGAGAGTCCTTGGTGGTGCTGTGAGTGATATAAAGACAACACTGAAAGTGGAGGAAGAAGATTGGAGGCATCATGATATTTTCCAGACAAGAGTTCTTAGTGATTGTAATAGGTGTGCAATGTTGTTCTCAATAGGAGGAGCTGTGAGAACATATCTCCAAAGAGGTGATTGAAAATTTGAAATTGCATATCAAAAGCATCCTCATCCTTACAAAATTGCTTTGCTTTTGAAATGGTAATGAAGTTTTGGTTACGTCTTGCTACTTAGTCAATTTTCCTTGGTGACAATGTTGATAGTGAGGGTACATGCGATATTGTGCCCATAAATCCTTGTCACGTTCTATTTGGAGACCATTGTTATATGACTATGACATGATCAATCACACTAGAGCTAATAATTAAATCATTCTGAGGGGCAATGAAAACTATATCTTGCATCCTCTTAGGGAAAAAGTTGCCAGTTCTTCTAAATACATCAAGATTAATGGCTTCTAGACTGCTACAAAGTTTGAAGCTAAGAGTCAAGATATGGGAGTTATATATGCCTTTGCAAAGTTGGGAAGGAAGTACAGCTTTTAGAGTTTGATGATCATTTCCCCAGAAATTCAACAACTCTTATGAATTACCTCATTGTTTGCCGAATGCTATTGATTTAGTACCAAAGGCAGCTTTGCTAAAGCTGACTGTTTATAGAATGCCACCTCAACAACGAGTTGACATGCAGATATAAGTTGAAGAGTTGATTAACAAAAGTTCAGTGCGCAAATTCAAAAGCCCTTGTGCCGTCCCATTTTTCCTACACGGATGGCTCACAGAGGATGTGATGCGTCTTACCCCAAAAGGTTACAAACTTTATGGTGTGTGTGTTTGTATAAGCTGTTGGAAAACAGTGTTTTTAAAATGAGCGTTTGTAAAAAAGTTATGAGAAGTTGTGGTTGCAAAACAGTCTTTGGTTTTAAAAACGCTCGTTTAAGCTCCCATAACGTCTAACCAAATGGACCCAGTATCTTCTCCCCAAAAGTCAGAATATTGGCAATTTAGATGATGAAAATTTTGAAACACTAACAGAATTTTTATAAAACACAGGAAGAATTGGAATCCTAACAGAATTTGTAAGTAATCAATTTATGTTCCCTGTTGTACATTCAAGCAGGCTGCAACCCAATACAAAATCAAAGCAAGTTCTTTTAAACAATTAGGTGATAACTCAAAATCCAAATCTCCAAAAGTAATAACTTACTATTTCTAGACTGTATTTAGCAATCAGATCAGCTTTATTTCTGAAACATGCCAATTATTTATAAAAGTTGAAACTAAAGATCACCATAAAGTAAAAGTTGGACAGGTTGAAACCACATAACAAAACCCATCAGCAAACACCAAATAACCATGTAAGCACAAAAATCGCATATCAAACATAGACACAGTTCAGTCCAGTGGGGGCCTCACATGCTTCGAAATAGTGCAAAATTGAATGACCCATTGCTTGAAATTAAACAACAAAGAAAACCCAGTAACCCAAAACCAAAGAAATGCAAGAAACAGAGTACCTGAAGACCAGCTCGAGAGGAACGGGTGACAGGCTTTTTCTTGTCTTTGTCCTTGTCCTTGCTTAGGGTTTTGCCCATTATCAAACCCTTTGCGCCTTTCCCTGACATCTTATCTGCTAATCTCTAATCGAATCGAAACAACGTGATTGATTGAACTATCAAGAGAGATATCGAGCTCCTCTGACTCTTAACTCTTGAGATAGAGAAAAATCGATTTTGGTTTGGGGTAGAAAGTAGAAACTAGGGATATCGTGCTTTCTTTTCGTGTATTTGGGGAAAAAGAAATTAAAAGGCCAAAAAACACAGAGCTGCTTCTCAGTAATGAGAAATTTTAGCTTTCAATAAAGGGTCATTCAGTCATTCTACCTTCTACGGTACTTGTGAAAAAAAAAAAAAAAAAAACCACGCAAATCTTGATTATTAATTATTACTTTAGTGGAATTTTTTTTTTTTTTTTTTTTTTTGATGGGACTTTAGTGGAATTTTTTTTATTGGGATTTTAGTAATTTTTTTTTATTGGGATTTTAGTAATGTTTTGATCTAATTGTTAATTTAATTTTTAGTGGGATACTAGTTGATTGGTAAAACAGGTGAGTGTATATAAAGTTATAAACCCAAAAAAAAAAAAAAAAAAAAAAAAATTCAAATAGTTCCTCTCTCAACTTTTTCTTTCGTGTTCTCTACTTTTTCTAGATTGCTTCTTCTTAAAAAAAACTAGATTACTTTTTTTTGCGTTCTCTTTGCCATCAAGTGGATTAGATCTCAGGTAAAGGATTAAAATCATTTTGATATTGTTAAAAGTAATGATCAGAATGATAAAACCCTAATTTCACTGCCATTGTTTTGTTTCCCTTTTATCTTTATTAGTCTTTTGGGATTACCCTCTTGAAAAGGTTGCTTTCTATGATAATAGGGCTAGAATGCTTATGAAATGTAGAATCAAGTACAAGGCGGTAATGTACTGGTTTAGAAGCTTGTGGCAAAGTACTAGAATATTATGTGTGTGATTGCAATATATTGTTTCCATATAAAAAGTCATAGTTCAAGACATTGCTCACTAATGACTTTGGAACTACATTGCTAAATAAGGGTTCAAGTTATTGACACCCTCATTATGCATACTATTTTATCTTAACCCAAAATTTTATGAACTTATATTTTTATAAAAACTAGTGGAGGATTGTTGGAATGTTTTTATAAAAATTATTATAAATTAAGTGAAAGAAAAAAAAAATCAATTTCTTTTTCATTGATGGCATAACAGTTTCATGCTATTAAATTAAAATTAAAATTTAGTAATAATATCATAACTTGCCTATTATGAGTTGGTCAAATCAATGCAAACTGATTATCAAATTTTTTTCAAACGTTGAAGTGAATGCTGCTAATCTTCTAAGCTTCTTTCTTACAATAAATTTGAAGAGTCGAAGCACTTAAACAAAATTACACCTAACCTTTATCTAATTAAAGATGGTTTTTAATTGGCATTATTTCTTTACTCTATATAGGCTTGTACGGCCGGCTATAGAAGAGCATGAATAGCTTCAGTCTTCTCTCTAAAAACAAGTATTCTCAATGTACTTTTTAGTGAGTTATTTTTCTCACATTTTCTAGTATATAATTTACAAATAATGTTATTTTTATACATTTTATTCTGGGTTCAAGAAAGTATTGTTTGAGAGTTTCTCATCCTAAAAGTGGTGTAGACTTTGTTAGGATATTCAGCTTGGTGGCTAAGCTTTTGTATCCTAAGGGTGGCACACAAAATTGTTAGTATACTACATTGAAAATTCCATAGATGACGTGTATCGTCTCAAGAGAGAGATCTAATCCTCGCCTCAACTCCACCACCTTAAATTCATGGAATTGGCATTAATTTATTTATCTTGTCATGAGATATTATGAAGCACATCAACGAGGTAATATCTCTCAATTTGTTCTCTATTTTACAATTATTGTGGAATGTCTTTATATAAACAATTATTCGGTAAAATTGTGAGATACAATTTATCTATTATTTTATGTATATGTTCGTATGATGGTTAGCAATTTAAATGAAAGTAAAAAATTGTCATTCAAGAGTTGAGGTTTGGTGGTTTTTTGGATTTAAGGTGTATAATATTGGATAAAGATTTATGCAAATAGCTAATTGATAATTTTGACCCAAACATGTGTACATTGGATACTTGTGGTAAGAGGTTATCGATATCCATTAGAGATTTTGAGTATATTCTAAGAATAAAGCCAGACAAGGTTGAAGTATCTACCGTTGTGAACACAAAAGATATAAAGTAACAAGCTAACATGGACTCAATGTGGGAGGGGATATACCGATTAAAGTCTTACAGGATAAATTGAAAGAGATAAAAACATTGGCAGATGAATTTGTGGGTTGTTGTTGACACCTCATTTTGCAACCCACATTTAACCTCACATAGAGGGTAAAAAAATAATTTCACCTTAGAAATAGGCATCTTAATTATGGCTATTAGATCCTTAATTTTATTTCATCAAAATGATCTTGATGTGTTAACGATCAAATTGACTGGTAATAAGCCCTAATCGGACCATCAAATTGAAAGTTATCATCAAATCAAGTTTTAATGGCTGAGATGCACCATCACAAATTGAGTTAGACTATATGTAATTATGAATAATTGATTCCAATTGGTTATAATTATAATCAACTTGATATTAATGACATGTCATAATTTGATTGGCTAGGACTACATCTTATGGTAATGTTGCACACACTTAATTAATTAGATAATTATACATTAATTATTCAATGAGTAATTTGTATAATTATTTTTTTTTATTAGGATAAATTTGGAACTAATTAAGTCTAAAATGAAGTGATTGGGGTCTATTAATGTTAATTGGAAACTAATTTGGGAACATATTAATGTTAATTGTACTGAAATTATTTTATAACAAATGACCTCTACTCACCATTTCGTTGATATCTCTCAGAATATTTTGAATATGTGAGTTAAGTTAATTTTTCTAGAAATTAGACATTCAGAGCTTCAATTTGAGTACAAGAACGAGACAATTTCAATCAAAATTGAATAATTTATGATTTTTTAAATTTGGCTCTGCGGGCTGTTACAATAGTTATGCAGGAAAAACCGAATTTTGTTTGCTCATTACTCCCACCAATCTCTACATTTAATGTACCAGCTTTCCCCAAAGTCTCAAATGCGGTCTAGGTTCATGATTCCTTTTGATCATTTGTCAACTCTCATTAAATGACCTTCTATTCATATTTTTTCCACTACAACTATATAAACCCTCCATCTTCTCCATTCCAAGACACATAGAAACACTCTATGTTCTCCTCTCTTGAGTTCTAGTGAAATAGAGTAGTCTTGTCATATCTTGGTCTTCTTGAGATTCAAGGTATTGAGTAAGACTCACTCTCCCTCTTCTAGTTCTTCTTTTCTACTCCACCCTTAGGATCTCCACAAAAAGTCTTCTCCTCCATCATGTGGATCTTGCATGCAAGTATAATTCATATTCCTAACTTGTTTTTTATATTACTATGATGAGATTAAGATTAGAGCATGCTAGTGTTTATTTAAATTCTTTGAATATGTTTGAATGTTCTTAAATGTTCATATGCGATCTTTACATGTTCTTAATTGTTAATCACATGTTCATACATAATATTAGTTTTGATCTTAAATCCACATAAAAATTGTGGAAAACATATTTGTTTCATAATTCTCTCAAATTCTTGAATTTAGGATATAATCATTCACTAGAATTTATTTTTTAAATTCAAATGTAATGATTAATAAATTGAATTAGGATTCATCACATGCACACACATTAAAATTCAACATGCAATTGAGTGATTTGGATGATATGATATGAATGTTGGCCACCATAGTCTAAAAGACTAGTTTCGCCGGGCAAGGTGAATGCTTAATACTTTCCTATCTTGTAATATAGCCTTTGAGCTTAGATCAAGGGTTAGTAGATTAACTGCTTATCCATGTAATTTTCAATCTCTAGATTATAACTAGGAAACAAAGCCATGTACTTTAGCTTAGATTGTATCTATGACCAAAGCCATGTAATTTACTATGATCAATGTACATTCATTATCAAATCAATAAAATGATGAATTTTTCAATTATGGTTTTCTTATTTTTTCCAATAATTAAATGAGTAGCGACTTCATTGTAAAACCCTTAATCTAAAGAGAAAAATATAATCAGTCAAACCTCCATTTCGAGAGGCAATAACACGACTACACCTATTCACTCATGGGTTTAGCCCAACACCAAAACGAAGTCGCCACTTATTTAATTATTGGTATATATAAGAAAACTAAAATTGAAAAATTCCTTATTTTATTGATTTGCAAATGAATTTACATTGATTATAAGAAAATTACATGACTTTGGTCCTAGATACAATCTAAGATAAAGTACATGGTTTTGTTTTCTAGTTACAATCTAGAAATTGAAAATTATATGGATAAGTATTGGTCTATCAACTCTTGATCTAAGTTCGGAAGCTATGTTACAAGGTGTGAAGGTGTTATGCAGCCACCTTGCCCGGTGAAACCGGTCTTCTAGATTATGACCAACATTCATATCATATTATTCAATATGTTATCAATTAATTTGCATGTTGAATTTAATGTGTGTGCATGTGATAAACCCTAATTTAATTTATTAATGCTTGCATTTGGATTGAAAAATAAATCCTAGTGAATGTGTGTGAATGGTGATATCCTAGATTCGAGAATTTGAGAGAATTATAAAACAAACATGTTTTCCATATTTTTGATGTGGATTTAAGATCAAAACTAGTGTTATGTATGAACATGTGATGAACAACTAAGAACATATGATGAACAATCAAGAACATGTGAACATTTAAGAACATTCAAACATATTCAAAGAATTTAAATAAACATTAGCATAATCTAATCTTAATCTCATCATAGTAATATAAAAAACAAGTTAAGAAAAGAGATTATACCTGCATGCAAGATTCACATGATAGAAGAGGAGACTCTTGGTGCAGGTCCTAAGCGTGGAGTAGAAAAGAAGAATTAGGAGAAAGAGAGTGGGTCTCACTCAATACTCTGAGTCTTAAAAAGACCAAAATATGACAAGATTACTATACTTCACTAAAACTTAAAAGAGGAGAAGAGATGGTGCTTTTGTGTGCTTTGGAATAGAGAAGATAGATGGTTTATATAGTTGTAGTGGAAAAAATATGAATGAAAGATCATTTAAAGAGGGTTGACAAAGGAGCAAAAGGAACCATGAACCTAAACCCTATTTTAGATTTTGGGGAAAGGTGGTGCATTAAATGTAGAGATTGATAGGAGTGATGAGCAAGCAAAATTTGATTTTTCTTATAGCTATTGTAACAGCTCGCAAAGCCAAATTCAGAAAATCATAACTTACTCAATTCTGATCAGAATTGTCTTATTCTTGTGCTCAAATTGAAGTCCTGGATGTCTAGTTTCTAGAACAATTAACTTTACCCACAGATTCAAAATATTCTTAGAGATATCAACGAAATGGTGAGCAGAGGTTATTTGTTAGAAAATAATTTCAGCACAATTAATATTAATATGCTTCAATTACTTCCATTTCAGACTTAATTAGTTCCAAATTTACCCTAATTAAAAAGATAATTACATAAATTACTCATTGAATAATTAATGTTTGACTATCTAATTAATTAAATGTGTGCAACCTTACCATAAGATGTAGTGCTAGCCAATCAAATTATGGCACATCATTAATCTCAAATTGATTATAATTATAACCAATTGGAATCAATTGTTCATAATCACATATAGTTAGACTCAATTTGTGATAGTGCATCTTGGCCATTAAAACTTGATTTGATGATAATTTTCAATCTAATGGTCCGATTAGGACTTATGACTAGTCAATTTGATCGTTACAATATCAATATTATTTTGATAAAATGAGATTAAAGATCTAAAGGCCAGAATTAAAATGCCTATTTCTAAGGTGAAATTACCTTTTTACCCTCTATGTGAGGTTAAGTGCGGGTTGAAAAATGAGGTGTCAACAGTTGTATTTTGTTGTTTGTCTTGAGTATTTGATTATGTTCGACAACAAAACCTTATGTCAAACGATATTTTATTTCAATTCTCCAAAATATTAAAAAAAGGTTAATACCTTGAATTGCAAGAAGCTCGTATTGGATTTTCTTATTCAAAGTATGTACATATATAAAGACAAAAACTATGTTGGCATTAATGGTTGAGTGTTGTTCTTAATGGTAATTTGTTATAAATAATTAAATTCAAGAATATGATTTTATTGATTAAATTTCTATAACTCTTTAGTTTAAATTTCTATGAACATATTCATATCCAAACGACCTTAGCCACATATTTGTTATTGGCAAGACCAAGAAGTTATATTCGATTGGAAGTTTTTATAGTCCAAAGGTAATACTTGTACTTATAATATTTGACTATATATTGATAAGTTAAAATATGTTTTGAAATTATTAACAAATAGTTTAATATCATAAATACAAGTCTTACCTCTAGACAATCAAAACTTCCAATCGAATGCAAGTATTCTTTGCTTAACTTCTTGGTCTCACCAGTAACAAATACATGACTGAGGTTGTTTGGACATTTGGTCAACATTAATTTCAACCTTAACATGCTCGAAATAAAACATTTACAATATGTATAAAATGGTCATAGAAATTTAATCAAAAGAGTTACATAAATTTAATCAACAAAATCATATTTTTGAACGTAACTATTTATCACAAATTACCATTAACAACAATACACAACCAATAGCACAACAAGGTTCTTGTATTTATATTTGTGTACACCTTGAATGAAAAAAATTCAACACAAGTTTCACGCAATTCAAGTTTCTAATATCTTTAGTATTTTGGAGAATTGAAAATAAAGATTGTTTGACATAAGGTTTTGTTGCGGGACATAATAAAGTACCCAACACAAACAACATAAAACAACCAAAAATGAAAACATTAAGTCCAAGTTGTTGGCATCAACCCCATTTGACTTTATTCCTAAAATAAACTTAATATCTCTAATGGTATTGGTAACCTCTTACCACAGATATCCAATGAACACAAATTTAGTTAAAAATTATCAATTAACCATGTGCATAGATCTCTATCTAATCTTATATACCTTAAATCCAAAAAATCCTCCCAATCCCAACTCTTAGAATGACAATTTTTTTTTTTTACTTTCATTTAAGCTAGCAACTATCTTACCAACACAATTAGGGCAAATTGAGTACTATTGAAATCTGTGTTATATATTGGGTAAAAAGGGTTTCATAAAGAAATTAATAAATATTAATGCACATTAAAAGTTTCATAGATGAATACTTACTTTACATGGTTTGCGAGGAATGTTATGTATCAAATTGGCATATTTTTTAGAATTCAATCCCACATGCTTCTTCATTCTAATTTAGAGTATTTATCAAGATTATTCCACTTTTCCTTAATCTCATTATTAACATATAATGTTAGACATTCATAGTGAACTAAGATGTCAATGAATATGTCAACTAAACAATATATTTGATAATATTAAGGTAAAAAAATCTAACTATTATTTGACTTATAGCTTTGCTTATTTTATTGGCAATACCTTTAGCTTTCATCAATTCTATTTGCTTTATATTGCAAATCCAAATTTAATCAATTAGAATATTTTACTTATAACAACTGGAAAATTAATATTAGTGGATACATAATGAATAGCCTAAATCTTACCAATACAAAAAATATGGTTCAATTGGTCTTTTAAGAGGACTAACATGGACATCATCATGCTCTTCAATATTTTTTACCATAGCCATACTCCTATATCAAGTTGCATGAATTAAAAACAAGGTAAGCAATAGCATAATTCTTGATAAATACATACATTTGGTAAATTCAAATTTCATAGATACCTAGATTCTGATTTATGTTCAATTGGCATAGATTCTGCTTTACATTCTGTTCAACATATACTAAATACTAAAATACAATATTAAATTGCAGCAAAAACTTAATAAATAAAATGAAAATTTGAACAGAAAATTGTACACTGGCATATCCCAATAGGACTTTAACAATTTTATTAAATTAATTTGAAAATTCAATTTCATTTTATAGATTGTAATCTTTTTGTTGCATTCTTTAATTTTAGTTATTTGCACTCATAGCACCAACAGCCATGGCAACAAGCCATAAAAAATAAACAAAAGTAGGTGCAAGCAATACCAACCAAATAAAAAACAAATACTCTATTAGAAACATACCAGACAAAAACAACACCCTAACCTACTAGCAACCACCATATTTAAAGGAGAAAACAATTAAGGAGATCAAGTCTATGGCTACCTCAAAACCCAATTTGTAGAATTTAAACTAACTAGTATATTAACCCACACACAAATACCCACCAGTTCTTTCCAAGTTAGCAACACCAAGCCCAAGCTACTGCCCATATATCCCCACACTTTATTAAATTTCTTGCTGCCTAGCCTTAGGTTCTAAGTGAAAAAAAAAAGAAAAAAAGAAAAAAGAACCTCAATCATCCAGCAAACCATCCTTTTGGGAAGTACGTTTCTTCTTTTTCAGTTTTTCTTATCTATAACAAGTAAAACTAATGGTTAAGATATAAGTGGGTACCATAAAAACAAAAATAATTTTTTTTTTGGTACTATAGAATATGAGCTAGGAAAACACTTTATTATACTAATCTGAAAAACATGAAGTAGGAAAACACTGATAAGCATTAAACATAATACTAAGGTTTGACATCTAGCAATCATATCTTTGTCTTGGTTACAGATAATTGAAGGAATGCACATTTACAAAACAATTTCAAGTTTAGTTATTAGCTAACCAAAAAGATTAGGCAGGACTTCAGTAGACAAACTTCCACCACTTTATTTGGAATAAAAACAAATTGGGCTATACATAGATATTGATAATCAGGAAAAAAAAATTTTGCAGTGCATATAATCAAGAATTAGAATGGTGGTCTTTTTTTTTTTTTTTTTTTTGATAGGTAAATTAGAATGGTGGTCTTTTTGAGAAACACAAGTGGTATGCCAAGTACAGATTTGATCCCTACCACCAAAATTTTGAAAGTCAATCTATGAAACACTCTTTGGTTAATCAAGAATTAGAGTGGTCTTTCTTTTTCTTTTTTTTTGATAGGTAAATTAGAATGGTGGTCTTTTTGAGAAACACAAGTGGTATGCCAAGTACAGATTTGATCCCTACCACCAAAATTTTGAAAGTCAATCTATGAAACACTCTTTGGTAGCAGAGTTGCTTCACAAGTTAATAAATTCCCACAACTCGTGCGCACCTTAGACCTTTTCCCTTCATAGACCCAACCCCATCTTCAAATCAAATATTATTTGACCATCTAATTAGCAAAATAAATGAAAAATTGAAATCCTACATCAAATCTCGGGCCAAAATGAGCATTTGCCCCTTTCGCCCAAAACAAGTAGTAAAATGCCTTTGTTCTGAAACTATTTAGTCATATGCCCCTATTTTAAACTCGATTTTCTAAAAATCAAGTTTCAATGAAAAACTCAATTTTTAGAAAATCGAATTATAGGCAAAAAACTTACAAAAAAAAAAATTTACATGGAACTCGAGTTCTATGTAACATTTTGCAAGTAACTTGATTTTCATTAAATTGAGTTTCAAAACAGGGTCATTTTGTTAGATAATTTCTGAACATGAGCATTTTGCTACTTGTTTTAGGCGAAAAGGGCAAATGCCTATTTTGGCCTCAAATCTCGCATGAAAACTAAAATCTAAATGTCAAAACCTCTTTGCGTATGACTAGCTAAACAGGCCATCATTGGGCAATTTTATGTAATCTGTCATATCTAAGGAAAATAAAGAATAGCAAACTTTGAGATGCCACATCTTGCTCAATCAATTCAGTAATAGATTTTGACTTCAATCATGTAGCCAGTGGCGAAGTCATGAATTTTTCTTGGGGGGCCAACCTTGAGACGTCCCACTACCCAACCTTGTTGGCTTACTAATGAGATAATTTACTAAACAATAGGCAACATTTGTTATTGGCTAATATTCTAACCATGAAGAATGTTTGAGGATGCTTTTCATTTTCAGACAATTTATAATTCTCACTTTCATGTTGATATGGCCTAGATTTGATATACTCTCGACGAATTTCATCGCATTGATTAATAAGATATTCCTTATAAATTACTCACACTTTGAATAGTAACCTTTGAATTTTGAACAAATTGTCTTTTAAAATATGCATAAATTGTAGATGGTTTTCCCATAAATTACTCACACTTTGAAAACCAAAATATTAAACACATTTTGAAAACCTAAATATTAAATTTAATAATCTATTCATATAGCATCTAAAAAAAGTAAACACTAAAGTGTATGATGTCGAATTTAAACCGTGAGTTTGTCTAAATTATTATAATAAAATATACAGTAACTAATAAAAAAGTCCTAGTTTTTTTTGCTCAAACAAATACTCTCCATTAAAAAAAAAAAAAAAAAAAACTATTATTAAATTTAATATAAAGCAATTTTCTAATAACAATCCTAATTTTTATAAGGATTTTACTAATGTGTGCCCTAAGGGCACACATTAATTTTTATTTTTGGAAAATTTTTTTTCGAGAATTGAAAAAGTATTGACAGCTTTTCCAATTTTCGAGAAAAAGTTTCCAAAAGTAGAAAGGTTAATGTGTAACGGACCCTTTTTATAATAGTAGGACACCCTTTTTTATTATTATTTTTGAGAATCCGACTACAGTACTACACGTACTGTTCTTCCTTGTTTGGGTTGATCTACAGGTTTCAATCAGTGTATATAATTAACAAACCTAAAAGCTACTTCAGTAACTTTTACTAAAGAGTCATGGAAACTTGAATATAATTCACTACACGGTACACACGGAGAAAGAGAGAGCCAGAGAGAGATAAATACCAGTGAAGCTGTGGAGGGACTGACCTGGTGCGACGGCGGCAGCGGTTCGAGTGGAGGCTTGATTCGCTTCTGTCGTCGCTTCTTGCAGCCGGCGCGCGGCGTTTAAGCGGTAAGGTTTTTTTTTGTTGTTGTTGTTGTTGGAACTTGGAATATATGTATTCAGATTTTGATTTGGGAGTAAACGGGACGGCGGTGGGTTTTGGGGGTTGTTTAATTAGGAGATTGTTTTTTCTTTTTATTTGGAGGAGTCCTGATTTAAGAGGAATACATGTAAAAGGGATTTAGGGATTTTATTTATTTATTTTTTGTGATGTTATTGTGAATTGATTAAAATTATTTTGTTGCTTGTAATCTTGTATTTTGGAGAAATTATTGGCCAACGAATGGGCCAATGGCCCAATATATATATATATATATATATTTTTTTTTTTTGGGTTTTTTTCCCCGAAATATTTGAGGATTGAAAATGAAAATAGCATATATATATATATATATATATATATAAAATTCGGGGTGGTAACTAAATTACTCTTAAATTTTAAAATAATTTCTTCTTTCAACCCTCCCAGTCCTCTAGTTTCGCCCCTGCATGCAGCTACTTTCTCAGATAGAATGTATAGTTAAGCAAAACATCTCGTAAATGGCACAAAATAAAAGTGAATTATGATTTTATCGAAAGGAAAAAAAAAAAAAAAAACTGAAATATGATTGCTTTGGGACCTTAAAAGTAATCACTATTTGCACTATTAACACACACACACCCCTAAAATTAATAATCTTGATGCAATTTTCAATCTATTTACCTCCTGTCCCTTAAAAAAATCAATCTTTAAGTGCCAGGCACCAACCAACCGTAATTTAAATAAATAAGCCAAATCCATTGCCACAGAGGAGAGAATAAGATCATATTATTGATATAATTATCAAAAAAGGACTTAAAAACTGTTTGCAATAGGACGACACAAATGCATGAAGAAAATTGAGTATTCCTCCCCACCCACCTTGTACATAATAGCCACAAGAAAATCAACACTAATCATATGAAATAAATGTTGAAATTGCATATATCTAGCTTTTCAAGTGGGTAATCTCTGAAAAACTAATTAAAAAAAAGGGAAACAAAACTATGGTAGTGAAATTAGGGTTTTAGCGTTTTGATCATTGCCTTTAACAATATCAAAAGGATTTTGATCTTTATAAGAAGCCTTCACCTGAGACTAAATCAATTGGATGATAGACCAAATGTGAGAAAAGGCAATCCGGAAGAAGTGGAAAATGGGAGAACAAAAGATGAGAGGGACCATCTAAATTTTTTTTTTTTTTTTTTTGGGTTTATACACACTGGCTTGGAGGGAATGTGCAGAATAACTATGAGTAAGAGTTGTATATGGTTAGTTAGGCAACGCTTGAAACTATAATGGAAACTAGACATCTTGAGTTTTAGAAACTCGAGATCCATATTTGAAAATGCCACATAGATCTCGAGTTTTAGAAACTCGAGTTCCATGCAAAAAAACTTTTAGTTTTATCGCCCCTATAGTGGCGTTTTTAAGTCCTATAGTGACGTTTTAAAACCCTATAGCGGCGTTTTCCTGCAAAAATTTTTCATGTGTGTTCAATATCAGGTTCAGGGAGCCCTATAGTGGCATTTTTAAGCCCTATACTGACGTTTTAAAACCCTACAGCGGCGTTTTTCTGCTAAATTTTTTTATAACTCCATTTTTAAGCCCTATAGTGACGTTTTTAAGCCCTATAGCGGCGTTTTCCGAACTTGAGTCTTTAAAACTTGATTTTCACGTGAATTTTTTTTACAAATCAAGATTTAAAAACTTGATTTTTATCTTGGAACTCGAGTTTTAGACACTCGAGATGCTAGTTTTCAACATTCTTTTGCGACGTGACAACTAACTAAATTTTTTAATATTTATTGTTATTTAGAAAAAAAATTCCACTGGCTTGCTTTACTGATAACTAGTTTTCCAATAAAATTAAATGAACGATCATGATTAAAACAATATTAAATTAATATTTAAGATTTGGGTAGGTACCATATCAAAAAAAAAAAAAAAAATGGTTTGGTAGAATGGCCCTAATACCACATAGAGTCATTTGATATTTTGATAATAAAATATAATTTTAGGTAAACTATCTTCAAGAGAGTGTAGCCATTTATTGCGAAGAGAAGAATGAAGATAACTACTTGGTACAACGACTACTTCTAAAACTCAACTATTATTATGTAATAAATATATGATATGAATTTTATGTACATGACTCACGTAGAGCATCCACAGTATTGGAGCTAAAAATTTAGCAATTTAGTTCTACCAAAAGTTACTTTATCTATTTTACTTACACACATACTGCAGCAGTGGATCTATTTTAGCTTTCAACACAATAAAATAATATAAACATCATAATAAAATAATATAATCACTACAATAAAATAATATATCCCACTACCCAAAAAACATCCACATCACCAACCACAACCACCGCTACCATCAGCCACAGCCACAACTACCACCACCACCACCACCAGTCCACAGCAGGGAAAAAAAAAAAAAAAAAAACCAAATCTCCAATTTTTTTCCTCAACCCAGACCAAACAAAATCACCAATCACAAACAAAATAAAAAATCACCAATCACAAACAAGCACAACGTCGACGAGCTGGGTCGACAGAAGGGGTGGGTCGACGGTGTGGGTCTGAGGCGATCGGCGGCTTGGGACGACTGGGTCAGCCGGCGGCGGTGAATGAGGGAGCTTGAGAGAGTGACGGTGAGGAGATCAACGGCTTGGGAAGGCTAGGTTAGGTCAGCGGCGGTGAATGAGGGAGATTGAGAGAGTGGCGGTGAGAGAGGAGAGTGACTGAGAGAGGATAAGAGCTTGAGAGATTGAGAGAGTCTTGGGAGAGGATGAGAGCTAAGTGACCGAGAGAGAGAGAGAGAGGCACAGAGTGAGAGAGAGAATGAAATAATATATTTAATCTCCGGGGCAGAATAAAATAATATATATATTTTTTAGCTCTCATGAACAGTGCACATTTATTTATAGATGTGCACTGTAGTAATGAGGTAAAAAAAAAAAAAAAGATTTAGCTCCACTACTAGAGTAAGATTTTGATGTTTGAGGAGCTATAATTTAGCAATATAGCAATATAAATGTACTCCTATGAGTGCTCTAAGGTCCGCTTTTATAGTCAAATCATACCCAAATATCAACGTCAATTGTCTCACCAAAAAAGCAAATTCACCAATACTCACCAAATCTGGCTGAGACAATCTCTCTACGAGGAATCCCAATCCCAAATATAAGATTAATTATCTACTTCAGTCATGATTGGACCAAAAGGGGTAAGCAAAAAAGAGAGCTATTGTAATAAGAAACGTTAGCCAAAATCATAGAGAGAAAAGGCTAAGGTGCTGTTTGGATAGCCAATTTCCATGACTCAATTCTCTGTTTCCATAACTCATAACTCAAAAATGGTGGGACCCATAACAAGAAATCCGTATGGCAAGGAGATAACTCTGTTTCCATAACTCTATTTCCATCACTCAATTTTCTGATTTTTGAGTCATGAGTTATGGAAACTGAAAACACATTTTGGCTGTTTTCAGTTTCCATAACTCATAACTCAATGGTATTTTTGTAATTAAACACACATGGGGACCCACTAATCATAACTCAGCCGCAGCTTTTATCTACTTTTTTTTTTCCCTTTCTTCATTCGGTCTCCCTGGTGTTCTTCCTTTTTTTTTCCCCCCTTTCTTCTCCTGGGTTCGGTCTCCCCTGTTCTTCCTTTTTTTTTTTTTTTTTCCTTTCTTCACCTGGGTTCGGTGTCCCCGGTGTTCTTCCTTTTTTTTTTTTTTTTCCTTTCTTCACCTGGGTTCGGTCTCCCCGGTGTTCTTCCTTTTTTTTTTCCTTTCTTCACCTGGGTTCGGTCTCCCCGGTGTTCTTCCTTTTTTTTTTTTTTTTTTTTTTCCTTTCTTCTCCTGGGTTCGGTCTCCCCTGTTCTTCCTTCTTTTTTTTTTTCTTTTTTTTTTTTTCCATTTCTTCACCGGGGTTCGGTCTCCCCGGTGTTCTTCCTTTTTTCTTTTTTTTTTCCTTTCTTCTCCTGGGTTCGGTCTCCCCTGTTCTTCCTTTTTTTTTTCCCTTTC
Source organism: Quercus aquifolioides (assembly GCA_019022515.1). Classification (NCBI taxonomy): domain Eukaryota; kingdom Viridiplantae; phylum Streptophyta; class Magnoliopsida; order Fagales; family Fagaceae; genus Quercus; species Quercus aquifolioides. The sequence continues at coordinate 81,105,709 of CM032327.1, forward strand.
TTCTCCTAGGTTCGGTCTCCCCGGTGTTCTTCCCTCTTTTTTTTTTTTTTCCTTTCTTCTTTCACTGGGTTCGGGTTTGTGGGTACTGGAAAAAAAAAAAAAGTTGCACCAATGACAAGTATGGGGCCCACAAATAGTGTGAAAAATATTGAGTGATGGCAAGTGAGTGATGGTGCCAAACAACTTTGGTATTTTAGAGTGATGAGTGATGGAAATTGAGTGATGAAAAAATGGAGCCAAATAGCCTCTAAGATGCGCAGGTACGTACAGGTATGACATGATACGAGATGTGGCAATATGATAATTTTTGAAAAACTAGGATACAATATTACGGAAATATGGGTATTAATGACTTATTAAATATATATTATTTATATATTATATATATTATTAAGCAAATATCACTTTAAGAGCAATAATGTATAATAAAGAAAATCCATGCTTATTAAATAATGTTAAGAATTCAAATTAAGATTAAAAAAAGTAAATAAAAGATAACTAGTATAAGTTTTTAACATTTAAATCAATATATAAAAAATATAAATAAAAATTCTTACAAATTTGAGCTATCTCTTACTATCGAGGGGTCGGGTTACAATCGTATCCAAGTTATGTCACAGGTGTATTATGGACGAACTAACATTTTTATTTTTTTGAACAAAAAAGATTGGGTATGTATTTTAAAGGTATCTAGTATGATACACAACCGATATAAATACTTGAGGAAAAAAGAAGTATCTGGTCATCCTAGAGAAAAGACTAAAAGATGCTAGCATAAGTCTAGTAACAGTTGGAAGAAAGGAGTGATAATTCTTATAGCTTGTGATGATTGCCGAAAATCGTCAGTAAGTCGCACAATCCTCACGTACTCGATACCAGACCTGCACAACACAGAAAAAGAAGAAGACCTTACAAAGAGTACCGGTGTGGTACCAACCAAATACCCTCTGAAGGTTAAGTTAGAGAACTTTTCACAACTCTAGAGTGCTAAAGCTGGGGTAAATTATGCGTATCTTGTTTTCTGAGAGCTTTGGGTTTTTATAGTAGTGTGAAACCGACCTTTGTTTCTTGCTTAGGAAGATGTTTCCTTATAAGGAAGATCCTCATAAATGTATATATTTTGCGGGATTCTTCCCATATTGGGATTCCATTTACTAGGATTAATCGTGAGGTGTAAGACATTTCCATTTAGGATTTCTTAAAGACCACTTAAGTCATGTAGATGCCACGTGGCCTTGATATCCATCCCTTCGTGTCCGTCTACCTAGAATCCATCCACTATGGAGGATCGTCCGTCATGTAAGCTCTCCGTCCGGCTTCTTGATCTGTCACCTTGTTCCTGTGCTTTGATCAAACATTATCTCAGTACTGTTGCCTATGGCAGGCTTATTTGAATGAATCCGTCTACCATAATTTTTGTCCTCTTTAGTTGCCCCTTCACTCTATGGGTCCGTTGTCTTACCCCACAGACGAACCCGTGGAGTGACGTTTTAACTCGTCCCTTGGGAAGTACGTTCTGATTGACATGCCAGCCTAGAGCCATTAATGCAGTAGGGGCACATGGCACGTTTTTAATGCTTGTTGAAAAGTATGCTTGGTTGCAGGCTTCAGTGACAATAAAGGATCCGGCATATGCAATCTTCAGAGGATAGACGTGTCGGACGTAGAAAGACTTGTCCCAAGGAACGGAGGAGAACAGCTGGGCACTTCTCCTACAGCTATGAGGCATTCCTTCATCTCCTGTGCCGTTCCCTCTATATATATGTTGCCTCTCCCTTTCACTTCTTACTTTTCGTAACAAATTTTCAGTCAAAGCACTACCATCCTCCTTAGCAAACAGTTATTCAGTCTACTTGGTGCAACTGTCTTCCATGCCTTCTCCGTCGCCTTCTTCGCATTGTTCAACTGTAAGTATCCTTTACCTTATGCTAAATTCTCTTCTGCTGTTTATTTAAACATTGTATGCCCGTCGCCTTAGTAGACTTGTAGAGTTTTAGGGTTTTACCCGTCACATGTAGGTGATAGATGTCTAGTGAGGCGTCGAGTGAACAGTCGTGTGTCCGTGAAGGAGCGGGCTACAATGAGGTGTCCCAGTCAGGCCAGGATAACCCTGACACCTCTTAAAATGAAAGGGTTCTGTCTGCCAACTCACCTTCCACGGAGGAGGATGAGGACTTGGACATGGACGGGTCAGAGGGAGATTCAAATGATGATTATGTAGACAATGAACCCCCCGTTCAATCTGTCATGGGCCCTGATGGTTTTAGGGAGTTCATCATGCTTCCGTTGTGGACGGTCAATGATTTCAACTCTTCCATCAAACGGAAACACTTTGATACCCTTAGGGAGAAGTACCAAATTCCTGTCGGCATCCTAATGCATCTACCATTTAAGCACGAGAAGTGTTACTATAAGGGTGTTGAAGATGTCGGGGTGTATGAGCAAATGTTGAAAGCAGGACTTAGGTTCCCCTTAAGTGCTCTTCACCATTGTTTTCTTCAGCGTCTGGGGCTAGCCGTCACCCAAATCTATCTGAACGCCTAAAGGGTCTTCCTAGTCGCGGAAGTTTTGTATGGGGTGATGTTTGATGGGGCACATAGGATGACGGTGGAAGAGTTTTTCCATTGTTAATGTCCATCCGAGATCACTCAATTAAGGGGTATGTATAGTTTCTTACCAAGGAGTTCGTCGCTTAGGCTAGTGTGCGACACCTTGGACTCAAACAGAAACTGGAAGAGTCATTACTTTTTCATCCAAGGGGACGGCTAGATGTGTTACCTTGGTGACCAGGAGTATATGCCTGTAGACAAAACTTGGGGTATAATGCCCCCATTTGGTATGTGTCTATCTGTCTTAGGCTTTTAGATACTATTGTTTATTTCATTTGATATTCTAACAGTCTTTTATTGTAGCTCAGGACCGTTCAGAAGTCACCCTTGAGGAGTGGAGCTCCTTAGAGAAGATCTTCACAACTACCAAGCTGTCGAAGAGGTCATGGACTAAGCTAGTTACCTTGGACACCCTCCATTGGTACTGTGACAGTCCTGAACTAACTAAGGTTGCCTGTCGCTACAACAGACAAGTGTGCAAACGTAAGTTCGTTGCCCAATACTTGCTTTTCCTTTTAGTTTTTTAGTAGCTTATCTAACTCCTTTTATTCGTCCACCTTTGCAGAAATGGAAGATAGCAAGAGAAGGGCCTTTATCAAGCAGCAAGCTGCTACAAAGAAAATATTGGAAGGGAGCTTACCTCCTAAGATGGGTCAGACTAACCTGTCCACTAAAAGGAAATTGTCCAAAAAGGTGGATTGTCCCCCTAAGAAGCCCAAGGTGGTGACAGGGTCAATTGTTGGTGAGACCCCTACCACCAGCAAGTTGGCCCCCAAGCCTGGTCCGGGGAACGAGAAAGGCCTGATGAAGGGTCTTGATCCCGTCACAGAGAAACGTCTAGTCCTCCTCCTTGAGGACTCAAGGTATGTGCTCAAGCAGTTGTCGTCCATAATCAAGGACCACGACTATGAGGACTTGGGCAACCATGCCATTGAGGCCATGGGGGAAACGAGCCTATTTAGCTTGGCACAGGTACGTTTATCTGTCCCCTTTCTTTTATTCCGTCCTATTGTTGTCTCGTTCTAACCTTTGCTTTTGATTCTTGCAGGGGGTGGTCGTGCTGAAGGGTTTGATGGACTATTGTGCGTTTCACGAGATGGTTATGAGCCGTTTGAGAGAGAAGGTAGAGGCAAGGGAGACGGAGCTGCGGGAACTGAAGGCCTAGAAGGAGGTCTAGACTTGACAAGGAAGCTTTTAGAGAAGTCTGAGGCATAAGTTGAGGCGCTGAAGAAAATACTCAAAGACAAGGAGGGAAAGATCGTGGAGGCAAAGGGTCAGCTCCGTTAGGCTAAGGAGGACACGGTACGGAAGTATCGTAACTCCGACTCCTTTGAAGCTTAGTGGCTCATTTGCCGACGATTTTAACGATTGCTTCTGTCAGGTCAAAGTTTCGTTCCCAGACTTGGACCTTTCCCACATTTCTATTGACGCTCAAGCCCAGACTCCAGCCCAGCCCGTCTACTTCGAAGGAACCGACGAGTTTTTTGCCGACGAAACCAACCTCGACCCTCAAGGTGACGGGGATGTTGCCCCTGCTGACCAAGAAAAATCTGTTGGAGATGGTACCCGTCAACTTGAAGGGGACTAAACGGTTGAGAAGAATGAAGAACCTCATACCAGCCAGTAGTAGTTTTTATTTTTTATTTTTTTATTTTTATCATTAACTCTATCCTAGAGAAATAGTATCTATTCCTTTCGTCACCCATTGTTGGGTTTCTTTGAATGTAAACATTTGCCTTTCATAGGCTTTTTTTTTATCTATTGTTTCTTGTTTTGTTTATTGCTAGAATATACTTTGCACATATCTATTTGTCAATTTTGATGTTTCTGTCCTTTATTGATGGACCCTTTTACTTGTGGGCTTGATACTAGATTTGTCCACTACGGGATTTGATACAGTCCTACGGGATGAATCATTCCCTTAGTTGGACTTGATATTTTTAGCTCATTTTCTGAGATGAGCCCGTCCATTATTGGACCCGTCCACCTTTGGACTTAACGCTCTTTCTGAATTGGATTTACCAATCTTGAACCACCTCTTTGGGGTGAACCCGTCCACATAGGGACCTATTAATTATCAACTCATCCCTTGGGATGAGCCCGTCCACTTTATGGACGCGATAATTTTGGATCACCCCTTAGGATGAAGCCGTCCACCTATGGACTTAATAATTTTAGATCACCCATTAGGATGAAATCGTCCACTTATGAACATGATAATTTCGGATCACCCCTTAGGATGAAGCCGTCCACTTATGGACCCATTAGAATGAAACCGACCACTTATGGACGTGATAATTTCAGATCACCCATTGGGATGAAGCCGTCTATTTATGGACTTAATAATTGTTATTTTAAAATCATTCATTGGGGGATGATCCCGTCCACTTTATGGACTATGATTCTGGATAACCCATCTACTAATGGACATTAAGGCATCCCGTTCATATGGGAAGTTGATTGTAGATATGGTTTTGTAGAGATGCACATGTTCATGCTACTTCTGAATAATTGAATAACTCCTTTTATTATGTGATAAATACGCATAGAAATTGTTCCTTAGAAATGAAAAACTGACCTTCGGGCTTAAAAGTACTATAAATAGTAAAAACTAATTAAAAGAAAATAAACTAGAAATGAGGAGTGTCGTTGTCCATGCCGCTGTTCTACTAGTAGTACTTCTTCAGGTGCTCCGTGTTCCATGGGTGATGCAACTTTTACCCGTCCAGTTTCTCCAGGTGATAAGTTCCCATCTTGTGCCATGATGTGATCCTGTATGGTCCTTTCCAATTGGGTCCTAGCTTACCCTGGGAGGTTTCTTTCGTGGCGTTTGTTACCTTTCTCAAGACCAGATCTCCAACTTGGAAGTCCCTGTATCTGACTTTGAAGTTGTAGTGCTTGGCCATGAGGTCTTGGTATCGTGCTAAATTTTGTTCAGCCATTTCTCTGACTTCGTCTACTAGATCAAGCTCTAAGCGCAAAGCTTCATCATTCTTACTCTCGTCATGGTTTCCCACTTTGTAGCTTGTGAGCCCAACTTTAGCCGGGATGACCGCCTCGCATCCATATGCTAGGTGAAACAGTGTCTCTCCTATAGGCATCCTTGCCGTCGTCTTGTATGCCCATAATATGCTTGGTAATTCTTCCGACCATATAACCTTTGCCCCATCGAGCTAAGTCTTGATGATTTTGAGCAAAGATCGGTTCGTGACCTCAACTTGTCCATTGGCCTGAGGGTGGGCTGGTGATGAGTAGTGATTCTTGATCCCTAGCTATGAGTAAAAGTCTTTGAACACGTTGTTGTCAAATTGTTTTCCATTGTCTAAGACCAGAATCCTAGGTATACCATACCTGCAAATGATGTTCTTCCAAACAAAACTTTGTATATTTTTTTCCGTGATGATGGCCAGGGCTTTGGCTTCTACCCACTTGGTGAAGTAGTTTATACCGACCACCAGGAATTTTAGCTGTCGAATTGCTATTGGGAACGGACCCATGATGTCCAATCCCCATTGAGTGAAAGGCCACAGGGCCGTCATTGGAGTGAGTTCCTCTATCGGCTGCTAGATGAGGTTGTCGAACCTTTGGCATTTGTCACAAGCTTTGATATATGTAATGGCATCCTTTTGCATGGTAAGCCAATAGTATCCCGCCCGGATCAGTTTGTGCACCAAGGACCGTGATTCAGAATGGTTTCCACAAACTCCTTCGTGTACTTCTCACATGACATAGTCTGCCTTCTCGGGGATAAGACACCTCAGGTACGGGCGAGAGAAGCCCCTCTTGTATAAGACATCTTTAATCAGTACGAACCGTGCTGCTTGAACCTTTAACTTCCTTGTAGTCTCTTTGCCGTCAGGTAACACGCCGTCCTTCAGGTAGGAGGTTATTGGCGTCGTCCAATCGTTCTTGGAATCTATTTCCTGCACAATGATACTGTCTATCAATGGTGATATTTGAACGAAGGGCAGTACCTGATTAGGAGTGTGCATATGCTCAGTTGATGCAGCCTTGGCAATATGGTCGGTGTGCTCGTTCTCCTCCCTTGGGATTTGAACAAACTTTGCTTGGAGGCCGTCTACTCAATTCTTGACTTGCTCAAGGTACTTTTTTATCCATTCGCCCTTGCATTCATAATCGCCATTAACCTGAATGGTAACCACTTAAGAGTCGCAATACACGACCACATTTGCAGCTTATGTTGCTTTGGTGAGATCTAGCCCAACTATCAAGGCTTTGTACTTCGCCTCATTGTTGGTTGTGGGGAAATCGAGTCAGACCATGCATTCGACCTCGTCCCCTTCTGGGCTATGGAGTACCACACCAGTTTCGCCTACTTGTTTGTTGGATGATTCGTCTGTGTGGATACTTCACCCGGACACTCTTCTGCCCCTTGTCCTTTCATATTGGTGAATTCTACAATGAAGTCAACAATAACTTGTCACTTAACAGTCGTGTGTGGGCGATATTGTATGTTGAATTCGCTCAACTCGATTTACCATAGTGCCATCCGTTCGGCGATTTTAGGGCTGCTCATCGCTCTTCGTAGAGGTTTGTCCGTTAGAATAGTCACCGTGTGCGCCTAAAAGTAAGGTTTAAGCTTGTGGGTTGCGATCACCAAAGCAAAAGCTAGCTTCTCCATTGGAGGGTACCTCTCTTCTGCGCCTTTGAGTGCTCGGCTCGTGAAGTACATGGGTTTCTATACCCCATTCTCCTCTCTAACTAAGGCCATACTGACAGCGGCCGGGGAGACGACTAGATAAAGAAACAATTCTTCTCCTGGCTTGGACGGGCTTAGCAATGGCGGGGAAGAAACATATGCCTTCAGGTCTTCGAAAGCTTACTGACATTCGGCCGTCCACTCGAAGGACTTCTTCAAGGTGCGGAAGAAAGGTAGGCACTTATCTGTTGCTCTTGAGATGAACCTGTTCAGTGCAACTATCTTACTGTTTAGACTCTGTACCTCCTTGACATTTTTTGGCAAAGCCAACTCTATTATGGCTTGTATTTTATCCGGGTTGACCTCAATACCTCTCTAGGACACCATGAACCCCAGGAATTTTCCTGCCGTCACCCCGAATATGCACTTGTTCGGGTTCAGCTTCATGTTATAAGAATGAAGGGTATTGAAGGTCTCCTTGAGGTCGTCAAGATGGTCATCCTCCCGAACGCTTTTTACCAACATGTCTTCTATGTAGACTTGAACGTTCCTCCCAATCTGATGAGCGAACATCTTGTTCATCAACCTTTGATATGTGGTGCTGGCGTTCTTGAGTTCGAACAGAATTATTCTGTAGTAGAAATGACCCTGGCTAGTAACGAATAAAGTCTTCTCTTGATCAGCCTCATCTAGCTTGATATGGTTGTAACCAGAGAATGTGTGCATGAAGCTTAGCAATTGGTGTCTCGTTGTTGAATCCACCAAGATGTCAATACGTGGAAGTGGGTAACTGTCCTTGGGGCACGCCTTGTTTAAGTTCGTGAAGTCCACGCACATCCTCCACTTCTCGTTGGCCTTTTTTACCATCACTATGTTGGCTAGCCAGTCTAGATAGTACACTTCTCGTATAAACTCTGCTTCTTGTAACTTGCGAACTTCTTCCGCTATGGCCTTGTCTTGCTCTTGTGTGAATACCCGTTTCTTTTGACAGACGGGAGGAAAAGAGGTTGATACATTCAACTTGTGGACATTGACTGAAGGATCAATTCCAGGCATATCTTCATGGCTCTAAGTGAAGATGTCCTGGTTCTTCCTCAGAAATGCTGTAAGCGCCCGACGTACTGGTGGGCTAGCAAGAGTGTTGGTCTTGATCGTTTGCTCAGGCCTAGAATCATCAAAGAGTACCTCTTCAAGCCCTTCCATGGGTTCTGCCACCGTCTGCTGTTCCTCTATACACAAAGTTTGTAAATGATCATCTATCTCTAGCATGGCAATATAGCACTCGCGTGCTGCCACTTGATCTCCTCGTACCTTTCCTACTCCGTACTTAGTTGGGAACTTGATCATTAGGTGGTAAGTCGAAGTTACGGCCTTTCATGAATTAAGGGTCAGACGGCCCAAGATGGCATTGTAGGCGGACAAACAGTCAACAACTAGGAAGGTGACATCCTTGGTTATCTGTTGAGGGTAATCACTGACTGTCACGGGCAAGGTGATCGAACTGAAGGGGCATACTTTTGTTCCTCTGAATCCAATGAGCGGTGCATTCGTTGAAACTAACTGTTCTCTTTCTATCCTCATTTGTTGGAACGCTGGGTAGTAGAGGATATCAGCAGAGCTCCCATTGTCTACGAGAACCCGGTGGGTATTGTACTCCCCTACTCGTATGCTTACTACGAGTGCATCATCATGTATGTGGTGGAGACATCGAGCATCCTCTTCAGTGAATCCGATCATGGGGTTGTCGATCTGTGGTATTTTTGGGACGAAACTTGTCAGCTGGACATTCTAAACCATCCGTAGGTAGGTTTTGTGTGCCTTCTTGGATGAACTAGAAGTTGTGGTTCCCTCTACAATCTTCCTTATTTCTCTTAGGGGAACCTAGGACGCTCGTTTTCCCTCCGAGCTAGTTGCTCTTGTGGTGGATCCGTCCTCTTTTTACTAACGAACCTTTACAACTTTCCTTGTCCGATGAAAGCTTCTATCTACTGCTTTAAGTCATAGCAGTAGGGATGTATCATGACCATGGTCACAGTGGAAATGGTAGTATTTATCTCTGGACCTCTTACTGGGATCTTCGTTCAGCTTGTTGGGAAATGTCAAGGTTCCCTCGTCTTTAATCTGCATTAGGACTTGGTCGATTGGCGCAGTCAGCGAGGTGAAACTTGTGAACCTTCCAGTGGGGGGCTTGGAGCATCTATCATCCCATCGGTCTCCGGTCCTAGCCATCTTTCGTCCTTTATCATGCCATGCATCTTCTTGTCTTTCCCTCTTCTTGGGCTTCTCTTCTTGGGCCAGCAATGCATTCTCCGCATTCATATACTTGGTGGCCTTGTAAAGTAAAGTACATTTGACATAGTCTTTGGGTCGTTTTTGTACAAGGAAAATAGAAACTTACCCTTTCGTAACCCATTCGTGAATGCAACCACGAGTATCTTGTCGTCAGCTTCATCAATCGAGAGGGCTTTTTTGTTAAAGCGAGTTATGTAAGACCTTAGTGTCTTATCCTCCCATTGTTTGATATACATCAGGCATGCAGTGGACTTCTTATACTTGTGCCCTCCAATAAAGTGCGAGGTGAACTGTGTGCTCAACTCCTTGAAGGTGCTAATGGAGTTTGGTGTCAGCCTGTTGAACCATACCCTTGCGGGACCCTTCAGTGTAGTGGGAAAAGCTCTGCACATGATCTCTTCCGCCACTCCTTACAGATGCATTAGGGTCTTGAAAGACTCCAGGTGATCTAGGGGATCCTTAGATCTGTCATAGGCCTCTACCTACGGCATGTGGAACTTCGGCAGAAGGGGGAACGAAGTGACGGATGCAGCGAATGGTGAATCAGTTCGATGGACCAATTCATCAAGGTCGCTAAACACCCGTCCTTTGAGGGTGTTCATCATGAAGTCCATCCGTTCCTTCTTCATCTACATCTCCACGACCAGGTATGTTGGAGTTGTCTCTATGGCGGATGGACGGCTTGTGTCCTGTCGCTCTGGTCTGCTTGGTGCATTGCTACCTTCCGGCCCTTCTTGGTCCTTTCTCTCAGTTCTAGTGCCTTCTTGGTCCTCATCCTGAGTGTTAAGCCCTGCGTTCTTTTGGTGCAGCTACTCCTCTAGATCATAATTTTGCTTGGTGAGGCGTTTTACGGCCGTGGTGAGAGTCTGAACTTGTCTCTTGAAGGCGGTGGTACGTGGTTCGTCTTCTTGAATATTGTTGGTGGTTGCCATCAAGCGAGTAAGTACCATGCAACTCTTTGTTTGGGAAGCGGTAGTATGGCTTGCAAATTTTTTTCCCACAGACGACGCCAACTGATGATGCCAAAAATTTTCAGTAAGTTGCACGGTCCTCACGTACTCAATACCAGACCTGCACAACACAGAAAAAGAAGACCTTACAGAGAGTACATGTGTGGTACCGGCCAAATACCCTCCGAAAGTTAAGTTAGAGAACTCTTCACAACTCTAAAGTGTCAGAGCTGGGGTAAATTATGCATACCTTATTTTTCTGAGGGCTTTGGATTTTTATAGTAGTGTCAAACCGACCTTTGTTTCTTGTTTAGGAAGATGTTTCCTTATAAGGAAGATCCTCATAAACGTATGTATTTTGCGGGATTTTTCCCATATTGGGATTCCATTAACTAGGGTTAATCGTGAGGTGTAAGACATTTCCATTTAGGGTTCCTTGGAGACCACTTAAGCCATGTAGATGCCATGTGGCCTTGATATCCATCCGTTTGTGTTTGTCTACCTAGAATCCGTCCAGTATGGAGGATCGTCCGTCATGTAAGCTCTTCGTCCGGCTTCTCGATCCGTCACCTTGTTCTTATGCTTTGATCAAACATTATCTTAGTACCATCGCCTATGGCAGGCTTATTTGAACGAATCCATCTACCATAATTTTTATACTCTTCAGCTTGTAATTTTTGTGATAATTCTTATTGGAAATGAAATGACTTGGAACGTGAAATTGTATGAACGCTTGAGTGTTGAGATGTGTGTGTGTGTTTTATCAATAGAAGCTAGAAATGAACACTTGAGAATTTAAACATGCGAGGGTGAGTAGAGTGCAAATCACTTACTAGTTGTTTGGATTGTACAGTAGAAGATCATAAGTCATAAGTGACGGGACTGACGAGTCCGTCTCACACGGACGATCCCATCAATATAGAAGAAGGCACCATCAGGCATGACGAAGTAATTATTCACGCTACTGACGAATCCAACCAGGCCATTCAATGTAGCTAATTAAACCCAGAACAGTTACAAGACCAACTGTATGGACCGTTGGAGCACATTGATGCCACATTACACAGCACCAAACGTTACCAAGAGGAGCATTAAGACTTCCATAACTACTCCAACGGCTAGAAGCCATGAAAACATATATAAAGCCCACACATTGCCAAGAACAAGGTACATACACACCAAGAGACCTATTTTTGCTCTATTATTTTGCATTGCTCATTCTCGAATAGCATCTTATACTAACTTTGGCATCGGAGGTGTTGTGGCAGGCACCACACCGGTGACCACCTTTGAAGGCCGGAGATTGCTTCCATCTGACATCTTAACTGACGAACTTACACTTCATCAGTTTGGCGCCGTCTGTGGGGACGACATTTTCGTGTTCAGACTCGAAAAATTAGTTTCCGATCAACTGTTACTTTCAGATGGAGTCCAATCAAGATTCCGCAGCCTTAGCCCAGCAGGTTCAGGCTCTCGCAGCTGCCGTCGAAGAACTCACTAAACAAAATCAAGAAATGAAACTACAGCTTCAACAGGAAGAGAATCGATCCAAAAACAACATGGAGGACGAGGGAAATAGCCATAGAAGGAGCGACCATCAAAGGCTTACTACTCCAAGAAATGAGGAAGGAGATGGACGAATTGAAAAATACCATCAGGGAGAAGACAGACCAGAGCGTGGGCAGAATGGTAAGGGCAACAGACTCGCCTTTCACAGCCGCGGTCTTAGGATGCCCATTACCGTCGAAGTTTCGGCTGCCACAACTGGAACCATTTGACGAGCTCAAGGATCCACAGGATCACCTCAACACCTTCAAAACGACTCTAGGGTTTCAGCAGCCCCCTGACGAGATACTGTGTCGTTCCTTTCCTACGACCTTTAAAGGAGCTGCAAGGGAATGGTTCACCAAGCTGCCAACGTCATCCATAGACAACTTTGACCAGTTGAGCAACGCCTTCTTACGGCACTTCATTGGGGGGCAGCGCCCCAAGAGGCCAGCAAATTATTTGCTTACCATCAGGCAGGGAGAAAAAGAAACCCTGAGGTCGTACGTTAAGCGTTTCACTCAGGAGACCCTAGAGGTGGACGAAGCTGATGATAAGGTACAACTGACGACTTTCAAAGTAGGGTTAAAGTTCAGAGATCTCGTAGCTTCGCTCGCGAAGAATCCTCAAAAAACGATGGCAGAAATGCTCATAAAAGCACAGAAGTACATGAATGCTGAAGACGCACTAGCAGCCATAAAGAACACAGAGAAGCCAGGAGACAGAGGAAGGAAGGAGGACGAACGTAGGGGACAGAAAAGGGAGCGCCCAGATCGTCGGACTAATGACGGTAACAGAAGGAAGGACGATAAAAGCTCTCGACCGATAAAATTTACTCCTCTGGTAATGCCTGTTGATAAAATTTTAACGCAGATTAAGGATGAACATTTCCTCAAATGGCCAAGGCCATTGCATTCATCTCCAAACGTCCGTGATAAGAACAAGTACTGCTGGTTCCATAAGGATCATGGTTACTACACCGAAGATTGTCGGGACCTTAAGGAGCAAATAGAAGAATTGATACGGAAAGGAAAGTTACAAAGGTATGTGAAGAAATGAGAGTTTAGCAAATTCAGGGACGGAAACAAAAATCAGAGAGAATCCTCATCCAGAGATGAAGGTAACACCTCCCAACCCCCCCAGGATATTATTGTTGAAATTAATACAATAACAGGAGGGCCGTCCCTGGGTGGGTCATTCAAATCCCTCAGGAAAGCCTATCAAAGGCAAGTGAACAGTGTCTACATGATACCTCCGTCCAAGCAGCAACGGACGGATCAGGATATGTCTTTCAATGAAGCAGATGCCAGAGGAGTGAAGCAGCCTCACAATGATCCATTGTTCATAATGCTGACTATAGAAGGGTTCAACACTAAAAGAATCCTTGTAGACAATGGTAGTTCAGCAGATATCATTTACCTCCCAGCATTTCAGCAGCTCAAGTTAGATCCAAAGAGATTGCGCCCATTTGACACCCCTCTCGTTAGTTTCAGCGGAGACAGAGTATATCCCAAAGGCATGGTGACGTTGACAGTAACAGTGGGAATCTACCCAAAGCAGTTGACTCGTCAGATAGACTTTTTGGTGGTAGATTGCCCCTCGTCTTACAATGTGATTATTGGAAGACCCACACTCAACAAATGGAGGGCAACTACGTCCACCTATTGCCTGAAGATGAAGTTCCCAACGGACAGCGGGGTTGGAGAAGTGAAAGGCGATCAGGTCTTGGCCAGGGAATGCTACCAGGCCGTCTTGGCTGCAAAAGAGAATCACACTTGGATGATTGAAGAGAAAGAAGAAGGCAAAATGGAAGCCTTGGAAATAGTGAAACTGGACGAAGAAGAGGCCACCAAGACAACGAGGATAGGGATGACGCTAAGCCTTGAGATGAAATCAAGGCTAATCCAGTTCCTAAAAGAGAACCAAGATATCTTCGCCTGGAGCCATGAGGACATGCCTGGTATATCCCCAGAAGTCATCCAGCACAAGCTGGACGTGGACCCAGAGAAGAAGCCCGTCAAGCAAAAACGAAGGGTATTTGCTCCAGAATGAGACCAGACAGTTACAGACGAGGTAAATAAACTGTTGAAGGCAGGATTCATTCGGGAAGTATACTATCCTGATTGGCTTGCAAACGTCGTCCTTATGAAAAAAGCGAATGGGAAGTGGAGAATGTGTGTGGACTTCACGGACCTGAATAAAGTGTGCCCGAAGGATAGTTTTTCTCTACCGAGGATAGACCAGCTTGTGGATTCTATTGCCGGACATAAGTTGTTGACATTCATGGACGCTTTCTCAGGATACAACCAGATAAAAATGGCTGACGAAGATCAAGAGAGGACTGCTTTCATCACAAGCCAGGGGCTCTATTGCTACAAGGTAATGCCTTTTGGGCTAAAGAACGCAGGAGCTACTTACCAGAGGTTAGTAAACAAAATGTTTAGCAAACAAATCGGCAGGAATATGGAGGTATACGTGGATGATATGCTTGTCAAGAGCAGGGAAGAACTCGCACATCTGGACAACTTGAAGGAGACGTTCACCACCCTTAAAGAATACCAGATGAAGTTGAATCCTAGTAAGTGTGTCTTCTGTGTAGCTTCAGGCAAATTCTTAGGGTTCATGGTGTCCCAAAGAGGAATAGAAGCAAACCCGGAGAAGGTACAAGCCATAATCAACATGGCATCACCTAGGACCGTCAAGGAAGTCCAAAAGCTCACAGGAAGAATTGCAGCTCTTAATAAGTTCGTCTCTAGAGCGACGGACAAATGCCTCCCCTTCTTCAAGACCTTGAAGAAGGCATTCACCTGGACAGACGAGTGTGAAGCAGCGTTTCAAGAACTCAAGCGTTACCTGAGCAACCCACCTTTTTTGAGTCTTTCCAAAGAAGGGGAAAACTTATATCTATACTTGGCGGTATCAAGTATCGCTGTGAGTGCAGCTCTGATTCGAGAAGAAGACAAGAAACAGCTCCCAATTTACTACGTCAGCCAAGCCTTCCAGGGGGCTGAGTCCAGGTATTCAAAGATTGAGAAGATTGCATTTGCGTTAATAGTGGCCTCCCGAAAACTAAGACAATTTTTCCAAGCAAATCCCATCCTGGTGATGACAGACCAACCTATCAAAAAGTCCATGAACAGGCTTGAAGCAGCTGGAAGAATGGTCCAATGGGCAATTGAACTCAGCTAATTTGACATCGAGTACCATCCCAGGACAGCCATTAAAGCACAAGCCCTGGTGGACTTCATCGCCGAGTTCACTTCCCCGAACGAAGATAAGCACACCAACGAGGACGAGAAATGGACAATACAGACCGACAGTTCGTCAACTCGAAAGAAGGGGGGAGTAGGGGTCGTCATAGTCACCCCAGATGGAGAAGTACTAAAGTATGGAGTTCAGCTCAAATTTACGGCCACCAACAACGAGGCCGAATATGAAGGGATTCTAACGGGATTAAGACTCGGAAAGGTGCTTGGG
Source organism: Quercus aquifolioides (assembly GCA_019022515.1). Taxonomy (NCBI): domain Eukaryota; kingdom Viridiplantae; phylum Streptophyta; class Magnoliopsida; order Fagales; family Fagaceae; genus Quercus; species Quercus aquifolioides. The sequence continues at coordinate 81,121,242 of CM032327.1, forward strand.
TCTAAGAACCTATTAGTCCAAAATGATTCAAAACTGGCAATTGGGCAGATCCAGGGAGAATATGAAGCAAAGGAAGAGAGAATGCAGAAATATCTCAGGCTGACGAAACGTTTGGCTCAGGAGTTCGATGAAGTGGAATTCGTACAGATACCGAGAAGCCAGAATATGGAGGCAAACGAAGTCTCGAAGATAGCCTCGTCAGGAGGAGGTACGATGAGTGTGGACTTGATGATGGAAATCCAGAAAAACCCCAGCATTGAAGAAGTTCCAACGTTCACAATCCAGAGCACAGACAGCTGGATGACGCCCATCATATCCTTCCTTCAGGACGGACACCTCCCTCCGAATACAGACGAGGCCAGGAAGATTAAGAAAAGGGCAGCCAGATTTACAATCCTCAACGACACCCTATACAAGAGAGGCTTCTCCATGCCCTACTTGAAGTGTGTTAGTGAAGAAGAAGCTAAGTACATCCTGGAAGAGATACATGAAGGAATCTGTGGGGACCATGCTGGCCCTAGATCCCTGGTAAGCAAGGTTATTCGAACAGGTTATTTCTGGCCTACTATGCAGGTGGACGCATTGGAGTTCGTTAAGAGATGTGACAAGTGTCAACGGTTCGGGAATGTCCAACGACTTCCAGCAGAAAGACTGACGGCGATAACGTCCCCATGGCCATTTGCACAATGGGGAATCGACATCGTTGGCCCAATGCCCCTAAGCAAAGGTCAGGTAAAAATTCTTGCTAGTTGCTATTGATTACTTTACGAAATGGGTTGAAGCAGAGCCACTGGCGACTATCACCAAAGCAAGGATCCAAAGCTTCGTGTGGAAGAATATAGTTTGCAGGTTCGGGATTCCGAGGATGATTATATCAGATAACAGACGACAATTCGACTGCCAAGGCTTCAAGGACTTCTGCTCAGGCCTGGGCATCAAGAACCAGTTCTCATCATCAGGACATCCACAGGCGAACGGACAGACGGAGGTGACAAACCGTACGCTACTCAAGATCATAAAAACCAAGCTGGACGATGCGAAGGGCGCCTGGCCAGAAGAATTACCCAATGTCTTGTGGGCCTACAGAACAACAGCAAGAACCCCGACGGGAGAGACCCCCTTCAGGCTCACCTACGAGACTGAAGCAGTGATCCCGGTCAAAGTAGGAGTAACCAGCACCAGGCGAGAAATGTTCAACGAGGAAGCCAATAATGATCGTCTCCGATTCAACCTGGACTGTCTAGATGAAGTAAGAGACAAAGCTTGCAGCAGAGTGACGGACTACCAGAAAAAGATGACGGACTATTACAACAGAAGGGTGAAACTCAGGCGACTCAACATAGGCGACCTCGTCCTGTGCAAAGTAATCCCGGCGACCAAAGATCCTACTCAAGGGAAACTCGGCCCCACATGGGAAGGACCCTACCGAGTCGTCCATTACTCCAGACAGGGTAGCTACCACCTGGAAACCCTGGACGGACAAAGACTCCCGAGGCCATGGAACATTGAACACTTGAAGAAACACCATTAATAGAAGTAACATTTAAATGTATTCATTACTGAAATCAATAAAGAAGTTATCCAGCTAATATTTCTCTGCGAGCAAGTCTATTCGATTACAAGTCACAAAAAGCCAAAAATGGCTAAGTAACAAGATTCCGCCTTGACGGATGTAAGTTACTGACGGTGACAAGATCCCTAAAAAAGGGTGTAAGTCACAAAAAGCCAAAAATGGCAAAGTAACAAGATTCCGCCTTCACGGATGTAAGTTACTGACGATGACAAGATCCCTAAAAAAGGGTGTAAGTCACAAAAAGCCAAAAATGGCTAAGTAACAAGATTCTGCCTTGACGGATGTAAGTTACTGACGATGACAAGATCCCTAAAAAAGGGTGTAAGTCACAAAAAGCCAAAAATGGCAAAGTAACAAGATTCAGCCTTTACGAATGTAAGTTACTAACGATGACAAGATCCCTAAAAAAGGGTGTAAGTCACAAAAAGCCAAAAATGGCTAAGTAACAAGATTCCGCCTTGACGGATGTAAGTTACTGACGATGACAAGATCCCTAAAAAAAGGTGTAAGTCACAAAAAGCCAAAAATGGCAAAGTAACAAGATTTCGCCTTGATGGATGTAAGTTACTGACGATGACAAGATCCCTAAAAAAGGGTGTAAGTCACAAAAAACCAAAAATGGCTAAGTAACAAGATTCCGCCTTGACGGATGTAAGTTACTGACGATGACAAGATCCCTAAAAAAGGGCATAGGTCACAAAAAGCCAAAAATGGCTAAGTAACAAGATTCCGCCTTGACGGATGTAACCCCCTAAAAGGGTACAAGTCACAAAAGCCAAAAATGGCTACGTAACAAGATTCCGCATAGAACGGATGTAAGTTACTAACGATGACGATCCCTAAAGGGACGTAAGTTGCAAAAAAGGGACTAAGGGACTAACCCTGCCTAGACGAATACACAACATGGACGATTGAAAGATCATACCAGCATATCACCAACCAAAGATCATACAATCACAGGTACAAGTAAGTACGCAGATGTAAATTAAATTAAAACCCAAAAGCAACGGGCAAATTACAAGTGTTTCTACAACCAAAGACCCATAAACACTGGGCTAAAAACATTGTTCTTAAAGTAGATTAATTGTTCAAGAATTAGATATATAAAATAGCCCAAAACATAGTGGGCATCTAAGAAGAAAAAAAAGAAAATTATTTTGAAGTGTCAAGTTCGGGCTTCAACATTAGCGTCATTGCCAGCAGCGTCCGCATCGGCAGGAGCATTCTCAGGGGCATCAGGCTCGGTGGCAGAAGGTTGGGCGGCCTCGTCAGCAGCCATCTCCTGATCTACCTCTTCCAAATCTAGCTTCTCCATGTCTACTCCAGAAGGATGCTTAGCGAGATATCTCCTCAGGAGCTCAAAACCTTTGAAATACCAGCTGAACAAAACAGTATTATATTCGTCAGTTGTCTGAAATGCCTCGACGGACCTGGTAGCAATAGTCTTAAGACTCTCCCGAGCGCCAAGAAGCTGCTCGTCCTTCTCCAGCAACAATTGACGCTCCGCTCTGAGATCGTTCTGTAGGGTCTTCACTGTTTCCTTCAAAGAAGTAGCCTCGCCCATGGAGTCAATAAGTTTCTTCTTTAAAGTCGAATTCTCCGCCTCCAAAGCCTCCATCCCAGTCATGAGGGACGCCATCTTAGCTCCTTGAGTAAAAAACTCAGAAGTAATATGGAAACTTTCTCCCAGCACCTGGGAAGGAGTTCAAAGTCATCAGTGAAGTGAAAAAGAAAAGGAAATCAAAAGTTGCCCAAAATGTCTTACCTGGACAAGCTTATGGACATGACGCACAGCAACGTCATTGAAAGGAATGCCAGACAAGACCTTCAAATCCGCAGTAGTCACGACTCCGTGAGCCCTGTCCACTGCCAGCTTCTCGTCACTCCAGATTGTAGATGAACGAGAATCAACCTTCTCCTTCTCTCTCTCCGACAAACGTGGCCTCTTGGAGACGGGAGTAGCACCAATCTCATCCACAGAAGTGGTGGGAGAGGCTGTCCTCGTCATCTCGGCTCTGGAAACAACAAGAGTGACGGAGGCAGCTGGAGCGACGGAACTACCCTTCCCGGTGACACGAACCGCTCTCTTCCCAATATTAGACAACGGCTCGTCCTTCTTGGACCTCATCTTCGCATACATATCCTTATTGAATTTGGTCGTCATTTCTACAAGAGGAAAACACTAGTAAAAAAAAAAAAAAAAATTTAGAGAGACAAGTCAGCACTGACGAACCTAAACACTTACTCTTTTTTCCCTCGATTTCAAGATTTCGCAGGACGAAGCTGGAAGGATCTAGTTCGAGGCAATAGAAGGCTAGGGTTCTTGGGCTCACAAGATCGTCCCAGCTTTCAATTGTTTGTGCGTATTCAATCGCCTTCTGTACTCGCTCCTTATACCTGCTCTTTAGTTTGGGCCCGCCTTTTAACTGTGCAAAAGAAGAAGCAAAAGAGTCAGTAGCAATAAAGGCCAACACGACAGAACTTAAGTAGCAAGAAGAAACATTGACACACCTAAGGTCGGGGTTTCCCACTGACGATGCAACCTCGGGAGTTCACCCCAAACCTTGCCAGAGGGGGTCTCAAAATCGTCCCCGGACACAAAGAAAAATCTGGACTTCCAGTACCTGAATGACGAAGGTAACCCCTTGACGATTCTAGTTCTCCTTTCCCAAGGCACCAATTCATAATACCCGTGCTCCTTAGACGTTTTTAAGCGATATAAATAGGCGAGCTCGTCAACCCGGAGCATATCTCCATCCGTGGCAGCCAGCCATATTCCCATACAGCTGACCAATATTCTCCATGAATTTGGCATAAGCTGCCCAGGAGCAATACCAAAGTGGTCTAATAGTTCCATGAGGAAAGGGTGGACGGGAAACCTCAACCCACAAACGAAGGCGGACTCGTAAAAGCATACCTCGCCTGGGAAGAAGTGACAGGCCTGGTCCTCCTTACTAGGCAGGCAAACCCTAACCCGATCCGGGAATTGAAATCTATCCTTGAATCTCCCCAGTATATCTACGTCCAATCCACACTCCTTCCCGAGGGCATAAAAAGGCCTAACATCTCGATGGGAAGAGACGGCGGTATCCCCCTCCACTGGGTCACCACTGGACGATAACCCAGTCGCGAGCTCACTGGATCTGACCTCAAACATCTCCCCTCGCTCCCTCACTACGTTCTCAAACCAATCTAACGACTGACGAAGCAAAGGCAACAGATCAGCCAAGGCGACACTTAAACAATTTCCCTTAAAGAGGAAATCCTCAATATTGGGGAAAACACCTAAGGACCCTCCTAAACGCGCAAAAAGGAAGGAAATTGATGGGCAGACTGTCCTGATTTCAGAACTACCAACCATAGAAACCCAAAAAGAAGCACAGAAAAGAACAATACAGCTAAACCCCAGGGAGATTGAAAGCAAATAGAAAGAAAAAAGGAAAGGAAAAGAAGGGAATTAGAAACACTACCACAGCGAGACGACGAAAGAAAAAGCGAGAAAAGAAGGAGAACATACCTTGAACAATGGCGGACCGAGGAAGCACTGCCAAACAGCACACCAATTAGAAGAAGAATAGCAGAAGAAGGCTAATAGAGGAGAAGTAATGATTGAAGATTTTCGAAAAGTGAAAAGAAAAAATAAGGAGAGGAAGTGTTTAAAAACAAAAGCTCGAAAAACGGAGAGACCGACGGGAAACCCAATAGTTGGAGCATTAACTCCACCAGTCAGCACGTGCCACGATCTGTGGAGCGCCGCCACTTCGCACTTAATACAGAGCAAAACCCCAAAAGTCATTTGCAACCTGTAACCCTTCACATTCTATGATCATCATGACATGACGAACACAAAATCGGGGGGCAACTGACGGGATTGACGAGTCCGTCTCACATGGACGATCCCATCAATATAGACGAAGGCACCATCAGGCATGACGAAGTAATTATTCACGCTACTGACGAATACAGCCAGGCCATTCAATGCAGCCAATTAAACCCAGAATGGTTACAAGGCCAACTGTATGGACCGTTGGAGCACATTGATGCCACATTACACAACACCAAACGTTACCAAGAGGAGCATTAAGACCTCCATAACATATATAAAGCCCACACATTGCCAAGAACAAGGTACATACACACCAAGAGACCTATTTTTGCTCTATTATTTTGCATTGCTCATTCTTGAATAGCATCTTATACTAACTTTGGCATCGGAGGCGTTGTGGCAGGCACCACACCGGTGACCACCTTTGAAGGTCGGAGATTGCTTCCATCTGACATCTTGACTGACGAACTTACGCTTCATCAATAAGTATCATCCTCTCCTTTTTTTTTTTTTTTGATAATTATCATCCTCTCCTTTTGCAGTAGTGTTAGGCTCATGGTGTTCTACATTTACTTTCCCACCACCTTCAAATTCATAGATGGCAATTCCATTTAGTATGAAATTCTTCTCTGCAATCATAAATTCTCTAACGGAGCTTTGGAAACATCCTGTGATGTAAACCTAACTCCATATGGATTTAGAAATTCTGCAATTATAAAAACTTTTGAGATTGCTCGAATTTTGTGTTTACACTCTTCCTTATAAAGGTATTGACTTTTTAAATGAGGTTGTAGATTCTAAATCACAAATTTATTTCAACTAAATCTTAGCCTTAAAATGGACCTTTGAAATGGAAAGAATACAGATTTGTAATTTTTGTTTTCTTTCTTTATTTTAAAAAGAGAACAAAAAAGAAAAGAAAATGCTATGTGCTGCCTGTCATGCCTAGCCAGTAGCTACAGTGGTGACTCCAGGAATTTTGTCTAGGGTGTTCCTGGACAAACCGGAACAATAACCTACCCTATTCTACTTTGAAAAAATTTTAGGTCATTTCGGTCTATTTCGAGTGTTTCGGGAAATACCGGCCCAAATTCAAGATTTGGCCGGCATAAAGTTTGTGCTTAAAAAAAAAAATGTTCTTAAAACCAAAACAAATTTGCATTCTGTACACCAAAAAACCTCAAAAAGAAAAAAGAAAAATAAAAAGAAAAGAAATGAACGAAGGCGCCGTTGCCCCGTCGCGCCTATGTGCTTGACGATGAGGTTTCAGGCGGAGGCGTAAGGCATTGTCGTTGATGATGTTTTTTTCTTTAGGTGGTTTTTGATTTTAGGTTAGGTAAGTTTCTGATTTTAGGTTTATGATTTTAATCGGCGGATGCGTATTCGTATAATCAATGTTATGAATACCATTTCGGACCTCGTTTTGGTTTGCCTATTGGAATGGAATATTTTGATACCGGCCTATTTCGGCGTACCGTTTCAAGGTATTTCAGAGTTACGTTATTTTATAATGAAAAATATATATATATATATATATTATTAATAAAAAAAACCTATATAAATTATTAAAGGTTTTAAAGAAGTTATAAGTACATATTTCAACTTATATGTAATCTTTAAGCCCAAATAATAATAATAATAATAATAAGTTCAATCATTTATAAAATATAATAAGAGTAATAATATGAAAAAAAAAATTGATGTTAATATTAGTTTTTTTTTTTTTTGACTGAAAAGGTAGAATACTTTTATTAAAAGAATAACCAAATACATGTAAAGAAGGGTCCGGGGCTCTCATAGACTTAACAGCTAGCCTAGCCCACGGACAAAATATTTATCATTAAAAAATTCCACCAAAACCACTAGTGGGCTGGCAAAAGCAAAACAAATAAAAAATGTAAAACAAAAGACATAGAATTTAAGGAAGAGAAGAAGAGAAGAAGGACCGAAACCCACAGATAAAAAGGGAAAGGTAGACTGGCAGCAGGACTGAAACCCATCAGAAGAAAAAATAAAAAAGAGAAGAAGAGAAGAAGAAGGGTCCCAAACCCACCAGAAGAAGAAGATGGGTCTGAAACCCAGGAGAAGAAGAAGGGTCCGTAACCAAGAAGATGAAGAAGAAGGTAGGATTTTTTTTTTTTTTTGAGAGTACGTTTGGGTTGGGCCTGTTGGGTATTTAGTTAATTATGTATTTTGATTTAAAAATCTGGTTGGGGTTGGTTTTGTTTAGGATTGATGTTGGGCTTTTATTTTTGGGCTTGTTCTGTAACAATTTTTTTTTTTTTTTCAGAATCTCTGTTAACATTTTTTTTTTTTTTTAAAGATTTTAGTTCAAAATTTGTTTGGCATAAAATTTTTGAGTGTTCCTGATTTTGGCTGAAGGTGTTCCTATTTTTTTTTTTATGGGTAAACAAATAAAAAAATTTAAATTATTATATATAATTTTTTTTTTTTTTTTTGGGTCAGGGTGTTCCTGGGAACACCCTGAACCCAACGTGGCGTTGCCACTGAGTAGCTATCACACCCTAATGGCATAGTGTATTGCAGTGTCTTCTTTTAAAAATAAACTCTTTCTAGTAGACTTCAAAAAAACACTTGATCAGGGTAGAAGGGAAACAGGCAATCAATTAGGAAAAGAACAAAAAGCGGGTGCATTGCGCCCACTAACGGACCGAATGATACAAAATTGCAAATTGGGGAACAGTCTAACTCTAAGCATCATCAAGGGCGGAAATACTGGGATTGTTTGAGGGCAACTGGCAACCCTGTCTCTGTCCCAGCAGCAACATGGGATCATGTTCATGTTGTTGCATTGTCAACATGTCGCTTTTAGATTTAGAGCATTCGCATAGTTGGTCCAAAAATTCTTGTTTATTTTAGCATAAGAACTTTTTTTTAATATTTATTTTTAATTTTACGTACTTACTTTTTAAAACACTACATATCATATTATCTATTTTATACTACGTATGAGTTTGGATCCAAGTTTGCGTTTCTGCGTTGCGTTTTTTGCCCCTTTTTATATATATATCCAGCGCGTGAACAGTAACATCACATGGATTCATTGTGCAGGAGACAAAATGCACTGTTCACGGGTCCCACAGTACTATTCACACATTTAAAAATTATTTTACTACAGTGTTTTCAGTTTTTAGTTTTCAATTTCAGCAAAAATAAGTTGTATCCAAACGGACCCTACATTTCATTAAAATATCAATTTCTTTTTTAAATTTTTTTTAATTGTTTCTCTTTCTTCACACAATAACCACCATCTACTTTTTTTCTTTATCCTCAAGATATGTAAAGAAAATATAAACAATTAAATGCAAAATGAATAGTATCAGTGTAAATTTACACGGTAGCAAATTTGTAAATTTATACAATTATACATGGACTGATGTGGGTTATTTTTAAGCAAAAATGTGTAAAATGAACTAATGTGAATGCTTTTACATGCTTTTTTTTTTTTTTTTTTTTTTTCCTTCTTCTTCTTCTTTAATTTCTTTATTTTTTATTTTTATAACCCATCCAACCAAGGACCAGGGACCGAACCACCTTAAGACCAGGGGAGGTCATGGTCCCCCTTGTCCCCACAATTTTTCTTTAATAATATATGTAGTGGTGTTTTTGATGGAAAAATAAAGTGTATATATAGAGTTCGGGGTCGGCTTAAGGCCTCGGCCACTTAGACCTAGGCCGAAGGCCCTCTCTATCCCCCAAAAATTAAAAAAGGGTTTTCAAACCCCGTTTTACATAAACAAAAGGTCTTCAAAATTGTACAAAAAAAATCCAAAAAATAGAGAATAATAATTAATTTTTGGTGGAATTATATCGAGGTCCCAAAGTTTGTTTACTAATGCTTAGTTTGTTTCATTATAAAATGTTTTCTAATGTAAAAAATGGTTTCATCTGAAAACATTGGCATGGAAAATTTGCTTTTCTAGTGTTTGGATATTACTTATTGTTGAAAACTGAAAACTGAAAATACTGTAGCAAAATAATTTTTAAATATGTGAATAGTGTCATGGGACTTAGTTTTTCTGGAAAAAAAAGTACTTGCGGGTCTCCTAAACAATGCACGGGACCCACCATTGTTTCAGCTAAACACTGGAATGCGCATTTTCTGTGCGTTCCAAACGCACATCTAATGTAAAATGATAAAATTTCCACATACCAATTCTGGATATTTATGCAAAAAAAAAAAAAAAAAATTTACTAACCAAAAAAAAAGAAGAAGATCCAGATCCATTATTGAACAAACCCACACACCCATTAACAAGAAAAATCAAACAAATAAAGAAAAAAAAATTGAATCGAAAAAAAAAAAAAAAAAAAAGAGAAGTGAGATCTAGAAGGAAATTCAAAGATCAGCCAAAAAATGGAAACTCAAAGAGAAAATGGCGGAAACTCATGGATCAGCCAAAAAATGGCGAAAACCTGTCAATCAAAGAAAACTCGAAGTTCCACAACTGGTCTCCAATTGACGACATTTGAATGATTTGATAACAGAAAAGTGTTAGAAAGTATATTTCACTTTCCATATCATTGAAGGCCAAATCAAGATATTATTTTTAAGAAAATTATGGGATTGATTACTAGAGAAAATCGTGGGATTGAGACTATAAATATGCGATTCAAATTTAAATTATTTTTTATTTTCATATGTAATCCCATTATAAATATAGGCTCAAGTTTGTTTTATTTTTCCCTTTATTAATTTTTTTCTTGAATCTTTGTGTTATTATATTATTCAATGGTGAAATTTTTTGTTTATAATCGAAGTATCGAACCCGCAAAGAAAAAATTATGGTTTTGTCCTTGCGTCCAATGTAATAGGGATGTTTCTTGAGAAGTCGTTGGACATAGGAATCAATGAAAACCAATATATTAAAAATGAAAAAAAAAAAAATTTCTTAGTGTTACGATAAGACAGTGTCCTGTTAAGATTTGAATTTAATATTTTATGTAATGGTTGCATGTAATATGTCTCTCACAAAAGGTAATGCTAGATGTATCATGGGAGAACTAAATACATTGATGTCAGATATTATTTTATTTGTGAGATTGTATCTTAAGGCACCATTGCAGTTAGAAAAGGTTGTTATAATTGATAATCCAAAGAATATGATAACCAAGTCGGTTCCTTTGCACAAATTCAAGCATTGCTTGTACTTAATTGGTGTTTGTAGTATGTGATATCTCCTAGGGGCTTTGGTAGAGGCACTAGAGGAGTTTCATTTGCATGGCTTGATGACTAGATGTATCATGGGAGAACTAAATACATTGATGTCAGATATTATTTTATTTGTGAGATTGTATCTTAAGGCACCATTGCAGTTAGAAAAGGTTGTTATAATTGATAATCCAAAGATTATGATAACCAAGTCGGTTCCTTTGCACAAATTCAAGCATTGCTTGTACTTAATTGGTGTTTGTAGTATGTGATATCTCCTAGGGGCTTTGGTAGAGGCACTAGAGGAGTTTCATTTGCATGGCTTGATGACCGATTCAAGTCAAGGTAGAGATTTGTTCATTGGTGGCTTGAAATGGGTGCACATTATGTGCGCCGTAAATCCCAATATATGCGTTGGATATTAGTCGACTGTCTTTTATTTGGTGTTGCAGCAAACTCAGCCCTAGCTTAAATACCTTGGCTTATATATATTTGTATTTTGCGGCAACTATTCCAAATTCCAATATGAGTGTGCTGCAATATTGTGTAGAGTTCAAGCCGTGGTGTTATGCTTTTTAGGATTTGGGTTTTGTGAGAGTATTTTTGGTGTCATCTTTATAATAACTTTTTTTTTTTTTTTAATGAAATGTTTTCCTCAATGCCACTCGTGAACATAAGTATAAGTAGAACCACGTAAAATTTTTCATTCCTTTTGTTAGTTTGTAATTGTTTTTTACTAATTTTTATTATTATTTCTATTTTGCATAAATTTACTATTATTTGGTCACACGAATAGGTTTCAAAGAAAAACATGATAAATCTCACAAAAATTATAGCCATAAAAAACATAAAAAATACAGAACTAATTTTATTGATTTTTATGCTAAAAAGAAAAATATGATAAACAAAGATCAGGTACAGGTGTTTTAACTGTGGTAAACCTGGACATTTCAATAAAGATTGCAAACAAAAACCTGGTAAGTTAAAAAATAAGTTCAGCATGTTAAATATTGATGATAAAGATCAAGAAGAATTATTCAGAATCCTTGAATCAAACAATTTGTCTGATTCTTTGGAAGATGATTTTTCTTCTTCAACTGATTCTTGCTATCAATCTGCTAATGATTCCTCTAACTCACCAAATGTTAAAATTAGTTGTAGAGATTCCTGTTGTAATGTTATTAAATCTGTTAACACTCTCACTAAAAGTGAAGAAAATGAAAGTCTATTGGTTAAATTGATAAGTCAAATTGAAAACCCTGAATTACAAAAAGAATATTTGGATAAGTTTAAGAAAATTTTGATAAAAGATGAAACTAGTAAAAAACTTAAATCAACGATAAGTTTTGAAGAAACTTTAGAAAGATTTAATAAAAAGAAATCCAAAGATTTAACTGTTAATGATTTACAACATGAAATTAATATTGTTAAACAAGAGATAAGTGAGTTAAAACATGAATTTAAAAACATTAAAAGTGATAATAATAGTCTTAAACAAGAATTGTTATTGTTAAAAATTGATAAAAAACTTGACAAATTTGATAATGAACAAGATGAGCACAAAGATGGAGATGAATCCAGTCAACAGACTCTTCTTTCTGATAAAGGTATTGTTGATGTTTTCACTGATTCTCAACTTAATCTTGTTAAAATACTTCCTCCAAAATGGTTTACAAAAGTCAAAATTGTTGTTTCTCATGATTATCATTTCACTGTTATTGCTATGATTGATTCTGGTGCGGATATGAACTGTATTCAAGAAAGATTGATTCCTTCAAAATATTTTGAAAAATCAATTGAAAGATTGGTTTCTGCTAATGGTTCTCAAATGAAAATTAAATATGAATTGAATAATGCTCATGTTTGCCATGATAAGGTCTGTTTCAAGATTCCTTCTGTTCTTGTTAAAAACATGACTGATAAAGTGATTCTTAGTCTACCATTTATAAATGCTTTGTACCCTTTTCTTGTTGAACATGATGGAATTTACTGATCCTTTTGGACATATAGTAAAATTCAAATTTGCTTCAAAGTTTGAGATTGATACTGATGATGCTTTAAATCTGATTCATGCTAAAATCAAACATCTTAACTTCTTTCAGCATGAAGTTAGATACAAGAAAATTGCTGAACAACTTTCTGATAAATTGTTGCAATAAAAAATTGATAATTTTCAGAAAATTCTGATTGATGATGTTTGCTTTGATGTTCCTAATGCTTTTTGGCATAGAAGAAAACATATTGTTGACTTACCCTATGTTAAAGATTTTGATGGAAAGAATATTCCTACTAAAGCTCGCCCTGTTCAAATGAATGCTGAGACTGTTAAATTCTATAAAAAAGAAATCAATGATTTACTTCAAAATAGACACATTACTAATTTGTCTTACATTGAAAATTTTCCTACCAATGTACTTATACAAGAACCAAGGATGGGTTTTTGCCAATATTTCACAAATGCTTTTGAAGGTAATATTCATAGTGCCAAATTGCTAACTATTACCAACTATCCTAACATTCTCAATGATTCTTTGCAGGAATTGAGCAATGCTGCGTGGATAAATACCACTAATAAGTGGAATAATAATAATACTTATACTTATACCACTAGTAAGTGGATTATTATAACTTCCTCGGCAGAGAGGAAGAACAAGGGAAAAGCTCCTGCACAGGACTATTCTCAAAACAAAAGGCTCCCAGCAGGACAACCTTTTAAAATGCATGAAGGCGCATCTTCTGGGGTAAAACCCAGCAGATCAACATCCCTTCAGGAATTTGTCCTGGCAGATGTGACATATTCTAGTGGTGATATGGTTATTGCTTTATAGGAAGTTTTATCCAGAAATTTACAATTTCATAATGGAGTTTATAGTGAATTGCTAGACTTCATTAAATTTATTCTTGATAAGCTCTATGCGGCCTTTACCCTAAATCATCGCACCTTGTTTCAGAAAACCCTCAAAGCACTCGAAATCCACCTTGTTAACCTTACTGCACAAAATGAGACTTATATGAGCCACTATGCTAACCTTGTTTCAGAAAATAATCCTGTTTCAGAAAATAACATTGTTTCAGAAAATGAGGCTTTTAGAAGCCATCTTGAAGCCTACATTAGTCAACTTTTTGGCAAAGAGGAAATCCATTCCATGGATAAAAGGACTATAATATGCACTGATTATGCTAGATTGAGTCTTAAGACCCAATCTTTGTTAAAAAGTGCTATTGCCAACTTGCCTATAGATATACAATCTCATATTCTGAAAAGCAAGGCTATGTTCAGGTCTTTTGACTTATGGTTCAAATATTTCAAGAAACTTGTTACAACCACTATTCTTGATCCTGATGAATTAGATGAATCTGATACCGTATTTATCCAATTGGAATGGGAAGAACACTTTGGGAGTACTCTCAGAGTGTATGAAGAGAAACATCCATTTCCTGGTCTCCTAATTAATTATCATGATGGTTCATATGTTGCTGATGATTCAGATGATGATGATGATAGAGATCCTAATTGGCTTTCCCAAATGTTTGAATATGGCTTTATCAGGTTCATAAAATTAATTAGCCATTACCAACCTAGCCAATTTCCATAAATTATTTAGAATGCTATTAGAGGATTTAAAAGTCCTTTTGTTTCCATCAGATGCTGGAGCACTTTGCCAAAATGGGAAAGAGATAACTAGATGAATGTCCAGCCCTTAAAGCATCTCATTCTCATTAATGGACACACTCACCAAGGTCAATGGTTTGAAGGAAATTCTCAATTGTCCTTTAAAGATCCTTATGCTCTTGCAGAATGTTGGAGAAATTATTTTAATAACCAAATTATTGATGTTGCCCAGAACCTATGGAAAGATTATCATTTCATAGGAAGCATAGATAGAATCTCTGTTTTTGGTCCCAGACCCTATGCTAATGCCATTGCTCATTTGTGGAAAGCTGATCATTGTAATATAAGAAGTCTTCTCATCCCAAGGAGAACTCCGGTGTTTGAGCCACTTCTATACTATGGATCCTGTAATCAATATGCTATCTACCACGAGCATGAGTGTGATGATGATCCTTTAGGTGATCCTTATGATGGTTATCCATCCGATGCTCCTTCCACTGATTGATGAGTGGCCTCCTTAGGTTATTGCTACTAAAGGTCGTTGATAATGCTAAACTGTAACTGCAAAAGCACTACTGTTTTGACAAGAGACTCTCGCCAGTCTGATGATTCCCACTGATAAAGTTCATTCCTCATGTTACTCTTACAGTCAGAAACTGTTTGGTCATTTAGCAGTTGACTGATGATTAATTCCCCTATTTGTCTGGCCTGCACAATGGCCAAAAATGCTACAATATTCAAAAAATGCTATGATGATTACCCATGCTCTACTGTGAAGTCCCATGCTCCACGATGAAGTCCTTTGGAAAAAAGAGATTCCTCAGGCTTATGAGGATGTTCTTTGAAAAAGAAGTTTTCTCGGGCTTTTGGTCTTCTCAAGTTCTCTTTTGGCAAAGACTTGGCACTTTAGATTGAAGAAAATGACAAGACTTTGCTGCTGATTATTGAGTCAAAAAAGTGAAAAAACACTGTTCACTTTGTACTATTCACTGATTACTGTTCATGACACTGTTCACTTCGAATTTTTGCCTATTAAAGGAGGGTTGTCCCTTAAGTGTAGGTCAGAATTCTCTTCTTCAAAAACCTTCTCTCTTTTAGAGGCCTTTCTTTGAGTGAGAGAGTTCCTACAATTTTACTTAATTTTTTTTTTTATAAAATTAAGTAGCAAAATATGCATAGAACTCGATGCTTAATGATTTCAAAACAGATAAATTTTTTATAAAATAAGGGCAGTCCATTTTCCACCTCAAATCGTTGAGTAATTGAGTATCAAGCCCGCCCATTATGGCAGTATCAAGTCCACACACGTCATAAATTAACCCACTTTTGCTTCTTATTCTTCTCTTCCTTTTATTTTATTTATTTTAAATTTAATTTATTTAAATGGTTTTAAGACATTGATAAAATATATTACATTCTAGTTATATAAAAAAAAATATATATATATATATATATATATATCTATCTCTCTCTCTCTCTCTTAAAAATCATGTTTGCTTAAAATGTCACGTTTGAAAGTAAGTGTTTGCTTGTGGTCAACTTATTTAGATAATTTTTAACTTTTATGTACTTGTTAAAATGTCAAATTTCTCACTTTATCTTACTTTTTTTTTTTTTTTTTTTTAAGTATAAGTATATTTTAATTTATCTAAAAAAAAGTATATTTTAATTTTTAACATGCTTTTAACAAAAAAAAAAAAAAAATCAATAATAAGCTAAATAAGAAGAAGCTAAATAAAAAGATGCTAAATGCACAGTAAGTGTCTATTTGGGAACTTATCTAACTTTTTGCTGAAAGTATGCTAAAATATACTTGTATTTTGAAAAAATTTGAAAAAGTAAGAAAATGCGGGAAAAGCGAAGTATTAAAAAAGTGTACATAAATTTTTTTTTTTAATAAAAAAACTAAAAGT
This sequence comes from Quercus aquifolioides, assembly GCA_019022515.1. NCBI lineage: Eukaryota > Viridiplantae > Streptophyta > Magnoliopsida > Fagales > Fagaceae > Quercus > Quercus aquifolioides. The sequence goes on from CM032327.1 coordinate 81,137,340, forward strand.
TGAGCTTATAAATTGATACCAAACAGACATTAAGGGCTTGTTTGGTTTGATGAGTTTTGAGTTATATAACTTAGTTTTCATCACCCAAAACTCAAAAATTGTGGGACCTACTTAAAAGTATGTTGTTTGGTTTAGTTTTTGAGTTGAGTTTCCATAACTCAAAACTAAAAAAAAAATGAGTTAGACTGATGAGAATTGAAAACAAGTTTGAGGAGTCTCCATAATTTGGAAACTGAAATATGAGGGCATTATTGTAAATCTATAGTGTTATGTGGGACCCACGGTCAAACCACATATGTGCTCTACCACACTTTTTCTCATTTTCTTGTTCACTTTTTATCTCCCAACGTACTAAAGTGATGTCGATGCTTTCTTATTCTTTTTTCTTTCCTTTTTTCTCTTTTGTTTCTTTTCTTCTTCAAGTTGGGTTTTTGCTCTTAGTTTCTTTTGTCTTTTTTTTCTTTCTTTCTTCTTCACTCTGGTTTATTCTCTTAGTTGCTTTTTTATTTATTTATTTATTTATTTTTAAAATTTTAATTTATTTCTTCACGCGGTGATGGTAGAGATGGCTAAGTTTGTGGGTTTTATGAGGTAATTTGTTGTGGTGTTCTTTTTCTTTCTTTCTCAGCTTCTTCTTCTTCTTTATTTCTTTCTCATTTATTTTTATATATAAGAATTTGTTATGGTGTTGAAGATTTTGGTGGTGTGAATGGATCTTGGAGGGTTTGATTTTTTTGTGATTTGTACAGTGGTGGGTTTGTGGGTTGTCAACGGTGGTGGAGGTAGGATTAGTTGGGAATCACACCATCTAATTCTTGAGGAGTGAGAGGCCGAAAATGAAAGGAGAAAGGGTTTTAATGTTACCGTACTGATCTGCACAGTGTTACTGTTCTGATCTGCACAAAATGTGGGCTCCACCATTTTGTCAAAATTTTGAGTTAGGCATTGAGACATGCACCCAAGATTTGGAACCAAACAAAAATTGGATAGAGTTAAAGAAAAACTAGAGATATAGATGTGAGATATGGAAACTGAGTTTGAGAGATGAGAAATGAGATATAAGAACTGAGTATTGAGTTAGGAGCAAACCAAACAGGCCCTAAATATCACATGTTTGTTATAAAACTGTGATAACCCCTTATTAACAATGTCAACAACAAAATAGATTAATACTTACCAAAAAGGTAATATACTAATAAATTGAGAATGCACATTTTATTGGTAATAGGTAGCATTAGGCATATATACATTTTGCCCCTTACATAAAACAATATATATATACCACAAAATCGTGTAAGGTAACTATAAAACCGCATTAATAGCCACACTTGAAATAGCAAACCATAGGCAGGAAGAAGTAATAACAATTGCCCCCCTTAATCCCTTTGTCTCCAGCCTTGCTTCAAATAGTCAAACCCTGCAAATTAAATAAAAATTTTCAAAGTCAAGAATAATTCAGTGTCCTCCTTTGACAAAGTTTGGCTACAAAGGAAAACTTAAAACCAGAAAAATGAGAAGAAAAACTAAAGCACTGATGGGGAAAAAGAGTAATTGAAGAAAAGGCATTAATAGAGACTCACTGCTGAAATTCTATGTTAATACATGAGGCTGAAGGTTTGGCAATCATCCCAAATGCAGTTTTAGAAAGAACAATGGTAGCACCATGCCGGGAAGGCCTAGAAACTGAACTGAGTGCACGATCAACGATCCTTATTTGAATTGTTTGCCCTGGAATGCAAGTTCTAGGGTGAGCCGCGCTTATGCACCGCACCAAATACTGCCTCCCACAGGCGGCACCATTGTCCCATATCCCCTCGCCAGCCGACGCGAACAGGTTGCTTGAAGGGAACTGTGCTGCATTGTTTCCATAGCAGGCTGTGGCTGTGTAAAAGGAACAAGAAAAACATAGTTCAAAGTTTTGAAAAACTGTTATGGAAGTTATTATTGAAGCCACATTTATCAAATGCTACTTACGTAAATATGGGGTTCTGTAGTGGGCAGATGTGCCAACATCAGCAAGAGAGAGTTGAGGGAGATAAATCAGCACTGCCAGAATTACAAATAGGCTTTGAGAGAAAAGTTTAACCTTGTGCATGTTGTGGATCTGATTAGGATTTAGGACAACAATGAACAGTAGTTAAGATGTGATTCAACTGTTGATAATTGGTTACAAATGTAATGGCAAATAATATATATATATATATATATATATATATATGAGAGATTAAATTGGGTCAGAAGCTAAAGGGTTTGTTTTACGCCAGTCAATCCTAACTCGACACATCAGGGTTTGTTTTACGCCAGTCAATCCTAACTCGGCACATCAGCCAATTGAGATTTTTTTCTCACTCTTTCATGACAAGCTCATCTCTCTCTTCCATTTTTCCTCTTTACCCCTTAGTTTATCTCTCACGCCTCTCATCATAGCACCTCTTTCTTCTTCGTCTTTTTCCTTGGGTCCCTTCTTTTTCTTCTTTAGTTCAAGATTCACAGGTCACTTTTTTCTTTTATTTTTTTAAAATTAATTTTTTATTTTTATTCAACTATGCAATTTGAAGGTTTAATTTTCTGTTGCAAGGCCTGTGAAGTGAAATTGTTTTATATTGTGGTTTTGAGTTTTTTTTAGTAATATTGTTGTCTATGTTGTTCTTTATGACTTGGGTATTGCAAGATTGAAGTAAAATTGCTAGTGTTTTTTTTTATTATTTTATTTTTTATTTATTGTAAAATTGCTAGTTGAAACTGTTGGGTTGATTCTTTTTTTTTTTTTTGGGTGGATCTGAGTTTGTGGCATGGGTTTCTTAGTGTATTTTGTTGTGTGAGTTCCATTGATGGTTGGTTTGGGATTTCTTTGTAAAATTTGCAGTTCTTTCAGAGGATTTTGTAGAAGAGAGTGAGATATGAAAAAGAAAAAGAGATTGTGGCTCCTTTAACGTTACTTCAAGCCTTCAATGTTTCTGAAAAGGTGAGGGAAATGGGAAGAGAAGAGAGGAAGAGAGAAAATTGTTTTTTTATTATTTTGCTGACGTGTTGGGTTAGGATTGGCTGGCGTAAAACACATATTTTACGCTGCTCTTGACCCAATTTAATCTCTCTCTCTCTCTCTCTCCCTCTACATATGTGTGTATATATATATATATATATATATATGAGATGAGTTCAAGTTACACCTGGTGTAACTTCACAAGAGTTACACATTTTTTGGACCATTAATTTGTATTAGATTTAAGGATGAAAAAAACACTCATAGTCATGTATTTATTGTTCTCTAGAAATTAGTAACTAAATCATTAATTTTTCTTATTAAAAATAGAAAAATAAAAAACAGCATTAACTCTGCTCTCCATCATCTTCATCTTCTCTCCCTCTCTCACATGGTCTTGTGTTCTAACTTGTGGGCGTCAATTGTGGGCTTGAAGACAAGAAAGACAATAACACTTGAAGTTTTGTTCAGCTGTTAAGTTTGCAATTTAAAAAATGATTTTGGATTGTTTAGCTATGTTCCTGTTTTGCTTAAATAATTCTCATTCCAAATTAAAATTATTCCAAAGTTCATGAATGGTGTCGTTAAGTACTTGGTAAAGGACAAAAAGTCCTTATCTTATGCTAGAATTTTCGTAAAATGATGAAACTATTTGAACAGTAGTTAAGATGTGATTCAAAATTGGTTTACGATTGGGATAACTATTTGCCTTATATAAGGGAAATTATTCCGTTAATTTAGGAGAATATTTCGTGCAATGGGCCAGCGACTCGTTGACCCGTAGGTGTTCATGACTCCAGCGCCGCTAGACAGTCCATTTCCTCTGCCCTACCACCAACAGTGACACCAACCCTAATAATAAGACAACCGAAGATCATGGCGTGAAAACGTACAAAAGTTCTACGTGATTTTTCTTTGGCACAATTTGATATCAACTAATGAGTCATATATTAATATTATTTTATAATATTTTATAAGTTTCTAATAATACAACTTGAAAACTTTTTATTAGTTTTCATTTGAACCAATCATTAATATCACTTTTGTATTTATCAATAACCAATGATGACTTGATTTTGGAACTAAATTCAGGTCTTATATATATATATATATATATATATAAAATTTAAACTCTAATCTCTTGTGTTTAGATGCAAAAATTACTAATTAATCACGTAGCTTTTTTTTTTTTTTTTTTTTTTTTTTTTTTGAGAAAGTTTATAAATACAAAAAATTTGACAAGATTTTTCACACCTTTTGATGTGAAAGATTTATAGTAGTAAGTAAAAATATGATGTTAGTGGTAAATGAGAACTAGTAAAAGATTCTCAACTCAATGGTTGTGAAAAATGTTGTAAAATTTTTTGTGTATTACTTTTTTTTTTTTTAGAACGGATATATGTACAATATCTTCATAACAAATTTTATGTGTTAATTAAGTTATTATTGATTCTAATTTGAACTCACCGTACTGAAATTATTTTTTTGTCCACTAATAATAGTTAACAACAACCTACTACATAAAATTTATTGTAAAAAATATTTTGGACGTAGAAGAAGGCTTAAACAGCTTATCGCCAGCGAGATAGAAATAAGAGAAAATGGAAAGACAAAAATAGACAGGAATACAAACAGTTTATAGTCTATGGATGGATGCTGTGCTGAACGTGAATGAGGAGGAACCTCCCGTATCAGATACCACCAATGGTAACGACAAAATCTTTTAGTCACATGCACTCAAATTGTTTGGTAAATTTTCAAAGTGTTTTACAATGTTCATATGGCAGGCTAAATAAATCATATATATATATATATATATATATATATGTATGTAGGTATGTATATATGTAAATTAATAATTTCTTTATGTTGTTAAGCATTTAACAACTACACACAATTAAATAGTCATGAGACGGGATCCATTGATGCAATTATCTTGAGATTCAGTAAATAGTAATTCTATGTAGTATTGGTTTCTCTCTTTTGACTCTTTTGATGTATACTTTTAGTTCAGTTAAATGGACTAGTTTTTCTAATTTACTTTAATCTTTACTTGTTCATTAAAGTAGGAGTCACATTAAAAAACTACTTACCTAATTGACCAATTTGATAAAACACTTAAAGATATGCAATCATATCCCCATTAAAACTCTAACTTATCACACACGCCTTATCATCAAATTAATTTACTCTTACATATAATTCACCCTATATAGTACCATGGGAGGACTTTTGTCTCGGCCTCCAATTAGGTATTGTCCTCTCTGGAAAGAGTGTTGAGCCTATCCTCAAGGGTTTGTTCAATCCCACATCGAGGAGAGACGTCTCTTACCCATGCCTTATAAGCCTTTGGCCTAAGGATAAGTGTACCACTACTATACTTTTGTAGGAGGACTTTCGTCTCGGCCCCCAATCAGGTATTGTCTTCAAGGGTTTGTTCAATTCCACATCGAGGAGAGACGCCTCCCACCCATGTCTTATAAGCCTTTGGTCTAAGGATGAGTGTACCACTACTACACTTTTTGTGGGAGGACTTTCGTCTCGGCCCCCAATCAGGTATTTTCCTCTTTGGAAATAGCGTTGAGCTTATCATCAAGAGTTTGTTCAATCCCACATCGGGGAGAGACGCCTCCCACCCATGCCTTATAAGCCTTTGGCCTAAGTTGTAGTAGTGGCACACTCATCCTTAGGCCAAAGGCTTATAAGGCATGGGTGGGAGGCGTCTCTCTCCGATGTGGGATTGAACAAACCCTTGAGGATTGATTCAACACTGTTTCCAAAGAGGACAATACCTGATTGGGGGCCGAGACGAAAGTCCTCCCACAAGTACTTATATGGGTTGACTATCTAAGGAGTTCAAATATCTACATTGGTCATAGCAATGAATTAGATCGTTGACTTCTTTCTCCTTCGAATCTGTATCAATTAATTTTTATATTTTCTTGTTGTTTGTTTCTAATCAATAATGTACTTACTATATAATTGTTTTCTTAAATTTAATTTTTGTGTGAAGGAGCTTGCAAAGCTTTCACCAATGAGATTCTATTCACCTTTTATTTCTAGTCGCCGTAGGTTTCTTTCCATTTTGATGTGTTGGCTATCTTGGTAATGATTCTCTTCATATCAAAATAGTTAATTTTGTACTGGAGGTTGTACTAGTTTAGCTAGTGGAACGAAATATTTCAATACCGATGTACTGCTTCGAGATTACTGTTATTTTATAAAGAGCTCAAATTTAGTAATGATGAAGTGTAAAACTTATGTCAGTAAAAGTCGAAGTGCACACAATTTATTAAAAGTATTTAAAAATTATAAGACATCTCATTTAATTTTTTTAAAAAACTCATTTAAATATCTTTGATCCTTAAGTTTTAGTTAAAATGCTATCTTTTAAAATTCATTATACATTGATATTATTTTTAATTATTATTGTTAATAATACAAAGTTTTTTTTAGATGACACATGGTAGTAGGTTTTCTTAATTATTATTATTATTATAATGATAAATTCATCAGGGGTTGGGTTCAAGTTACACCTGATGTAACTCTAAGTAATGTTACACCACTCAATAATTTGTTATAGAATTCATATTTTGAAAATCCCACCGTTGAATTAAATGTTCTATATGTTTTTAACATTCATACCAATTTTTATGTTAATTGGATGTTATTTACTATTCGATCCATAAACTCATCTTTTATGCATTATTTTAAACTACAAAAACTTGAATTTAAACAATTGATTGATCACATAACTATTAATTTTTTATTACTTTGAAATTTTGCGAGCATGGAGAATATATGAAGATAATATAATCCAACGGTGTATTTGTCAAAATTCGCATCCAATTAAAATATATTGAGTGGTGTAACATTACTTAAAGTTACATTAGGTGTAACTTGAACCATATCTATCCATTAAATATTGATATATTTGGGGTACCGTAGTTGAAGTTAAAAAAAAAATACATAAATTCATCCAAAAAAAAAAAATAATTAAAAAAAAATACTTAATAAAAGGAAGTTAAGTTTGAATTCATCTTCACATGACTGGGTATTAGACACACAAAACAATAAAAAAATATAAAATTATTTTATTGAAATAAATTTATACTACTATTTAAGGGGCTTCTCCTGCTTGGACCAGATTTTTTTTGTTCCAAAATACCCTCAAATTCAACTGTCTACTAAGGCTGTGTTTGGTTGAATATAAAATATTTTCCGAGTATAAAATATTTTCAGGTGAAAATATTTTCGGGAAAGGAAAATATTTTCAAGTGTTTGGTTGCATTCCAAAAAATGCTTTGGAAAATATTTTCTAGTGTTTGGTTGTGTGGTTGAAAATGCTCTAGAAAATCCATTTTTATCATGTTTCTCACATTTTCTTAGGATCCAAACAAATATTATTACAGAGAATCAAAATATATAAACAACACAAGAAACAAAAATCAAAACAAAAAAATCAAAATCACAAGACCAATCGTGAGAGAGGGACAAAGAGAGATCGGTTCGTGGGTGTGACTCGCCGGTGGACAAGGTGGGTCGATCTAGGAGTGCGTCACTCACTGGGTGGGTCGATTGGTTCGTGGGGTTGTGGTGCGATCTCGCCGGTGGATGAGGTGGGTCGATTGGTGGGTAGGTTCGTGGCGCTATCTCGCCGGTGGACGAGGTGGGTCGATTGGTGGGTGGGTTTGTGGCGCGATCTCGCCGGTGGACGAGGTGGGTCGATCGGTGGGTGGGTTCATGGCGCGATCTCATCGGTGCTAGGGTGCGACTCGCCGGTGCTTGGATGTGTGATCGGAGCTCTCGCCGATGCTTGGATGTGCGATCGGAGAGGAGTGCATGTGAGAGAGGATGGAGAGTACCGTCGGACTGTGTGAGGAGTGCGTGATCTGTGAGGAGCTTGGAGTGTTGTGTGAGGAGTGTAATTGGTTTTACCGTAAAATAAAAGCTGAAATCGTTTTACGCCAAAACAGGTTTATGTTACGGTTAACACGGAAACTGATTTCCGTTTGACCAAATTTTTTGAGCTTACCAAACAAGATGAGGGGTGTAAAATGATTTCCTGAAACCATTTTCACCCAAAACAAACGCACCCTAAGTGAAAACAATTGAGGACAAAGTAGTAAAATAAGTCTATTAACTCCCCCTAAAAAAATGCTCGATAAAATGGTTGCACTCTGAAAAATTATTAGGTAATCCCAGAGTACCATAAATGCGTACTTCCTTCTCTTATATGTTTTTGGGTTGATTGGTGAGGAAGTATGGGAAATAGGGTATTCAATATTTAGTTTGTCATATTAATCTGTACTTAGATGATCCACAACTTTGCGCTCAATTTGTATTGAAATGAATTAGAGAAAAGCAATAGAAAAAAAAAACATTGAGAAACTTTGAGAAATAAGATACTTAAAAGTATCGACATAAGCATAATCTCATCACACCCCTAAGAATTTTTTTGATTGAAATAGTTCCAAATTATAAATAATGAAAATTATCAACTTAAAAAAGAAAAAGAAAAATATAAGAGCCTCTCACGCGCGTGTTTAGAGGCTATAAATAATTTTTTCATCACACCACTAAATTTTTGTTATGATTAAAAAATGTAGTAATCACAAATTATAATAAATGTTCTAAATTAACTCTTACCCAAACAACAGAAGATCACGCGCGTGCTCAGGCTAGTTAATAACAAAGGGGCTGAAGTTGGACTTGGAATTTATTAGTAATAAAAGTTGTGTAAAGCTGTCAAGCACATAAACAAAAAAAGACAAAACAAAAGAAACTGAAAAGCCAAACTAACACAAAACAAATGCCAAGAAAGAGGTTCTGGGTTATTTAACGAAGAAGAAGTGGGAGGAGAAGGAGATCAACGAAATGGGACTCCGGCAACGTGGCTGTGATTTTCTGGCAGCGGCAGTAGCATAGTGAGAGACCGGAAGTTAATATGTAACTGAAAGAGGGAAGAGATACTGGATCTAAAATTTTTTCTTTCCTTTTGATCTGAAAGTCGTGTTCCGATTCGATACGATATTTCCGGCCAAAATATAATATTTCGTCCGATATATCCGGAACAACCTGTTATAGCCGGTATTTGAACTGGAATGAAACACATGTGTTTCGGTACCCTTTTAAGATCTGGTAGGGAAAATACCGGCTGTACTGGCCAATACGGTATAGTATCGAGTAGCATCTTTGACTAGCTACTATAAGGTTGGCCTTTTTTTTTTTTTTCATCTCAATTTTTATTCAAACTTGCCCATCTCCTCCTTCCTCAACTAAGACTTTGATGTTGCCACTAATGATAACGTATGGAATGAGAGGGAAAACGTACATTAACATTTTTCACCCAATGTTTTTGGATCTTCTGAATTTCTAATTAGACTTTATATATTTTTGTTTTCCAATTTGAATGCTAAATAGAAATCAAAACTCACGACCTTACTTGAACAGGAAATAGAAATCAAAACTAACAAGTATAATGCTTTTACTGTGCGGTATATATGGCCATATATGTCTGTTTTTGTTTTTCTTCTAAAAATTAAACCAGCGATAATATTTTTCATAAATAAATAACTGATCATATTTTTTATTAGTAAAATTATTGATAATATTTTTCAATATTAATCATATGACTCAGATTGTATACATTCATGAAATTGAGCATGAAGCAGAATCTCGTTACTATAAAGTGAAATTTTCTCTTTTTATAATTTGAAAGAACGGTGTTGATTTTGTAATATAAGTTTGTTTAGTTATGCATATAAGAGTTTTGAAGAAATTCCAGTGAAAAATGTGATGTTATGAATAACCAAATTAATTTTGTTGTCTTCTCAACCAAAAAAAGAAAAAAATTGTTGGGCTTAATGAATTTTAGTAAATTGATATTTGGAGTTTTTTTTTTTTGGGTCAGAATCTTGCATTCTCATTGGAGCAAGCCATTGTAAAGTATAACCTCATTTATATATATATATATATATATATATATATATATATATATTTATATATAGGCAAAATGAGAGAAAATCTAATTAGATTTCAAATTGGAATCAATTAGAGTATAATTTTGAGCCACGTGTCCCATCTAATCTAACGTTTTAAATTTTTGTGCTAAGTTAATTAATTAAGTGTAAAAATTGGAATTCAATTAAAGTTTAATTTTACGTCACATGTCTCATCTAATGTAAAATTTTTAATTTTTGTGCAAACTGAGTTAATTCAATGTAGAAAATGAAGAGTTCAATATAAATAAACTATAAAAAACCTAATTATATATATATATATATATATATATACAACACCAATACTTAGAGAAATTGAATTTTGCTTTTGTTAGCTTTCCAAACAAATTAAATTGTTTAGATTTTTGCTGCTATTTTTTCTCTGAACTAATGAGCATATTTTTTTATACTAATTCTATTAAGATATTTTGTATGCTTGGATCTTGAATGTAACAAATTGTAATTGAGCTGAACGATCCCATGCACCTATTCCCCCATTCATTTTAGGAGATGCTATTGGACTAGTTTATTCTTTTATTTTGTGTTGTATTTAGAAGAATTTCATGGACAATAATTGTGAATTGATATTGTATATGTAGTATCCAATAATGATTTTTAATATTATATACATAATAGCAATATAATGAAAAATTTGGCATAACCAATATTATGAAAATTGCAAGAAAAAACTATTATAGTACGTACCTTCAAATGTCCTGGTCGAACTAATATCCTATATGTTTTATAACCCAAGCTAATATCAATAGCACCACTACAATTTATCATTCATGTGCATAAACATGAGTTACATGCTAGTTTCTTATAATTATGCCTTAATTCTAATTGCATATGGCTATAGCTATCGTTTCTTTCCCTCTCACCTTTTACTTAGCCTTACATCGATCCCAAATCCATCTTTCAAAAAATAGTGATTTTCTTGTTGAGAAAATTACACTATTCAGTTTTGTGAAGATCTCACTCTCCGCTTGAACAAGCCACTAAAACCTAGTTTTTGATTTATTTTTTATAGCGATTAAAGTAAGATCAAACATATTACAAACTACACTGGTATATAATTATATATACATATTTATACTTTTATACAATAATTCCTAGCTTCACAAACAACATAATAACCTTTTGAACTTAGAGCACTCACATTAGCCCATCTAAAATACCAAAAGTGGGCAATTTTACACATTCAACCCAAAAAATCACCCACATCAGCTAGTTTAAAATGGTGTAAATTTACATTTGGGCTATAATAACTGTGTAAATATACACAGTTACCATTCATTTGGATATCATTATTTATTAATTTCTCTCTCTCTCTCTCTCTCTCTCTCTCTCTCCCCCCAGTAACCAATGTCCCAGATCATAACTATGGCTCTACAATGGCTAACCATTTTGAGTTCCTCAGACCACGGAAGAAGAGACTTTGTTGTTTGAAGAACAATAATTGAGTCTTTCAAAAGTAGTTGCACCAGGAATTTCCTGGATGTGAACTTCATGATCGTTGTTTTCCTCATTTGCGGTTGCAACCAATTTCTGCAAGCATGCACTCTTGGACAGAAAGTTTTAGAGATTTTACAAATTTTAGGGTGATATAGTCTGAATACATAAAATTTGAGTTAAAAAAAAAAAAAAAAAAAACCTATCGGGGTTGTATAGTTTACAGTTGATGTGGCATGAAAAATAATTTTTTATTATTCTATTTGATATGTCAGATTTTCCTATCTAGGGGATAACGACAATGACCAAATTAACTCGGCACTGAAAATGTTAAGGACCAAATTGACACAATTGAAAAGATAGAAACCAAATTGACATATATGGTGTAAAGAATAGGGACTAACTTAGTAATTTATCCTTAATTTTTTTGACGGCTTTTTATATTTTTCATGAAAGTGGTTTTACAAATTTTAGGGTGATATAATTTGAGTACATAAAATTTGAGTTAAAAAAAAAACTAACGTGCTAGTACAGGTTGTAGTTTTGTGTCATGAAAAATCATTTTTTATTATTCTGTTTGACACATCAGATTTTTCCATCTAAGGAATAATGACAGTGACTAAATTGACACAGTACTGAAAAAGTTAAAGACCAAATTGACACAATTGAAATGTTAGAGACCAAATTGGGGACTAACTTGATGAAGAATAAATTATTTCATTAGGTATTAATAATGTAATATTTATTACATTAAATTATTAATTTGAGAATTTTTTTTACCACTTTGCAGGTAATAATAATGCTTTTTTAACTTAACGATTAAAAATCCGTGGTTCTTTATATGTTTTCTAAATTTTTTTTATAGGTTTTGAACTTTAGAAGACAATACTGATAAAATACTAACGATTTTATCTTTTATTTATTTTTTTATAACTGACGTTTACATATAAAAAAGTAAGTCCATTTCTTGTATAAATGAAAAAAGAGATACATCAAACAAATACATAAAAAAATGATGAAGAAACACATTATGTTAGTACATTTAGGGCAAGCAAGGGGGAAATTTCCCACCTTCCTCTCGACCCCTTTCCTCTGCACTTGTGTAGAATAATGATGGGCTCTCCCACCTTATTAATCAAATATTGTACGTCCATTTCAAACCCTGCAAATCAAATAAAATTTTCCAATGTCAAGAAGAATTAAATAACAAAACAGTCCCTTCCTCCATCTAGACAATTTTAAGGAAAGGGAAATGAGAGATTGGATATAGGGGAAGAAATACAATATGTACAAGAAAAAAATTGAAAACCATAAAGACCAAAAGAAAAATTAAAGGGATAATGGTGAAAAGTGGAAATGAAGAAAGACAATAATATAGAGACTCACTGCTGAAATTCTATGTTAATGGCAGCCGCGCTAGGTTTGGCAATCATCCTAAATGCAGTTTTAGAAAGAACAATGGTAGCACCATGCCGGGAAGGCCTAGAAACTGAACTGAGTGCACGATCAACGATCCTTATTTGAATTGTTTGGCCTGGAATGCAAGTTCTAGGGTGAGCCGCGCTTATGCACCGCACCAAATACTGCCTCCCACAGGCGGCACCATTGTCCCATATCCCCTCACCGGCCGATCCGAACAGGTTGCTCGAGGGGAACTGTGCTGCATTGTTTCCATAGCAGGCTGTGGCTGTGTAAAAGGCAAAAAAAAAAAAAAAATTCAAAGTTGTGAAAAACTGTTACGGAAGTTAATTATTTTTTGGAGCCACATTTGTCCAATTCCACGCACTTACGTAAATATGGGGTTCTATAATGGGCAGCTGTGCCGACATCAGCATGAGAGAGATGGAAAAGCACAGCTAGAATTACAATCAAGCTTTGAAAGAAAAGTTGAAGCTTGGCCATTCCTGCAAAGAGATAAAAGAGGGAAATATGAGAATAATCGTGTCCTGTATGTTGTGAAATGCCAATGAGAATAATCTATAATAACTTGGTCAGAGGATGTAAAGTTAACTTAGTAAGGTGTTATCTTTGTAAAGAACACAATTAAAAAAAAAAATGATAGAATTAGTTCAAGAATACCACCACCACCTTTATACAGGCCAGGGGTAACCACTTGCTTTAACAATAAACGAGTAATAAACTAACTAGCCTCATTACACGCGCTTCGCACCAGCGATGACGCTCTTTTTATTTATTATTATTTTGAGTTTAATGTAATTTTTCAATTTGAATTTATCTATTTTTAGTGAGGTTACACAGGAAGGAGTTTTTAAGAAACTAAAATTTAGGATTTGAAATTGAATAAACTGTTAGGTTTAGCATATGCTAATTTTTAGGAAAAATGTATTAAACGTACGTGTGATATATTTAAATAGAAAGTATTCTAATTTTTAGGGAAAAAGTTTCTTTGGTAGTTTTTTTTTTTTTTTTTTTTTAATTTTTTTAATTTTGTTGAATTACAATTTTAACTTCATTTTTAATTTGTAAGAATAAGGATTATTTAATTAAATTAGGGCTTATTTTGCCATTTTTTAAAACCATAATTAACTTTCTGAATCCTCTTAACAATTACCATTTGTTACTATATAAAACATTGCAAGAGACTCGGTCAAGATAACAACCTCCTTAATTAACAACTAGAACTATCACACGCGCTTATATAAAACACTGCAAGAGACTCGGTCAAGATAACAACCTCCTTAATTAACAACTAGAACTATCACACGTGCTTTGCGCGTGCAATAATACTATTTTTTATGTATCTATTTTTTGGTTTAGTATTATAATGTTTAAAAGTGATATATAAATAACCGTTTATATATATATATATATATATATTTTAAAAAAGAGGTAAGGTAACATGAAATAATGTTTAATAATGAGATAGAGATAGAATCTTAAATTTTAGGCTGAATGGAGAAGATAAAAGAAAAAACCTAAAACTTAGGAACAGTAAATTACTCTTTTAACCAGTTTGTGTTTTTTAATTTAAAATTATTTAACTAAAATATAAGGGTATTTTAGAGAGTTTAAGAATTTGTGTAAGAGTATTTTAGTACGTAAAATGTTGAAAACCAAAACAGGGAATGTTATTAACAGTATATATTAAAAAATTTGAAAAAAAAAACTTATTAAATCCTTAAAAAAAGAAACAAAAACCCTTAAACACAGCAACTGGCTTAACACAAATAGTAGAGCTTCTACACGTTCGCTACAGGGACCGCACCTATGCAACTTACTCAATCCATGCACGTATCAGAATATATATAATCTTGAATCCTATATACTTGTGTTATGTTTGATTCAATTTTCAAGTTTTCTAAGAAAATAATTTATTTTTCAAAAAATATTTTCTAAAAAAGAATATCATGAAAAAAGGTTTGATAGCAGCTATCTTGAAAAAAGGTTGTAAAATGTTTTGTTTTGTTTTGTTTTTTGTTTTTGTTTGTTTGTTTGTTTATTTTTATTTTTATTTTATTTTATTTTATTTTTTGTGAGATAGAGTAATTTTCTGAAAAATTTTAGTGATGTGAAAAACTATCTTTATATAAAAATTTTCAACAAGATAAATGGAGAGTCCATATGGCAGAAGATTAAAATGTTTATTTATAGGAATTTTCTTGTGTGCAATATATCATGAAGAGCAACATCGACAATTTTTAAAATTAAAAATAAAAAAGGAATTAAAGAGATTATTATAAGAAAATAATACAGCCAAAATAATGTTGTTATGTCGAAATTTCAGGCGCTTTTGCATGTCCTATTTCCGATTATTTGCCATTTGCGGTCCATTCTAACGCAAGATTTTCAGACTCGGACCGTTCATTGAACCGTAAAAGGGAGAGATTTAAGGTTTTTGAGGTCGAACCGAGGTCGAACCAGGGTCGAATCGTGATGACGTCATAATTAATTTAATAATTATTTAAAATATGAATTAATATAAGTAGAAAAATGAACTAAAATAGTCTAAATAAATATAAAGATCTAATTTTCAAATGTCTTTTTTATATCACAACTTTCATAAGGCAAATAAAAAATATGAAATCCTAAGCAAACATAAATATTGTTTGGTAAAACTCAATATTTTACTTTTTTTTAATCTTTTTATAAAAGTTTATGTTTAAATTATCTCAAGTCTCAAGCCCATTAGATCATCCAATCAATTGTTTTATTGTTTTATGCCAAAGCCCATTTGAATATTCAACTCTTTATGAAAATTTTTAAAATAAAAAAATAAACAAAAGCTAAAGGAGTGGCCAGATAAAGACTTAAAGCTTTACAAAATTGATTAAATAAGGAGCTCAACGAAATTTTAAAAAGAGTGGTTGACAGAAAGCAAGTTGTCAATCATCTTCAAAGCCTATTCAAGCCTACATACTTTACTTGACTATATTTATGGTATGTGGTTGTAAAGAATAGATGGATGCATTGTATCAAAAGTGAAGAAACACTTGTACTCCAGCAAACATATATTGGATGACTACTTATCAAACCAGCTAGCAATCTTATCACTACAGTAAAATTCAGCCCAAACTTATCTCAGCTTTCAACAATATTAATATTCACGTTGGGAGGGGCAATGAGTCAGAAACTTTCAAACTCATTTTTGTCATTTCTAAGGCTTTGTCATGTCACACGTGCTAGGCTCACCAAACTAAAAAGCAAAAATAATGTTGAAAGAAGTCATCTACTTAAACTGAAGGCAGGAAACCATGAAGAACGAAAGAAGAAGCAGTGAAGAAACAAAGAAGAAGGAGCTGCGTCGTCTGCGATGGGTTAGGTGTTTTTTTTTTTAAAAGCTTGGCCTGAGCCGTAAGACCCGCTCTCTGTTTTCTTTTTCTCTCTCGCAATTTGTTTTTGTATTTTTTATATTCAAATTCTTTATGGACTGAGATCAGTTTTCTGGCCAAATTATATAAAAAAAATGTAACCGTGCGAACCTCCAAAACCGGCCACGGTTCTCAGAACCGTACGGTTTGACTGCGGTTCGAGCAGTTTCATGCATTTCTCACATAGAGAGGTTCTTAGAGTTAAAAGAACCGGAATGATAAGAGGTTTGCGGTTAATCGGATCGGACAGTACGGTTCAGTCCGGGTCTGAGAACCTTGTTTTAACGTTAAAAGTTAAAATTGCAGTTCCCAACTTCGAAATCTTTGTCAAATGTTACCAGGGCCGGTTGAACAATTGATGCAATCGCCTAAGGCCCCAAATAAAAAAAAGGCCCCTCACTTGTAAAAAAAAAAAATATATATATATATATATAATAAATATATTTATCTATATATTTTAATTACAAAAAAAAGAAAATTAAGTACATTTATTGGTCAATAAAATGTATTAAAAATGCCACATTGTATCTTAAAATGTATAATACTTTACAATAACAGTGCACACAACTTGATAGGACAAGGTTGCACAGTGCTATGTGGACTGTGTAGTCTTGTCCACCAGTTCCAATAGATCACAAGGCCTAAGCTAAGCTGGCCCATACGGCCCCACACTAATTAATAAATTAATATTTTTTTTAATGCAAACTCTTATTTTATCAATTATTATAAATTATTATCACACCAATTAATAATTTGATGTATATTATATCAACTCATTTGTATTATAATAATACTAATTTATTGAACCATGTAATAAATTAATGTTTATTTGTGCAAGTTTAGACTTTAAAGTTTAAAAAAGAATCCACTTAAAATTTTCGCCTAAGGCCCCCAAAATTGTTGAGCCGGCCCTGAATGTTACTCTTCGAATTTTCCGTCAATCCCAATAACATTGTGTTGTAAATGTCTAAGACAATGATGTGTTTCAATATTTTCATTCCCTGACGTTTCTTATACAAATAAACTTATAACCCATTGCTTCAACATACAGCTAGCTAGAGCTTAAAAAAGTCGTAAGCTGCCGCCATATATAGCGCAGCCACAAGGCAACAACCGTTTTGGTATCTCTTTTTTTGCTCATAGTTTATTATGTAGCTTATTTGCATAGTTCAATACAGAAGATATAATTTTTGGTAGTTTTTAGGTTAAATATGTAACAAAAAAACTAAAAGGTAACATTAATTTTTTAATTTTTAAAAAAATCTAAGACAAAAAGTAGAAAGTTAAAAATCAATAGCTTTTAGCCAAATAGACATTTTAGTCAGCAATTAAGTACAGGATGCCAGTGCTCAATCGACAACAACAGCATGATTGTGGAACGCTCGATCGAAACAAGTTCGTACATGGAGAATTCAGGTTTAGCCAGGTTAGATATTGGAGGTTGGAGAGAAGTTATAGAGAGATTTTCATAACTCATAAGGCCAATCAAAGCAGAAAATCAAGTACACAATCGTACGTAGATGCATGAACCCCAACACGTAAAAATAAAGTTGATTTTCTGAAGCTTCCAATCTTGACACGTCGTACTCCATTTTTTTTGTTCAAGAAGTTTATGGGATCATTGATTCAAGTACACTCTTTATTGTACATTTTCCATAAATCATTCAATATTCCATGATTTAAATATATATATATATATATACTTTTTCTTTTAGAGTAAAAAACTGTAATTCATCCAATTAAGAAACCCCGGCTAAATCATTCTGAAAAATAGCAAGAAGAGGTGGAGGAACAGACTCCATCCAAACCTCAAAACCAGAAACACTAACTGAAAAACGAGTTAAACTTTGAGCTAACTTATTAACTTCTCTCCTAGTATGAGAGTAAAGTAATTTAGAGAAAGATCTAGACAGGAGTTTAACATCCTCAATCAAAAGGCCACAAGTTGAAAGGGACCGGTCCTCCCCCTGCAGGGCTTTGATAATAGTGTTCGAGTCCCCTTCCAAAATGATATTATCAACACCTATCTCCCTAGCAAAAACAAGCGCCTTGGCAGCAGCTAGCACCTCCACTTCTTCTGCACTGTAAGCTCTTGGGAGCTTTTCAGAGAGCAAGGCGATGACCAAGCCGTGACTATCTCGAATGGCGAATCCAATACTAGATATTTCCTCCGCTTTGAAAATGGCACCATCAAAATTGATTTTGAGGCAATCAACCGAGGGGGGGGGGGGGGGGGGGGGGGAGCCATTTAACACAGGGACGAGGAATGATTGGAGTTCTGGGTTGCTGCATTGCAAGAAACTCGCCATGTCGTTCCTTTGCAAGTTGAGTTATCTGGGAGAGATTGCAGCAATTCTGTGAGAGACGTACTTGATTCCTATGTGTCCAAACTGACCAAGAGATAGTTGCAAACAACTCTAGGTCCTGGTGACCAGTAATCATCCAAGACAGCAGCTCCTTAAAGTCCACAAATTGTTTGGTACATCTAGCACTCCACAGGATCGGGTCTGACCAAACAACATCGAGTCCAGGGCAGGACCAAACAGCATGAATGGTCAATTCTACATCTTGCTGGCATCAGTCATAGCTTGGGTTATTCAGGATAGTTCGTCGTACCAAGTTAACCTTCGTCGGCAAAGAATTACGACAGGCTCGCCACATTAGATTCTTGATTTTATTTAGACAATTCAAAGACCAAACACCTTTCCACAGCTGATTGTTCATAAGTACCACAAACATGTATTCAGCCAAAAAAAAAAAAAAAATTAGACATGAATAAAAATTGTGGACATCGTGTGTAAAATTATAAACAATTGTATATGGAATGAATATCAATGAGTGTGTGTATGAAATTCCCCAAAGTTTATGACACTTTTATTGTGCGCATGGAATGGGATTGCCACATGTAACCTTGCAAAATTGGATCCAAACCTGTCAATCAGCCCTGACCTTAAAAAAAAAAGGGTATGGATAATAGAAATAGCGAGCAATTTGTTTTAATTAAATAAGTTTCTAACTTGCACCCAATTTTGATATGACACAATTAGGTCAAACCCATACCCGATCCTACGGGGCTGAACTTGTACATCTAATCCATTCAGCAAGCTTTTATTATAAAATTTTAAACTTAATTCCTTTTACTCATTTTCAATGTGTTATATATTAAATTTTTTATATTGTAGACACTAATGACACTATTTGTCAACTTGGCAAGCAAATCTCAAATATAAATGTTTTCAGTATCGACTACTTGAAAGTAGTATTACAAAAATTGAAGAAACAGAGGTTGAAGACTCAAAGCATAACGGCTAGTTCTGCAACGGCTAATTTGTGAAGAGTTAAAACGGAGCGTTTTACTTTAATGAGACACGACGTCGTTTTACACGCGTGTCACATTAAATCTTTGAATCAGACGGTGTCGTTTAGATCAGAAAAGCTTTTCCCTCTTCAACAGTTCAAGACGTGCTCTATTTCTTCTCTCCTGGGTTCAGAGTAGATATTTGTAGATATTTATCTGAGATGTACAGCTGTAATCTTCAGTCAGTTTTGGTAGGAGTTTGTTACAGGGTGTTAGATAGGAACCTTCTAGAAGCCTCTAGGGCGGTTACCATTCTTTGTAAGATATAAATAGAGGTTGTGTACGTAGTCTTCATTTTATCAAGCTTGAATAGAAATCTTCTCTTGATTCACCATTTTTTTCTCTCAATCCGCCATTGTTAAAGTTTCAAGCTTGTTATTTTTCACTACTAATGTTGAGTATTTTTTTTTCTATGTTCATTATAGGTTTTCATCCTAATTAATTATTTACTTTTTTTTTTCTTTACCAAACATTTTATATTCCAGTCTTACATATTTATATATTGTATGGGTTTGGATTAGTTTTTTTCTTTTAAGTTTTTCGCTTATTTTCTTATGTATATATACTACAAGTAAAAAGACCTATTGCAACAAGTGTTACTGCACATGAAAAAATAAAATACATGTAATATATAGACTATTGCATCTCTAAGTTGTTTTTTTGTTGTAAAAGCAACTTTATTTTATTGCATCAACTTGAGATTTTAGCAAGAATTGCTATGGTACATCTAAATGTGTTGTTATAATAGCTAACTCTTATTTTACATTAAGATATATTGTTGCATGCAACAGGTAATCTTTTATTTCACATCAAATTATATTATTGTAATAGGTTAAATCCTTATTTCACATCAACCTACTTAATTTGATGTAATAGAGGTGAATAATTGAGTAGCGGAAAATTTTGAGAAATTGGCAATACTTATTATTATTTTTTCATCTCCGTTTCCTCTGTCATCCATGTCTATCATATTTTTTTTTCTCATTTCAATTTCTCACTCTCACCCACACTTATCTCCCCCCCCCCCTTCCTTTTTTATTTATTTTTTATTTTTTTTTTAAATCCCTCTCTCTCTCTCTCTCTCCCACACCTACTTAATTTTATTTTAAGTAGAGGTGAATAATTCCTTTTTTTTTTTTTTTATTTATTTCACATCAACCTACTTAATTTGATGTAATAGAGAGACTCGATCCCTATTTCTCGAATTTCTTTGTAGTTTTGATCATTAGTTTAAGAATAATCTCTATTACTTTTAGGTAATCTTTTAGTTCTCTTTAAATTTTAATTTGATTTTTCTTTGTTTGTACAGGCTTCAAGTAGTAATGGTGATTTTGTTTTGGAGAATTAGTGATGGTATATATTGGTGTCATCGTGTTGTATATATGATGCTTTTCAACTTTATACTTGTTTTCTTATTCTTTTTTCAGAGTTTGTTGATATTTCTTCTGAGTCCTTTGCAAGGTTTCCTTTCGATTTGGAGACAAAGATGCTTCATGTGACTAGCTCCTCATAACCTTTCTCCACAATCTCCATACATCTTGGGATCCAAGTAATGCCTTTTGGGATCTAAGTAATATCTTTATTTGGATGCTTCAATTATCTAAATTTCCTTTGATAAGTTGGGGAATTTGGAATAACTTGATCCCAATGGCAATAGTCATTCTCTCTACAAACTAGTATGCTCTAATTATACCACTTTGATGGGAATTAGTAGGCCTTTCCTCACTTGCAATCCCAAAATCTCACACCCCAGCCAAAGAAAGTGACTCACACTCACAAAACACACAAAAGAAGAGTGTGGAAGGGGAAGAGTAAGAGAACTCTTTGAGATTGACAGATGTAGAAGGTATATATATTATATACCATCAAATCTTTTGATTCCCAAGACATTTATTTTCTAAATCCATACATTTATAAAAACCCACACATAACTTCAGGAAACCCCCAACATGCTTTTAGTAAAATCCTGTTTAATTTATTAATGAAACTTTAATTAAAAAAACAAACAAGTTTAACTTCTAACAAAGGGGGCAACCCTTGGCTCTGCTATGCCCTTATGTAAAACAATGATGGGCTCCCTCACCTCATCAATCAAATACTATGTTGACTTCAAACCCTGCACATTAAATAAAAATCAAAACCATAAAGACCAAAAGAAAAATTAAGGGGCTGATGGGGAAAAGTGAAAATGAAGAATGACAACAGAGACTCACTGCTAGAATTCTATGTTAATGAATGAAGCTGAAGGGTTGGCTATCATCTCAAATGCAGTTGTAGAAAGAACCAAGGTAGCATCATTCTGGGAAGGCCTAGAAACTGAAGAAAGTGCATGATCAACAATCTTTACTTGATTGTTGAGCCGCACTTATGCACCGCACCAAATACTGTCTCGCACAGGCGGCACCAAAGTACCATATATCCTCATTGACCGATGTGAACAGGTTGCTCGAAGGTAACTGTGAAGAATCATTTCCATAACAGGCTGTGGCTGTGTAGAAAGAAAAATAAAATAAACAGTTCAAAGTTTTGAATCGCAGTCATGGAAGTTATTTATGAAGTCACATTTGATTTGTCACTACAAAAAACGCGGCTTTAGCTAACCTATAGCCGCGTTTCTTAGAAACGCGGCTAAAGCCTCCAGCTATAGCTGCGTTTTTCAAACGCGGCTATAGGCCCAGTAGAATAAAATTTTTTTAGGGCGACCTATAGCTGCGTTTTTAAAAGTAGCTACAGGTAAGCTATAGCCGCGTTTTCAAAAAACGCGGCTATATGTCCAGTTGAATAATTTTTTAAAGAAGTTCCAGTGGAATAAAATTTTTTAAGGGCGACCTATAGCCGCGTTTTCAAACACAGCTACAAATTAGCTATAGCCGCGTTTTTCAAAAATGCGGCTATAGCTCCAAGTAGAATAATTTTTTTAAAGGAAGTCCAGTCGAATAAAGATTTTTTATTGGTGACCTATAGTCGCGTTTTTGGAAAACGTGGCTACAGCTGACCTTTAGCCGCGTTTTTAAATGCAGCTACAAGTTAGCTATAGCCGCGTTTTTGAAAAACGCGGCTATAGCTCCAGCCGTATAAGTAATTCAGGGTGGCCTATAGCGGCGTTTTACATCCATGTTTTTAAAAACGCCGCTATATGTAACAACCAAAAAAAAAAAAAAAAAAAAAAAAATTTCCTTCAGCTTCCCACGTGCCCCCCCTTTCCCACCTACATCTCCACCTACCCCCACTTTCTTCTTTTCTTTCTTATCTCTTTCTTTCTTTTTTCTTTCTTCATTCTTCCCTCACTCTTCTTCTTCCGTAACTCTTCAGGTTCTTTCTTTCCTTTTTCTTTCTTCCTTCCTCACATCTGGGTAACTCTTTTTTTTCTTTTTCTGCCTTCTTCTTATCTGGGTAACTTTTTTTTTTCTTTGTCTCTTTGGAGCTGCTGCTTTTTTTTTTTTTTTTTCATCTCAAGGACACTGATTTGTCAATAGATCTAGTTTTTTTTTTGTTAGTTTATGTTTAGTTAGTAAGAAAATGGAGGAGATGCTGAAAATTTTGAATGAAGTGGATATTCTAGCAATATTTGATTTTGAATTTTTTGCATCTGTGCTTGAATTTGTGCTACTGTGTTGCTGATGATATTGTGATTATGTTTAAATGAGTTTGTATTCTTATATTTTGGAGCACGTTGTGTATGATTTTGAATTTTCTGGGTGTGTTTGTATTGTGAGTATGTTGTGTTTGATTTTGAATTTTTTGGGTGTTTTTGTATTGTGAGTATGTTGTGTTTGATTTTGAATTTTTTGGGTTTGTGTTTGATTTTGAAATTTTTGGATTTGCGTTTAATTTTGAATTTTTTTGATTTGAATTTCAAATTTTGAATTTTCTGGAAAAAAAAAACCCAAAAATATATATATTTTTTGTTTTCTGGAAAAAAAAAAAATATTTTTTTGTTTTTAAAAAAACCTATAGCCGCGTTTTAAAAACGCGGCTATAGGTCCGAACCCTTAGCCGCGGTTATAAACGCATCTCCAAGTTGTCCTATAGCTGCGTTTTTTAAAAACACGGCTATAGGCCAAAATCCTATAGCCGCGGTTAAAAACGTGGCTATAGGTCTGGCTATAGCTGCGTTTTTGAAAAACGCGGCTATAGGCCTATTGCTACACCGTTTAGGCCGTGTTTGTAAACGCGGCTATAGGAAACGCGGCTCTAAGTTATAGTTGTGTTTTTGGGGTCTATAGCCGCGTTTTTGAAATGCGGCTATAGACCCTTTTTTTTGTAGTGTGCCCAGTGTCACTTACATAAATATGGGGCTTTATATTGGGCAGCTGTGCCAACATCAGCACGAGAGAGACAAAAAAAAGCTGCCAGAATCACAAATAGGCTTTGAAAGAAAAGTTGAAGCTTCGCCATTCCTGCAAAGAGACTGAGAGGGAAATTTTAGGAAAATCGTTTCCTTTGTGAATACCAATGAGAATAATCTCAGAATTTGTTCAAAGGATCGATGCAAAGTTAACTTAATCAGGTATTGTGAGCCAATAAGTCTAGATGTAATGTTGGAGTATGTGTGTTTCAAACCCTTAAACTATGCTTGTGTCCCACATTGGTTAGAGATGTGTTCTCATGTAGGTTTATAAACCATTGCACTACTTAAGTGTTAGCTTGAAAGATAATGGGCTACAAGCTAGAGTTGGGTTTAAACTTGTGTCTATCTCTCTTGTTCCTCTTTCCTTTTCCCTTTCTTTTCCTTCCAGCCCATTTTGGTTCTGCCCATTGGGCATTTAATATTCAATCCATTGGGCATCAAATCTACACAGTAACCGTTAGAGGCCTAGTCCTCTAGTTAGCCCACTTGTCTTACATGTTGGCATATATAAAACCCTATATCTCACACTATTCAAGTCATATTTTTCTCATCTTCTCCAGCCGTATATCGCTCTATTTTGCTCTGTTTTTTGCTGCACAGAAAAATTTCAGCTTCAATTTTTTTAAGGAAAGGAAAGGCAAGTAAGGTTGTTCCTAGTTCTTCTTGCTTGAGTGTGTGATCAACTTGAAGAAATTACTATAGTCTAATCTTGGGGGGTTGTTCGGCCAAAAGAGCCATTCACACCGAGTTCTACTCCGGGTGGCATGAATCATCTTTTAAAGACAACGCATTTTACGTGATTCTATAGTTTGTGAGATCTTTCTAACTCTATCTATTTATTTTTGTCATTGCTAATTTTTTAGGGTTTGTATTGTTGAATCAAAACTTGTTTATTTAGCTATATTTTCCAACATGTAATACGTTTGGTATGGGACCGTATCCTTACCTATGATGCCTGCCTTTGGAAAGAACACAACGAAAACAAAGATACTTATAGAATTAGTGGTAAACTAGTTACTGCCATTTAGCATCACTAGCTACTAAAACACTGCAGCTTTGTCAAAGTAACAACCTCCCTAATTTGCAATGGAAAATAACTTATTAAACCCTCAAAAAAAGAAAAAAACAACTTAAACACAGTACTAACAACACAAGAAGTACTATATTCAACCTAGAATAATGTTATCAATAAACACTTGTCTTATAGGTTCCAATTACCATAATTAGTAAAATTTTTTGTTATTAAGTAAAGATTTGAGGTTCAAACCCAACTTGCATAAAACCGATTGGTGTCTTAGTTCGATGAAAAACGAAAATCATCACTGAAGAGGAGAAAATAAGTTGATGGATCCAAATAAAGTTGATGGACGGGCCCATCATGTGCAAGACCTGGTGAGGATGAATTCATCATGAACAGCCACAACCTAAACAGATTTGATGGCCACGTGATAGACAGAATCCCTATATGGGAATATTTGCAGCACACACCACAGAATCCTAGGGTAAATAGAATCCTAGCGCAATTAGGGTTCTAGAAGCTACGTGCATTAATGGAGATTTTCTCTATAAGGAAAAGACTTGTTCATCACATTTAAGATTTTGAAGAAGACTCCTACAAGGAAAGGACTTCGACTACTATAAAAACCCCAATACCCTCACAAATCAAGATACGCATAATAGACCCTCTCTAGCACTCTGGAGTGGAAAAAGATTTTAACTTGACCTTCGGAGGGTATTTGGCCGACACAACACCGGTGCTCTCTGTTAGGTCTTTTCTTTTCTTTGTGCAGGTGCCGTTTCGAGTGTGCAAGTATCGTGTGACTCACTGGTGATATTTTCGGCATCATCAGTTGGCGCCGTCTGTGGGAAAGGACGTTTTCTAGTTTGTAAGCCATAGCAAATGCTTTCCGAACAAAAGAGTTGCACGGTGCTGACTCACTCGATGGCAACAACGAACAACGTTCAGGGAGACGAAACCCGGGCAGCGGCCCTCGAAAGGCAAGTGCAGACCTTGGTCGCCATCGTAGAGCGCCTTTCTAAGTAGAACCACGATCTTGAGGAACAGTTACACCAGAAAAATGCAGGTCACGACTCTCAAGAGCAGGACCAAGAAGGCACCAGTGCCGATAGAAGAGAACGAGAAAGACAGGAGGGCAGTAATGCTCCGAGTAGACCGGAGCATCAAAATTTGAGCATGCCATCCCTCACGGATGCAACTCAACCACACATTGCCACGGAGATATAGGCAATAAAGGAACAAATGGAGGTCATGATGAATGCCCTCAAAGGACGGGTATCCAGCGACCTTGATGATCTGGTAAATCGAACAGACTCGCCGTTCACTGTGGCCGTCAACTCCTTCCCCCTACCACAAAAGTTTCGAATGCCACAGATCGACAGTTATGATGGAGTGAAAGACCCTCTAGACCACCTGGAGACGTTCAAAACCTTGATGCACCTTCAAGGGGTGGCGGATGAGATAATGTGCAGGGCGTTCCCCACCACGCTAAAGGGAGCCGCAAGGATCTGGTTCAGCTGGCTGACACCAAATTCCATCAGCACTTTCAAGGAGTTAAGCGCCCAGTTCACTTTACACTTTATCGGGGGGCATAGGTACAAGAAGTCCACAGCATGCCTGATGAGCATCAGACAGCGAGAGGACGAGACGCTGAGATCCTACATAACCCGCTTCAATAAGGAAGCGCTTTCGATCGATGAGGCCGACGATAAGATATTGGTAGTAGCCTTCACGAATGGGTTGCGAAAGGGTAAATTTTTGTTCTCTCTATACAAAAACGACCCGAAAACTATGACGGGAGTGCTTTACAGGGCCACCAAGTACATGAATGCGGAAGACGCACTGCTGGCCTGAGACGAAACGCCAAGGAAGAGAGAGCGACAGGAAGACACACGGCAAGACCAAGAATGGAAGAGACCCAGAATAGGAGACAAAAGGGACGAAAGCCGCCCTAAACCCCCAGGAAGAAGGTTTACAAGCTTCACCCCGTTGAATGCCCAAATAGACCAAGTCCTGATGCAGATTAAGGACGAGGGGGCTTTAACATTTCCAGGAAAACTCAAGAGTGATCCAAGTAAGCGGTCTAGAGACAGGTACTGTCGTTTCCACCGTGACCACGGTCATGACACGTCTGATTGCTACGACTTAAAACAATAGATTGAGGCCCTCATCAGATAAGGAAAGTTGTAGAAGTTCGTCAGTAAGGAGAAGACGGACCCAAATCCCTAAGAGCACACCCCCCGACGGGATAACGAGTGTCAAAGACCCCCTGTTGGAGACATAAGGATGATTGTAGGAGGAACCGCTACTACAGGGTCATCCAAAAAGGCTAGGAAGACCTACCTTAGGTCAATCCATAACGTCCAGCTGATGGGCCCCATATCAAAGATAGCACGGAGAGAAAGCCCCATCATTGGGTTCTCGGAAGAAGATGCGCGGCGTCTTCATCATCCTCATGACGACGCACTCGTTGTCAGCATACGTGTAGGAGACTACAACATGCATCGAGTGTTGGTCGACAATGGCAGCTCGGCAGACATTTTGTACTACCCAGTGTTCCAGCAAATGAGAATAGACAAAGAAAGACTGATGCCAACGAACTCCCCGTTAGTAGGCTTTGGGGGAACAAGAATATTCCCATTGGGAGTGGTCACGCTCTCGGTAACAGTAGGCGACCATCCCTAGCAGATCAGAAAAGAAGTGACACTCCTTGTGGTCGACTGTTCATCTGCTATCCTCGGACGACCCACACTCAACTCGTGGAAGGCGGCAACATCGACATACCACCTAATGATCAAGTTCCCTACAGATTATGGGATTGGGGAGTTGCGAGGAGACCAAGTGGCCGCCCGCGAATGTTACATTGCCATGCTAGAAATGGAAAATCACCAGCAGACCATGTGTATAGAAGAGCAACGGACCATAGCGGAGCCGGTTGAAGAGTTGGAAGAGATAGCACTCGATGAATCAAGGCCTGAACGGACGACTAGGATGGGGACGTTGGTTAGCCAGCCAATACGTCAAGCCCTCGTAGCATTCCTCAGGATAAACCAAGATGTATTCGCGTGGAGCCACGAGGACATGCCTGGGATTGATCCATCAGTCATGGTTCACGAGCTCAACGTGAACCCCACATCCTCACCCATCTGACAGAAAAAGCGAGTGTTCGCTCAGGAATGAGACAGAGCGATAGCGGAAGAGGTCAGAAAACTACTAGAAGCGGATTTCATTCGAGAAATATATTACCTAGACTGGTTGGCAAATATAGTCATGGTCAAGAAGGCTAACGGGAAGTGGCGAATGTGCGTCGATTTCACGGACCTCAACAGGGCGTGCCCGAAGGACAGCTACCCCCTCCCTCGGATAGATACTCTAGTAGACTTAACGGCCAGACACTAGCTCCTAAGCCTCATGGACGCCTTTTCGGCCTACAATCAAATCAAGATGAAGGAAGTTGATCAGGAGAAAACTTCCTTTGTCACCAGCCAAGGACTTTTTTGCTACAAGGTGATGCCATTCGGGCTTAAGAACGCAAGGGCAACGTACCAGAGACTAATGAACAAAATGTTCACGCACCAGATTGGAAAGAACATACAAGTCTACGTTGATGACATGTTGGTAAAGAGCTTGCGCGAAAATGACCACCTAGATGACCTCCAAGAGATGTTCGACACCCTTTGGTTATACAACATGAAGTTGAATCCAAGCAAGTGCGTGTTCGGAGTAACGGTGGGAAAATTCCTAGGATTCATGGTATCCCAAAGAGGTATAGAGGTCAACCCGAAGAAGATACGGGCCATCATGGAGTTAAAACCACCGAGGACGGTGAAAGAGGTGCAAAGCTTGAATGGCAAAATTGTAGCCTTAAATAGGTTCGTCTCTAAAGCGACGAATAAATGTCTACCATTCTTCCGTACCCTGAGAAAATATTTTTTGAGTGGACGGACGAGTTCTAGAAAGCATTTGAAGACTTGAAGAAATACCTTGCCTCTCCACCATTGCTCAGCTCGTCCAAACCAGGGGAAGAACTCTACCTCTACTTAGCGGTTTCGCAAGCGGTGGTCAGCGCGGCCTTAGTAAGAGAAGAGGAAGGATGTCAACTACCCGTCTATTTCATAAGTAGGGGTTTCCGGGGGGCAGAAGAAAGGTACCCCTAGATGGAAAAGTTGGCCTTCACACTGGTAACTGCAGCCCGAAAACTCAAGCCGTACTTCTAGGCCCATGCCATCATAGTCTTGACGGATCAGCCTCTAAAAAGAGCCATGAACAGCCTTGAGGCTGCCGGACGAATGTCTCTGTGGGCAATAGAGCTGAGCGAGTTTGATATACAGTACCGCCCGCGAATTGCAATAAAGGGGCAAGTTGTGGCAGACTTCATCGTTGAATATACACCATTAGAAGGCAAAGGGGCAGACACCCTCAAACAATGGAGCATCTACACGGACGGATCTTCAAACAGGCAAGCTGGAGGTGCCGGTGTGGTGATCCAAACCCCTGACGGAGATAAAATCGAATGCATGATTTGACTGGACTTCCTAATGACCAACAATGAGGTCGAGTATGAAGCATTGGTGGCAGGATTGGACCTCGCAAAGGCAGCAGGTGCTGAAAACATGGTCGTACATTGCAATTCCCAGGTAATAACAAGTCAGATTAATGGCGTCTACGAATGCAAAAATGAAAGGATGAAGAAGTACTTGGAAAAAGTCAAGAATTGGATTGGCAGCCTCGAAGTCAGATTTGTTCAAATCCCAAGGGAGGAGAATGAATGTGTCGATCGTCTGGCAAAAGCAGCCTCTGCAGAGTTCATGCTAGTCCCCGATCAGGTATTGTCATTTGTCCAGGTTTCCTCAATTATTGATGACGAAGCAAAAGTGCAGGAGCTGAATTTTGAGAACAATTGGACTACGCCATTAATAGCCTACCTGAAGACGGGCACACTACCAGACGGAAAAGACGCAGCTAGGAAACTGAAAGTTCAAGCCTCGCAATTTGTGCTGATCAATGATGTCTTATACAAAAGGGGATTCTCACGACTGTACCTGAGGTGTTTGGATCATGAGGAAGCAGACTATGTAATGAGAGAAGTTCATGAGGGTATCTGTGGAAACCATTCAGGAGCACGGTCCTTAGTGCATAAATTGATCCGAGCCGGGTATTATTGGCCTACAATGCAAAAGGATGCACAAGCTTACGTCAAGACTTGCGACAAATGTCAGAGGTTCAGTAATCTGATCAGGCAGCCAACCGAGGAGCTAACACCCATGACGGCCCCTTGGCCATTCGCCCAATAGGGACTAGACATCATGGGCCCTTTCCTGACGGCGGCAAGGCAGCTAAAATTTTTGCTAGTTGGTATCGACTACTTCACTAAGTGGGTGGAAGCAGAGGCCCTAGCCATTATCACAGAGAAGAACATCCGAAGTTTTGTATGGAGAAATATCATATGCAGGTACGGGATACCCAGAGTGCTCGTCTCCGACAACGGAAAGCAGTTCAACAACAGTGCGTTCAGGGACTTCTGTTTGGAGCTGGGTATTAGGAATCACTACTCGTCGCCCGCACACCCACAGGCCAATGGCCAAGTCGAAGTCACGAACCGGTCCTTGCTCAAGATCATTAAGACCTGGCTTGAGGGGGCTAAGGGCATTTGGCCTAACGAACTACCAAGCGTCTTATGGGCATATCGTACTACGGCAAAAGCACCCACGGGAGAAACGTCATTTAGACTGGCATACGGAAGTGGGGTTGTCATTCCAGCGGAGGTAGGGCTTATGAGTTATTGGGTGGAGAACTACAACGAGGATAAGAACGAAGAGGCCTTGCGACTTCAGCTAGACTTGGTGGGCGAGGTCCGGGCTACATCAGAGCAAAGGTTGGCGCGATACCAGAACCTTATGGCGAAATACTACAACTCCAATGTCAGACATAGACACTTTCAAATCGGAGATCTTGTGCTACGGAAGGTAATGAGAGCTGCTAGAGATCCTTCACAAGGAAAGCTCGGCCCCAACTGGGAAGGACCATACAGGATCTCATCATGGCAAAGGAAAGGGACCTACCACCTCGAAACTCTAGACGGACAGAAGCTGCAACACCCATGGAACACGGAGCACCTACGAAGATACTACCAGTAGAGACGGCATGAAGAGCATCGAAGCTCCCCCAATTTCCAGTTTATTACTGAGTTTTATTAGTTTTTACTTCGAATAATTTTTTCTATTATTTAGTTTTGCTATCGCTAGTTTTTACTTCGAACAATTCTTTCCACAAGCGCCTTTTTAAGCCCAAGAGGGCAGGTACTTTTTTAAACGCATGGTTTTCTTTTTAATTTATAAGAAGGAATATTCAGATACGACTGTGTTTTTTCTACTTAAAATTTCAAAGTCCAAAAAATGGACGGATATAAACTGTCCACAAGCTGGACGGATCATCCCATGAGGATGAAAATTTCAAAGTCCCATGGAGGACGGATAAAACTTAGTCCACAAGATGGACGGATCATCCCAAGAGGATGAAAATTCAAAGTCCCATGGAGGACGGATAAAACTTAGTCCACAAGATGGACGGATCATCCCAAGAGGATGAAAATTCAAAGTCCCATGGAGGACGAATAAAACTTAGTCCACAAGATGGACGGATCATCCCAAGAGGATGAAAATTCCAAGTCCCATGGAGGACGGGTAAAACTTAGTCCACAAGATGGACGGATCATCCCAAAAGGATGAAAAATTCTAAATCCCAAGGAGGACGGATAAAACCTACAAGTTGGATGGACCATCCCAGAAAGATGAAAATTCAAAGTTCCATGGAAGACGGATATAATCTAAATACAAAAAATAAAAAGATCCTCTCGACGGATTGAAAGGGTCCGTCCAAAAGCGGAATGGCATAAATGGTGCCAAAGTACTGGACGGGCCAATCCCAGATCATCAACAAATGAAACTTATGTTCAACAAAGTGGACGGCCTCATTCATAAATCATAAATAGCAAACGGATTCAAATTGTTCTCAAGATATCTTTACATAAAGAGAAAAACAACAAGTAACAAAGTAATTTTAATCTGCGGCTGGGACTCCTTTCTCCTCCTGAGGATGAACCTCCACAACTGTTGGATCACTCTCAGCGACGGTCCTATCTGTATGGGCCCCGTTGACAGGCACCTCGTCACCAAACAGCTCGTCGATGTTATCAAATCTGGCAGGCTGGACGAAGGTTTGCTCGGGAACGTTAATATTGACGGAGGACACGTCAAGGTTAGGATACAAGGCCTTCACTTGACGAAGGGCGTCATTGAAACTGTCATTGTAGGAGGACCCGAGCTCTGATAAAAGGGCGTCAGAGTCGTGATATTCACGCACCGTAGCCTCCTTTGCCTGACGGATCTCCTTCTCTTTATCTTCCAGGACCTTTGACATCTCCTCCGTCCTCTTAAAGTACTCGTCCCTCGCTTCCTCCACCATTTTCAGTTTCTTTTTTTGGATAACCTTCCAAGCTCTCAGCTGTGTTAGCTCATCGTCCGTCACCTTCACCTTCTCCCGCAGACAGTCCAAAGTTATTTCATGACTCAGGCACCGTCCCATCAGCCCCTTCATCATGAGCATGGCCTAAAAATAGAAAAGAAGTTAGCCATCTACTGAAGTAAAAAATAGAAGCATAGTGGACGGATTGGTTACCTAAGCAATACTAAACAGGCCCGTCTCCCCTATTGCTTCAGTGGAGTGGTTGCCCAAATCTTCATAATCATCTGGGGATATGACGGACGACAGCTTCTCCAGCGCGAACTTGGGGTCCTCGCGAAGCAGGACGGGCGCCTTCTCTTGCTGGGAGGATGGGCCCTTCATGAAGCCTTTCCCGCCCCATGCTTCACAGGAGTGACGATTTTGGCGCTCCCAACCATAAGTCCTAGGACGGGCTCCAAGCTAACCTTAGGTTTCTTTTGAGGACGGTCCCCTTTGGACGGCACTTTCCTTTTTAATAGATGGCTTGAACCCGTTCCTTTAGGGTCCGCCTCGACGGAGTCCTTTTTCTTGGCAGCATTTGCTCTGATTAAAGCCCTCCTCTTGGCGTCCTCCATCTCTGTAAAAGTCGACGGAGTGAGTTAAATGTAGAATTGAAATATAAAAAAAACGGGAGGTAGACGGATGAAATCACTGGAATTTTGATGACAGACTTACGTTGACGAACTCTGGCGTCGTACTTCTTAGCTGCAGGTGAAGGCTCAGGTCCATCACAGTACCAGTGAATGGTATCAAGTGTGACCAGCTTTGCCCAGGTCCTCTCCTCCGACGTGGTCTTTTTAAAAATCTTCTCCAAGAAACTGAATTCTTCAAGTTCTACCTGAGGGCGCCGTTGGACTAAACAAAAAAGAAAAAAGATGGACGTCAGAAGCTCAGGAAGTTTAAAAAAAAAAAAAAAAGAAGAAGATAAAAGTCACTTAAGACCATCATATGGCATGTGACGGGGTGTACCAGACTCGTCTATTATACCCTAAGTCATGTCGACGGGCATGTGATCCATCTCCCCTGGACGGCATATCCAATCGACTCCTTCTAGAAAGAAGTAACGGCTCTTCCAGTCCCTGTTTGAATCTGGAGTTTCATAAATGACCTTCAGGACAGGGCTCCTAGGGACAAAACTATACATTCCCCTTGACTTGTCTATCTCGTCTGGACGGTAACAATGGAGGAACTTCCGCATCGTCAGCCTCCGTTTACCACTCGACATGGCTCCGTACAGAACCTCCATTGCAATAAAAACTCTCCAGGCGTTCAGAGATATTTGGTTGACGGACAATCCCAGATACTTGAGGAGTTCACGGTGCAGAGAGCTCAGAGGGAACCTGAGGCTTGCCTTGAGCACCTGCTCGTACACTCCAACATCGTCTACCTCATTATAGTAACACTTTTCTGACTTATAGGGTAGACGGATGGGGATATAGTCTGGGATTTGGTAGTGGTCCCTAAGGGTGTTGAAGTGTGGCTCCTTGATGGTGGACGTAAAAGCATTCACCGTCCACTCTGGTAGCATAATGAACTCCCTAAGTCCATCAGCACCCAAGACGGACTTGACTTTTTGATCTTCACCGTTGTCAGAACCCTCCTCTAGCTCGACCATCTCCATATCCTCATTTGTTGAGGACGAGGAAGATGCAGACGGACTCCTCTCCTCACTCAGGTCGTCTTGGTCTTTTTGACCTGACGGGTATACCTCTTCATAGTTCGCCCCGTCACGAACGACTGACTGGTTACTTGACGCACTAGACATTGCCTACATGTAACGACAAAACCTAAGACTCTGATGGGTTTTGGGAAAAGGTGACGGGGACATAAAGTCTAAAGAAAAATAAAGATTTCCAGGAGGTGAAAAAAAATAAGAAGAGAAGACGGAGCAGAAATTACTTACCAAGTTTAAGACTGAACGGATTAAGGTTTGGTCGACGGATGCTGGAACTGGACGGATCGGTCTTTGACAAAGGTGACGGTTGCGCTCTGACAGTATGTTTCTGCTAAAAGTAGAGAAATAAGAAGAGAGGGGAGAGATATTTATAGAAGAAGTGCACGGAAGACGAAGCGATGCTTCGATTCGATACAACAGCCTATAGAAGTGCGACACGTGTTATGGGTAATAAATGCGTTCCTGACAGTCTATCTGGATGCATGAGTAGCACATGAAGTTAAAACCGTCATCCCAATGTTCGAGTCGTCACCCCACGGGTCCGTGTGCACGTGGATGACGGACCCATGGGGTGAGGGGGCAACTAAAGAGGAGAAAATAAGTTGACGGATCCAAATAAAGTTGATGGATGGGCCCATCATGTGCAAGACCTGGTGAGGACGGATTCATCATGAACAGCCACAACCTAAACGGATTTGTTGGCCACGTGTCAGACAGAATCCCTATATGGGAATATTTGCAGCACACACCACAGAATCCTAGGGTAAATAGAATCCTAACGCAATTAGGGTTCTAGAAGCTACGTGCATTAATGGAAATCTTCTCTATAAGGAAAAGACTTGTTCATCATGTTTAAGATTTCTGAAGAAGACTCCCACAAGGAAATGACTTCGACTACTATAAAAACCCCAATATCCTCACAAATCAAGGTACGCATAATAGACTCTCTCTAGCACTCTGGAGTGGAAAAATATTTTAACTTGACTTTCGAAGGGTATTTGGCCAGCACCACACCGGTGCTCTCTGTTAGGTCTTCTCTTTTCTTTGTGCAGGTGCCGTTTCGAGTGTGCAAGTATCGTGTGACTCACTGGTGATATTTTCGGCATCATCAATCACCATAAGTTAAATTCTATGTCTACCAATTCAGGAATCACAGCAAATTGGCAAAGCAGGCCACTAGATCATACATCAGAGCAATTAGGCATTGACCCTACTTTTGGAAGTGAATTATGAAAAATTGTGAGTTTCTATTAGCTCAACTGGTAAATTTTTTTAATTTTATTTTTCTTTATCAAAAAATTAAAAATATATTATGAAAAGCGACGTTGTCAATTTTAAAAGTACAAATAAAA
The DNA here is from genome assembly GCA_019022515.1 of Quercus aquifolioides. Classification (NCBI taxonomy): domain Eukaryota; kingdom Viridiplantae; phylum Streptophyta; class Magnoliopsida; order Fagales; family Fagaceae; genus Quercus; species Quercus aquifolioides. The sequence continues at coordinate 81,172,862 of CM032327.1, forward strand.
AAATTATTTAAAAAGAAAAAATACAGCCAAAATAATCAGCCATCCCATCTCCAATTATCTGTCGTCCGCTTCTAAGTTCTAACGTTAAAAGTTAAAACTGCCACTCCCAACTTCAAAACCCTTGTCAAATAATTATACTCCAAATCTTCCACCAATCCAATAACACAGTGTTGTAAATATCTAAGACAATGATATTTGTCAATATTTTCAATCCCCAACATTTATTAAACTTAATTTAAAATTTAATCGTGAGAAATAAAGTGTATAATGAAAAAATCAAGCCTCCACCGCAATACATCTAAAACCATTTCATTGAAACTATATGCAAATTTTGCATTTGGATAGAAATTAGAAATTCTATTGTATTATTAAGAGTTTTGTAGTCTAATGGCATTACACAATCTCCTTTATAAGAAGAAATATGGTTTGAATTCTTCTTCCAAAACGTATTATAACAATTGAATCGTAAAAAATGTTGTATATATAGGTATATACAAGGATAGGTTGTAATAATGATGGTTGAGTTTGGAGAATATGGTTTCATAAAGTGAAAATTCAAGTTTTGAAATTTTCTAAGTGAAAATTTGAAATCCGAATTTTCTAGAATTTTCTAGAATTTTTTGGAATTTTCTGGTGACTATTGAGAAAGATTGAAGAGGTTTCAATCTTTGTTAACCGCTTTATGAAAAAGTAACTAACTCTCCACACTTGCCTTTTCATGAAACATAACGAGGTTTCAATCTTTGTTAACCGTTTTATGAAAAAGTAACTAACTTTCCATACGTGCCTTTTCATGAAACATGCTTATGTTCACTTAAATAAATAACTAATTCTCCATACGTGTCTTTTCATGAAACATAACCCTATGGGTATAAATAGAGGCTTATGTTCTCTTGAAAAACTAATTTCACAAAATCAAAAGTTGGAGAGACACAAAAAACACAAGAAATCCCGTGGTCATTCTCCAGAATTGCTATCTGTAGAACCCAACATCTTGGTTGTATCCTGGAAACAAATTTGCGACAACCCTTTAGCAACAAAAGTGTGGGGGCAAATATTGTCTAAGGAAAACGATATAGTGCCTCCAAGTTATCTATTTTCTTTTGTCTTTTCTTTTAATCTTGTTCTTCCATTATTACTTTGTGTAATATTCCCAACAATCTTAGACAATATTTCCTTCGATGGAAGAAGCAAGTGACGTTTCAGCGTTAAAGATGTTGAATCATGAGTTGGTGAAATTGGATCGCTTTGATGGAACCAATTTCTCTCGACGGAAAGACAAGATGAAATTCCTACTTACTGCACTAAAACTTTTCTATGTCTTGGACACGAATTTGATGCCTTTTCCTCTTGCGAGTGATGAAGATACTGATGAGATTAAGGCACAAAGAAAGAAATGGGAGGAAGATGAATTGATATGCAGAGGGCACATTCTCAATACTCTTTCGGATTGTCTCTATGATCTCTACACATCAATGAAATCACCGAAGAAGATTTGGAATGCTTTGGAGGCAAAGTACAAAACTGAGAAAATAGGTACGAATAAATTTATTATTCAAAAGTATTTTGATTATAAAATGCTTGATAATGTCTCAGTTTTAGATCAAGTGCATGAGTTACAGATTTTGGTCAATAAACTCCGTGATTTGTCAATCAATATTCCTGAGTCATTCCAAGTGGGTGCAATCATTGCGAAACTCCCACCAAGTTGGAATAATTTTAGGAAGAAACTTCTGCATATGTCGGAAGATCTCACTTTAGAACAATTCGGACAGCATCTTCGAATTGAAGAGGAAAGTCGGGTTAAAGATGTGACTAACACCGATTCTAAAGTGAATGTGAACAATGTGAGCAATGTTCAAAGTGGGAGTTCGAGTAAGACCAATAAGCACTTGAAAGTGAACAAAAGTGGGAGTGGTTTCAAGAAGAACAACTCCAAGAATCCCAATAAGGACAAGAAGAATCGAGCATGTTTCCATTGTGGAAAGAAATGCCATTATATTCGCGAATGTAAACTCTTAAAGAACAAGAAAAATGATGAAGAAGGCAATGCCATTGAAACGAATGTCATTGAGGACATTGTTGCTATGGTAAGTGCATACATATTGATATGATCACTGAAGTTCATATGGTTACGATTGCAAATCCTTTTGATTGGTGGTTCGATTCGGGTGCAACGGCGCATGTGTTCAACAACAAGGAGCAATACAAGACTTATAATGAGTCTTCCATAGAACAACAAGTGCTAATGGGCAACCATAATAGAGCAAAGGTTCTTGGAAAGGGCATCGTTGAAGTGAAGATGAGTTCGGGCAAGATAATGATCTTGACCAATGTTTTTCATGTACCCGTTATCAAGAAGAATCTTGTTTCTGCCAATTTGTTATGTAAGAGTGGTGTAAAAGCTATACTTGAATCGGACAAGTTAATCTTGTCCAAGAATGGGATATTTGTAGGAAAGGGATATGCTACTGATGGCATGTACAAACTAAGTATTATTAATAAAGAAGTTTCTAGTTGTGCTTATATTTTTTATTATTTATTTGTGGCATGCTAGATTGAGACTTTTAAGTTTCAAATTCTTGAAATTTATGTCAAAGCATGATATAATTTATATAAGCATGATGATTTGAATTGAATGGTGTATTAACTAGAAATGATGAATATTTCTAAATGTATATTATTCTTTGTGAGGAACATGTCATAATACACCAAAGTGAAGTCCCTTATACACCCTAATAAAATGGTTTGGTTAAAAGAGAGAACTCTATTTGATATGGTGAATGCCATAAACTTGAGTGTAATCAACTAAGTTCCTATCTGATCAATGAGAAGAAGTTTTGCTTAGTGTATGCTATGTGCATAATAGAGTTCCATCTCAAAAGTATTTCATATGTGTTATGAAATGAGAATATGACCAAATGCTTATCATTTTAAACTGTGGGGGTGTTTAACCTTTTGTAAATAATAGACCAAAGAGGACTAATTAGTCAAAGAGCTATATAAAGTGTATATGTAGGTTTTGAGTAAATTCGAGGGTATGTAGTTTATTAGACTTAATGTCTAATATAAGAGTGAAATCAAAGAATATTGAATTTATTGAAGTTTAAATTCAATGATGATTTCAAGGATACCTCGATACCTACTTAAACACGAGTAAATGACTCTAATCTTAAGTATCACATTAAGTGATATTAAAGATTCAAATGTGGTTCACCAAGTGAACAAAGGTGGAGTCAAATTTTGAGAAATAAAAAAAATATTTTAATCAAAATTTTATTTCATGTGAAGCTCTTGTTTACCTTGTTAAAGGTAATAAAAGTATAGTCCTAATTAAATATCCATGGTATTCTTTGAGGGAAGTGATCCTAAAGTTTTAGAAAGTTTTGTGCTTTTGAAAAGATATAGCTTTCTATTGTAAAAGCTATTAATGATGAGATAGACTCGATATTATTTAATAATAATTGGGTCTTAATGGATCTACCCCTAGTTACTAAACCAATTAGTTGTGAGTGGATATTAGAATAAATTATAAAATCTTTTGGTCTAAGGTTAATAGTAAAAGGTTTGAAACAAAGGGAAAAGATAGAGTTTGATATCTATACACTAGTAACTATTTGTGTTATTAGTTTGATATCTTTAAAACCATTCATATAATTTTAAATAAATTCACTATATTCTATTATTACATTTTTGTTATATGTAATTACAATGTGTGTGTATATATGTGAATTTTGGAATGGTTGAGAACCCAAACGGTGGGGTTTAGAAACTCAAATTGTGAAATTATGATATCCAAGAAGTGTGGGGGTATAACCCTTAAACGAGTCATGGACTCATAAGAATGCTAATGTGCATCAAAGATGTGCTTGTTAAAGGTATTGAGAATTAACATTGAGGGATATTAAATTCATTGTGATTAAATTCTGCCATGTGTGGTAGATGTCTCAAGTTTAAACAAGCACATATTGTGATCCTATTTTGAAAGTACCTCTTTGTGAAATAAAGAAAGTACAAGTGAGTTCATTAATTGAACATTTAAGGATCAATAATGAAATATTGGATTGTGTCTCCACATATAATTTGAGTATGCATCATAAAGATGTGAAGTGACTTTCTTAAAAAGTGATCTTGGTAAAGAAGTTTACTTGAAAGACCTGTGAGTTTGTACTTCCCTAATTAATTAAATGAAAGTCTTTTATGAATGAGAATCAAGTAAAAATATAGTAGAGATGTGCACTATATTAATCTCATCTTGAGATTTATGTTATCTCATTTTGTTGAGATTTGAGTAATCTCATTGTGTTGAGATTAGTGATTTCTCATTCTTTTGGGAATTGTGTTATCTCATTGTGTTGAGATTAGTGTTGAGAACTTGCTTCTTAGATTTTAATATCTTTAAAGAGGCAAAGACACTTTGATTCCAATATTAAATAAAGAGATTACTGGAAGGGCAGATGCATAGCTCGAGTTTGCTAGTGAATTAAGTACATGTTGCGTATCATGTATGAAACTAAACTAGACATTGTCTTCACAGTATGTAGACTTTCAAAATTTCTAAAACTTGAAGTTGATTACTAGAAAGTACATAATTGTGATAAATATCTATAATATAGAATATTCAAGTTTAATTCTATTAATGATGTGAGTGATAATATCTATGTCTAGTTAGATAATCACTACATGTGGGGTTGCTATGTGTAAGCATTAAAGAAATAAGGTGTATTTCTTACTCTACTATAGAATTAAATTGAGAGCATTGATTATAATGGTAACGGGCAAGGAAAGAAAATGGCTAAGGTTTTGATAAAGTGTCGTGGCCACGACCATAGTGAGCCATTCCTTGTACTGTAATTGTGAAACCACAATGCATATGGTATACATGAGTTGTATACAATGTGAACTTAAACTTAAGAGTCTAAGACAAGAATACATAAGGCAAGTCAAGTGTGGTTGGACTAGTCCATTGCCTACGTAATTCTATATATAAAATAGGTCCTTTAACCAAAGTTGTGTCTCGAGATATGGTTGGGGTAACATCCATTGGAATGAGACTAAAACCTTTCTTTTAAGAGAATCACCAATAGTGGGAACCCAACCTCGAATTGATTTAATCTAAAGAGGTTTAAAGGGTAACAACAAGCTATTGATATGTGGTTAGTAAGAGCACTAAATTTGTGTCTCATTCAGGATGGATTAGTGCAAACTATTACGATATAATTGAGGATGAGTATTACACTCTTAATGAAGTTCATAAAGAATAAATGTCTGTGTAATAGGGACATAAGAAGGAACTTCACCTTTGTGAACATAGGAGTGGTGCCGCTTCTAGCAAGAGTAAATGGGTTTTCTCTTGTACATGTTCACTAAACCGGGAAGAGCACAAGGCCATAATAGTGCTAACAACAGTGGATTTCTAAATGTGTTGTGGATGTTCTCATGTGTGTATTGTTTCCGATTTCAATACATAAGAGTTTTGGTTTAAGCACCAAGCCACCATTAACTCTGTTGATTTCTTGAGCAATTACACTAAAGGGAGGTTTAAGTTGAAAGACACCTTCCATTATGCATGATGGGATATCAATCAAGTGAGACATATATTATTACAACCTAGTGGGGGATTGTTGTATATATAGGTATATACAAGGATAGGTTGTAATAATGATGGTTGAGTTTGGAGAATATGGTTTCATAAAGTGAAAATTCAAGTTTTTGAATTTTCTAAGTGAAAATTTGAAATCTGAATTTTCTGGAATTTTCTAGAATTTTCTGGTGACTATTGAGAAAGATTGAAGAGGTTTCAATCTTTTGTTAACCGCTTTATGAAAAAGTAACTAACTCTCCACACTTGCCTTTTCATGAAACATAACGATGTTTCAATCTTTGTTAACCGTTTTATGAAAAAGTAACTAACTCTCCATACGTGCCTTTTCATGAAATAGGCTTATGTTCACTTAAATAAATAACTAATTCTCCATATGTGCCTTTTCATGAAATAGGCTTATGTTCACTTAAATAAATAACTAATTCTCCATACGTGTCTTTTCATGAAACATAACCCTATGGGTATAAATAGAGACTTATGTTCTCTTGAAAAACTAATTTCACAAAATCAAAAGTTGGAGAGACACAAGAAACACAAGAAATCCCATGGTCGTTCTCCAGAATTGCTATCTGTAGAACCCAACATCTTGGTTGTATCCTGGAGACAAATTTACGACAACCCTTTAGCAACAAAAGTGTGAGGGCAAATATTGTCTAAGGAAAACGATATAGTGCCTCCAAGTTATCTATTTTCTTTTGTCTTTTCTTTTAATCTTGTTCTTCCATTATTACTTTGTATAATATTCCCAACAAAAAAGTGCAACTTCAATAATCTATAGACATAATACTGTCTAAGTGCAAAAAGAAAAAGAATTAAAAAGTGAATTGAATTGAATTGTTGAATGACACTAAAGATGCTAATTTTGTTGTTAGAAAGACACTGATAGATCTCAATTTGTTAATCATTTGACTACATAATTTTAACACAATTTCAGAACTCAAAATTAAAAAATCAGAGTAAATCAATGATCAAATTAATATATTATTAAATATATAATATTATATATATATATATATATATATATATGATGCAAAATTGAATTTTCTAGAAAGTATAGAACTGTTTTAAAGAATTATTAAATAACAATCCGATCTGAGAAATGGAGGAATAGGACAAGAGGGTTTATTGTACATTCCTTTCAATAAAAAGTTTTTGAAAACGGTAATGCTATATATATACAATGTTTTTAACAAGAAGTTTCACAGTTGTTTAGCAAAAAAAAAAAGTTTCACACTTATTGGGTTAATAAACTGTGGGTGGAAGATACAGCTAACATTCATAGATCCACCTCTGTAAGTGATGGAATGTACAATAAAAAAAACCTCTTGTCCTCTCTATTTGAAAATTACTGACAAGAAAAAAATGGATACAGGAAACTCATTATGTTCTTTCTTTAGGTAATTCAAATAGAAAACATACATGATATCGTGAAACTGATCTGGGACTAGGCAAGAGGCACGGATTGGCAAAATAAAGATGAAGACCTAACCCAAGTTTTGTGTAGAAGATTTCTTTATAATATAATATATGAAATAATAGCAGTTATTAATATGTATTTATTATGATTATGCTTTTATAGATATTTATTGTGGGGCCAGAATAAGTCAGCAATCCCGGCCCACTCCAAACCAAGCCCAGAGGCCCACGCCGAGAACGCCTCCACGATCCGAGGCCCGAGGACGAAAGTTTAGAGCCCAAGATTCAAGGAGCATTGCCGAGGATGGTCACATCCTCGGTAGGCCGAGGACAGAAAGTGGGCATACGGCACACCTTTAAGGGGAGTCTCCCCAAGCATCCAAGGAGCAAATAGCAAGAACCAATCACCGGACGTTGAAGCATGGCGGAGGAGCAAGTCCCAGGCGAACTGTCACCTCCACATTAAATGCCCTCAACTAACGCTCTGGCCGCATTAATGAGGACAGGACCTCTGAACAGTGTCGTCTTGAGCGCTGCAACCCACTGGAGGTATGGGAATGCGGCTGATGGGACAGGCACTCGAGTAGAAACCGGATTGATCAACAAATGTAGGGCTAGGATCAACTGAGTGAGGAGTATATAATGTAAAAATCCCTCTTGTGAAGGGGACGGACGAAAAACCAGAGAAAAAGGAATACTGTAGCAAAGTATTCTCTCTCAACTCTTGTAACCCTTCTGAAAAGAGATAATAAGAATTTCCAGCTCCATAAGGCACGTCCGAGGAGCCACATTGTGTATTCAAACCCACGTTTTAGTTGTTAGCAACCACGTACAACCATGCATGGCCGTTGCCTTCTTTACTGAGGCCTAGCTCTTGAGCCCATACTCTACAAATTTATTGAAGGGTTAGCTGGGTTTGGGCCCACTCTCTCAATCCTTAGAGAGCGCTCGAATCCACCCCCTACATTTATTATGATGATATTTATGGTAATCTTTAATATATATTTATTTTGATTGTGTTTATATATGAAACTATCTATTTTGTTAATTAAAGAAAAACAATGTGGCAAGATTTTTATTTTTATTTTTATTTTAGAATATAAAGTATTTTAACACACACACATGAGGAGAGGAGAGAAGGTCTTAAAGAAATTGACAGTGATGTATATCCAAGAAACTGAGACTAGGAGCAAGAGGCATGGATTTGCAAAATAAAGATGAAGACCTAACCCAAGTTTTGCGTAGAAGATTTCTTTATAATATAATATATGAATATTGATAATAATGGCAGCTATTAATATGTATTTATTATGATTGTGCATTTATAGATATTTATTATGATGATATTTATGGTAATCTTTAATATATATTTATTTTGATTGTGTTTATATATGAAATTATCTATTTCGTTAATTAAAGAAAAAAATGATGTGGCAAGATTTTTTTTTTTTTTTAGAATATTAATGGTATGTTTGATAGACTGTAATATGTATTATAATGTAATAGTTATTCTTATGGTTTAGCTATTCAGTAGTTTGGTTATGTTTTAATTAAAGGGAATAATCATTCTTTATGAATAGCTATTCTTTAAAACTAGTCGCTAACCCATGTAATGCACGGGATTGTTTTAAATCAAATGTTAACATGTTCAGGTTTAAACATTTCTCAAATTTCAATTATTGAAAGCTAAATTGGCTCTAATATAAGATGAAACATGTAATATTATGAAGTAATATTAAAAATGAGATAAATACAAATATTATGAAGTAATATATTACAATAATCATAATGTGCTCTTACATTTGGTTTAATAAGTATTTCAAAGGAACCAATAAATAGAATAAATATACAATTGTATCTTCAAGCTTTATCCAATGCTTTTCAAGAGTGTATTTCCTCCCTTTCTTAGGCTCTTCTCTTTTCTCAACTTCTTCAAGCTACTTAATTTTTCGCCAAATTAGTATCAAGTAAGTATAACACCAAATTATACCAATTCATCAAAGATTTACAATGTAAAACCAAACACTCTTAATGTCAATAAATTTCATAATAACCCCACCACAATTTATTCTACAATTTGACATCCAATTCTCTTTTAACAGCATCCAATGATTCATTGTATATTAATAATTGATGAAAATTTTTAAATAATAATAATTTATATCAATAAATCAAGTAAATTTACATATGGTTTATCATATTTGTGGTTTTCTTACTAAGTCTTAGTGATACCCATTGAGAAGCTTCAAACAGGGCAAAAAAAAAAAAAAACCTTTTACAAACCTTTTCTTTTAAAGATATATAGATAATATGTCATACAATATTAATTGATTTGTGGTAAATTATGATGAAAAAAACTTCAAGACCCCAATATTTATAATTCACTTAAGTCAGAAAGTAAATTCCCAAAGTCATAATCTATTTATTCTAAAGACAACCACACAAAAATACATGTAAACACTAACAGTTCTATATAAACAAAATTAAAACTTAAAGAAATAAAAATTGAGACAAGAAGTTGAAGAATAAGAAATATTAGAAGAAATCCTTACCCCAAAATTCTCAGCCGCAAGTTCATGTTGTCTTTCCCACCATGCCTCTTGCTTTTGCACATCATTTACAAAACTCACTCTAACTTGAAACACCTAAGCAATCCCAACCAAAATGAAAATATCACCCATTGAAAAGCCATAAAAGAGTCAAACTTTACACATATAAATAGAGAAAAAAGACAAACTTTACACACATACACATATACATGGAGAAAGACAGAGACCTTACAGGTAGTGTAGATATCAATGGCTTGAGCTGAAAATTGAAAGGGGCTATACAAAGGTCTGAAATAGGTGGACAACCTAGGTGCTTTGGTTGGGATATTGAACAGTATTACCGATACAGTGGAAAGAATCAGCAAAAAAAATCAAGGTAACTCATCATATTCTAATAATTACGAAAATCCTTGTAGTAAACAAAACAAATATCATGTTGTATTGGCATGAAAAAAAAAACAATAAATAATCCAAACGAAAATAGAGGATTTCCATAAAATAAACATAAAAAAATTTCCAAGCTATTTTTTTTATTTTGACTTCACTCAGACAATTGTCGAGCACATCGGGTGATGGTTTGAAGAAAGGACACCATGCAATTCAGCTTGATCCAAAATCTACCAACTAAAAAGGGCAACTGATGATATAAACTATACAATAATTTTAAATAACAAATCACAACACAAACAGTATTACCGCTACAGTGGAAAGAATTAGCAAAAAAAATCAAGGTAACTCATCATATTCTAATAATTATGGAAGTCCTTGTAGTAAACAAAACAAATATCATGTTGTATTGGCATGAAAAAAAAAAACAATAAATAATCCAAACGAAAATAGAGGATTTCCATAAAATAAACATAAAAAATTTCCAAGCTATTTTTTATTTATTTTGACTTCACTTAGACAATTAGCACATCGGGTGATGCTTTGAAGAAAGGACACCATGCAATTCAGCTTGATCCAAAATCTACCAACTAAAAAGGGCAACTGATGATATAAACTATACAATATTTTTAAATAACAAATCACAACACAGATGGGAACATAAAAATTCAATGCGTCCAATAATTTGAATTATCTAAACCCTCTACATCTAAACCCATCAATCTATGAATTCAATTATAATTCACCCATGATCCAATTCTACGCATCACGTATGAAAATAATAATAATAGTAAAGTAATGTAAATCCAGAACCAATAACCAAAAATTAAAGAAAGAATCTTCCACCTCTAGAGGAAGAAGCCCAAGTTTGAAAACCCACTAAAGTGTTCGACTTCTACCACAATAAGATATAGAGCAGAAGAAACCATAGCCCCTAAAGTAAATACAATTAATTTTTTTTTTTGGAAAACCCTTTTTAAGGTTAGCGAACTAAAGGCCAATCATTCAGCCATAGAAACCCAAAACACCAAAAGTAAATAATAACAGGGCAGGACATTGGAGAAGAAGCTTAGGTCTGCAACCAAACAAAGAATTAAACAAAATTCCTCAAAAAATCTATTTGGGTTTCTCATAAACGACCCTAAAAGCCCAATCTTTATGACCAATCTTGAATCTACAACAATACTCCACGACTCATGGCTTCTTTGCTTAGTTTGTGGTTTTTTAGGATTGTGAGAAACCAATCAGCAAAAGGAAAAAGTAGACTTACAATTATGAAACAAAATTAAGAACCAAGGGAGTTATACACAGTAGCCATACCCTCTGCCACGGCTGGGACAGTGGTTTGTTCGGTGATGCCTTCTTTCTATCTCGGACCTGACAATGTGGGGATGGCTTCTTAGCAAGATTGATTTTCAATGTTGGGTTTTGGGGAAGGAGAAGGTAGAGAATAGAGAAGAGAAAGGAACGACAGAGCGTGGGTTTGCATTTTGGAGGAAGGATAAGGCAGAGGCGCAGAGCGTGGGTTAGGGTTTTCAAATATATATTTGCGTTTATGGGGTTTTAGAATAGGTATTTTTTTTTTTTTTTTGCGCTTATGTTTTTTTTTTTTTGGGTTGGGTTTACGTTTTTTTTTTTTTTTTTTTTTTTTAATATTGTGCTAACGTGGAAAATTGTGGGAGCTTCAAAAGTTTCGGTTTTATATATATATATATATATATATATATATATATATATTGATAAAGGATAATTATTCTTCTCTAAAAGGGTTGTAATAACTATTCCTTATCAGCTATAATCATTTCTAACATTAATATATTTCCAAATAAACAAACTTTCCGTATCCACTTAACAATTATGGAAAAAAAAAAAATCTTCAAAAAAAAACTTATCACTCTCTCAAATTTAAAAATATTATTTTCTAGGAAATATAATTGTATGAGTAAGATATTTCCTAAAATAAATCCTAAGCTTTATTCTAATGTTACAATTCACAACCAAACTCATGAAAAGGTTCAGTTATTCCATTACAATACATATATTCTTGGTAATAAAAATTACCATTTTTGTTGTAATCCACATTCAGTGTACCAAACGTGTCCTAAGTATTTTAACACACGCACACGGGAAGATGGAAGAAGGTCTTAAAGAAATTGATAATGGTGTATATCCAAAATGGCCTAACTCTTGGATATATAGTACATGCTTTAAACCTCTTTAATTCACACTCATTTTCCAATGTGGGATTAACCCATTGTTTTTTCTTTTTGAGAATACTAAGTATTAACACATACATATACGAGGAGATGGGAGAAAGTCTTAAAGAAACTGACAGTGATATATATCCAAAAATGTCTAACTCTTGGATACACAATATAGATTTTAAACCTTTTTAACTCACACTCATTTTTCAACGTGGAATTAACCCACTGTTTTTTCTTTTTGAGAATATTAAATATTTTAACACACACACAAGGAGAGGAGAGAAGATCTTAAAGAAATGACAGTGATATATATTTAAAATGGCTTAACCTTTGGCAAGATTCTAATTGAGAGTTTAAATATAGACTAGAATTTAAACTCAATTAATTACTCCCTCTATCTCAAATTGTTGGTTATGTTTAGAAAAATTAAAATTTTTAAGAAAATATCATTTAATGCATTCTCTATCTGGTAAAAATGTATAAATGGCTTTTTTTTTTTTGGAGAAAACAATAGAGAAAGAATGTTATTGACTTTTAAATAAAGTACGGGTAAAATAAATTATTTATTTATTAATTTTGGAAAGAAGACTTCATTTTGGGCATCCAAAAATTGAATAGAGGGCTAACAATTTAATGTCCTCAATGATATGGGCATTACTGCAATACTCCCCACACTTCAAAATAACAATTTAATTGCTAACCTCTACAATGTTTACAGCCAACATTTGTCTTGCGGGATATGATTTGTATACATGAGAGCAAGGTAGATGGGAAATTATTACATCGTTGATGGGAGAGAGGAAGAAGATGATGACATGGAAATCGGATAGTTAAAGCTGCATATTTTTTTCCATTTTTTCATTTTAATCAAAAGAGTTAATGCCTTAAATTACTAATTTTGAGAAAATAATAATGACTTAACCATGAATGTTTTTTCATGGAGTTGAAAATGGAAAATAATTATACACATAGCAAGTTGTGATTGGTAAAATATAGAGCGATACACAAAAAATTGTACAGGGGATTTGTATTCAAATTAATGAATACAAATCCTTTATACTATTTTTGTGAACCACTCTATATTCCACCAATAACAACTTGACATGTATTGATTTTACTTTCCTTATAAAAATAATTGGAATTGAAAATGGAAAAAAATCATACACAGCAAGTTGTGATTGGTAGAATATAGAGTGGTACAAAAAAAATGGTACAGAGAATTTGTATTCAAATTCTCTGTACTATTTTTTGTGAACCACTCTATGTTTTACCAATAACAACTTGTCTTGTATTGATTTCACTTTCCTTATAAAATAATTTGAGTTAAAAATGGGAAAAAAATCATACACATAGCAAGTTGAAAGGTTGTGTACCACTTTATGTTCTACCTAGGTTGAAAGGTTCATTTGGGTAATATATATGAGTTGTGTTCAAGTTATGCATCATGTAAATTTAAGCAATTATACACCATTCAATATTTTTTAGTTGAATGCGAATTTTGACAAAATTTGGATTACATTATCTTTTTATATTCTCCATATTTGCAAAATTTCAAGGTAATAAAAAATCAATAGCCATGTCATCAATTAATTATTTAAATTTAAGTTTTTGTAGTTTAAAATAATGCATACAAGATAAGTTTATAAATCGAATGGTAAATAATATTCAATTGATATAAAAATTGGCATGTATGTTAAGAACATATAAAACATGTAATGTATTCTAATGGTTGGATTTTCAAAATATGGAATGCAGCTGTTTCAGCTTCTCTATCTCACATTGTGCTCCAGCTGTTTTATTATGACAAGCATCTCTTTTATTTTTTCCTTTTTTTAACGCTAACATCCGTTTCTCTTCAAATTCTAACTCTTTAAATTTTTCCTTTTTTTTCTTTCACTTGGATCCCTCTCATCTTCAACAGCTTCAGCCACATTATTCTTCCGCCGTGATTCTGGATAATGTTTATAATCTTTTCACTCTTGGTGAATCTACAACTATAGAAAGAGTGAAAGAGAGAAAATAAGGTGAAAGAGAAGAAAAAAATGGCTAGTGACTATAATATTTTGGTACTTATAATTTATCTCACTTGAATTTCTTTTCATAAGATATTTTTATAAAATCTAAGATTCCTGAATATAATTAGGTGAGTGATTTTGATAACAGTTCAATCTTGTAGAATTTTTTTTTTTTTTTTTGAAAAACTTACTGCCACGATTTTGTTAAAAAAAAAAAAAAAACCCTCGTGATTTAAGAGTTAGACAAATGGAGGTTAGTTTTAGGGAAAAAATAAATAAATAAAAGGGCCATGTGTTATAATATCATTGGTGGAGCACAATGTGAGACAAAAAAGCTGAAACAGAAGATATGCGTTCCTAATATGAATTTAATAACAAATTATTGGATAGTATAACATTATTTATGGTTACACTTAATGTAACTTCACAAGAACTACACATTTTTTAGATCATAGATATTTATGAGATCCAAAGGTTAAAAAAGGTTAACTATCCATATTATCATTAAACATTTTTAATCGGGGCTTTTTGTTCACTAAAGATAATTTTTAATTGAGTTTTTTGTTTTTATACTACCAAATATTACAAAATATGAAAAACTATCTTTATATAAGATTTTTCAACAAAATAAACGGAAAGTTCATATGTCAGAAGGTTAAAAGGTTTATTTATAGGAATTTTCTTGTGAGAAATATATCATGAAGAGCAACGTTGTCAATAAAATACAAAATAAAAAATGAATTTAAAAGAAAATAATAAAGCCAAAATAATGTTATTAGTCGAAATTTGGGGAGCTTTTGCTTGTCCCATTTCCGATTATTTGCCATCTGCGGCCCATTCTAACGTTAAAAGTTAAAACTGCAGCTTCAAACTTCGTAATCTTTGTCAAATGTTACTCTTCGAATTTTCCATCAATCCAATAACATTGCGTTGTAAATGTCTAAGACAATGATGCTTTTCAATATTTTCATTCCCTGACGTTTCTTATACAAATAAACTTATAACCCATTGCTTCAACATATAGCTAGCTAGCTTAACAAAGTTGTAAGCTGCCGCCATATAGCGCAGCCACAAGGCAACAACCGTTTTGGTATCTCATAGTTTATTTTGTAGCTTACTTGCATGGTTCAATACAGAAGATATAATTTTTGGGTAGTTTTTAGGACAAAATGAGCTTTTGCCCTTTTCAACCAAATTAATTAGCCTTATGCCCTCCTTCCCAAACTAATTAGGGAAATGCCCCTCTTTTAAAACTCGATTTTTGATAAATCGAGTTAGGTCCTATAGCGGTGTTTTTAAGGACCTATAGTGACGTTTTCAAGACCTATAGTGGCGTTTTGTAACTCGATTTATATGAAATCGAGTTATAGGTAAAAAAAATTAAAAAAATTACCTATAACTCGATTTAATGGAAGTCGAGTTAAAAAACGTCACTATAGGTTTTGAAAACGTCACTATAGGTCCTTAAAAACGCCGCTATAGGGCTCCAGATTTTTTTTTTTTTTTTTTTATAACTCAATTTTAAGAAAATCGAGTTTTAAAAGAAGGACATTTCCCTATTTAATTTGGAAAGGAGGGCATAAGGCTAATTAATTTGGTTGAAAAGGGCAGAAGCCCATTTTGTCCGTAGTTTTTATGTTAAATATGTAACAAAAAACTAAAAGTAACATTAATTTTTTTAATTATATAAAAAAAAATCTGAGACAAAAAGTAAAAAGTTAAAATAGCTTTTAGCCAAATAGACATTTTAGTCAGCAATTAAGTATAGGATGTCATTGCTCAATCGGCAACAACAGCATGGTCGTGGAACGCTCGAAACAAGTTCGTATATGGAGAATCCAGGTTCAGTCAGGTTAGATATTAGAGGTTGGAGGGAAGTTATAGAGAGATTTTCATAAGGCCAATCAAAGCAGAAAACCAAGTTCACAACCATACGTAGATGCATGAACCCCAACACGTAAAGTAAAGTTGATTTTTTGAAGCTTCCAATCTTGATACATCGTACTCCATTTTATTTTGTTCAAGAAGTTTATGGGATCATTGATTCTCGTACACTCCTTATATTGCACATTGTTCATAAATCATCCAATATTTCATGGTTTAAATTTAAACATGAATAAAAATTGTGTACATCACGTGTAAAATTATAAACATTCTGTTTTGGAATGAATATCAATGAGTGTGTGTACGAACAATTTCCCAAGTTTATGACACTCTATTGTGCGTAAGGAATGGGATTGCCACATGTAAGCTTGCAAAATTGGATCCACACCTATCAATCTGCCCCAACCTTGAAGAAAAAAAGGGAATGGATAATAGGAACAGCGCGCAACTTGTTTTAATCAAATGAGTTTCTAACTTGCACCCGATTTTGATATGACACCATTAGGTCAAACCCATACCATCCTACTGAGCTGAACCTATATCTAATCCATTCGGAAAACTTTTATTATAAAATTTTAAATTTAATTCCTTTTTCTCATTTTCAATATATGTTTAATTGCTATATATTAAATTTGTTATATTGTAGATACTAATCACACTATCTAGGGACGCGTGGAACCAGAACTTGGAGTTAGAGGGGCAACTCTATTGTTGTCCTCTAGCTTTGTTGCTTCTTAGCTACTGAGTGTTTTTTGTTTTTTGTTTTGTTTTTGTTTTTTTGTTTTGTGTGTGTGTGTCTTTGATGGGTAAAATTGATTGATTAAGCTTTATTTTTTTTAACTTTGTTATTGTCAATTTTTGTTGTTGGACTAATTGTTTTGGACTTGTATATTTTGTTTTAGATTTTAGAGTTATAAATTTTTTTATAATCTTTAAAAAGATAGGAAAAATGTTAAAATTACAAATTTTTTTACAAATTATTGATATGATGAGTGGTTATTAGTAAGTAAAAAAGTAATGTAAGTGGCGAGCCTAGATGTGAACTAATAATAATTTGTACCTTAACAGTTTGTAAAAATGTTGTAGAAAAGTTTGTGGTTATAGTATTACTTTTAAAAGAATCAACTATATTGTTTAGGGGGGAAAAATGTAATTTAAATAACAAAATTGCTAAAAGTAGTACCTATATCTATACTAGTAATTTTAAAAAAAAAAAAAATTTGAGGGGGGCCATTGCCCCCCAAAGCCCAAGTATGCCTCTGTCCCTGACACTATCTGTCAACTTAACAAGCAATTCTCAAATATAAATGTTTTCAGTGTTGACTACTAATGTTGAGTAGTTATTTTTTTTTCTAAGTTCATTATAGGTTTTCTTCCTAATTATTTACCCTTTTTTTTCTTTATCTATCATTTTATATTTCAATATTAAATGTGTATATAATATTGTATGGGTTTGGATTTTTTTTTTTTTTTTTAAGTTTTTTGCTTATTTGCTTATGTATACTACAAGAAAAAAGACCTATTACAACAAATTTTATTGCAATAAAAAATAATAATATAGTAATATATATACTATTGCATCTCTAGGTTGTTTTTTTTTTTGGTTGTAATAGTAATTTAAATTTATTGCATTAACTTGAGATTGTAGCAAGAATTACTATGTTACATCTAAAGGTGTTGTTGTAATAGTTAATCTTTATTTTACATTGAAATATGTTGTTACAATAGGTAATATTTTATTTCATATCAAACTATATCGTTGTAATAGGTTAAATCCTTATTTCACATCTAATTACTTTGATGTAATAGAATAATTGAGTAGTGGGAAAATTTGAGAAATTTGCACTACTTAATTTTTTTTTTTTTTTTAATCTCAATTTCCTCTCTCACCCATGTCTATTCTTTTTTTTTTTTTTTTCTCATTTAAGTTTCCCTCTTTCTCTCACCCACATCTATCTCCCTTTTATTTTATTTTATTTTTTATTTTTTTATCTCATATCTCTCTCTCTCTCTCTCTCTCTCTCTCTCTCTCTCTCTCTCTCTCTCTCTCTCAGTTTCCCTCTTTCTCTCACCCATATCTACCTCCCTAATTTTTCTCATATCTCTTTCTCTCTCTAACATCTTAATTTCCCTCTTTCTCTTACCCACACCTATCTCAAAATTCAAATTTATCTACTAACTACAAATTTTATCTCTCAAATTTACATATCTCTCTCTCTCTCATATCTATTGACTCCAATTTTTCTATGAAATTTTATCCTCTCTTTCATAGTCTACTTGGAGAGACTGAATATCTATTTCTCGATTTTCTTTGTAGTTTTGATAATTGGTTTAAGGACTTTCTCTCTGATTTTCAGGTAATCTTTTGGCTCTTTTTAAATTTTAATTTGATTTTTCTTTGTTTGTATAGTCTTCAAGTAGCAATGGTGTTTTTTTTTTTTCTTTTTTCTTTTGAGAATTAGTGATGGTGTATATTGGTGTCATTGTGTTGCATATATATATATATATATATATATGGTGTCTTTCAACTTTACACTTATTTTCTTTTTCTTTTTCCAAAATAGGTGGAAGTCAATGAAATAGTCATGAAGCATGCTTGGATAGCACTTTTTGGAATAAACTTTTCTTACATGTCGTATTGATTTTTACATACTTTTCGAAACTATGTGCCTGAATGTAAACTCAACAAGTTGTTTATAATTGTATATATTTGTATTTTTTGACATATCTATTGAGCTGAAGTACTTCGACTTTTGCATCTTTTATGTGTATCTCTAATTTGTTAGTGTTGTTCCTAGATATGGTGTTTGAATTGCAAAACAGGTTAATGGAAAAATTATTTATTTAAAAAAAAAAATCTCAACCTATTGCAATGAGGTTATTGAAGTAATAGCTTATTGCATCGACCTAATCGTTGCAAAATATGTGGAATTTATTGCAACAAAATTTAGTGTTACATAAATCTATTGCCTCATACTTTATTACAATGGCTTGCATCTACTTTTTTTGTCATTGCAATAGCACCTTATTACAACCACTTAGTTGTTATTGCAACGACTTTTTTCATTGTAATAAGTTTTTTTTTTTCCTTGCAAACAATAGCTTTTTTAAAAGTCTCAATTTTTTTTTAAAGTACAATTATAATTTTGCTAACTTTCTTTCAATAGATAAGTAAATAGGTTTTTAGCAAAAAGTTAATCCAAAATCACACTTAGTTATAGGTGATTTAACTTTATTTCATATTCAATGTATAAAATGTATACAATTTTTTTTACAAAAGCACAATGGTCATTTTTTTATACAAATTATAACATTACATTAAACTTGTCATACCTTCTTTGGTATGGCCTTGAGAAACCTCTGTAAACACTTGATTTTGCACCCATGATTTAATCAAGGAGAATTAATGACTTGAAATGATAATTCATGTACCCCAAAAATCATGATTACATTACATGCATTGATTTGTTCTTGCATTACATACATCACTTTGTTCTTGCATTACATGCACCAATTCATTCATGGCATATCATAAAAATGATCTTGAGATTCTAATGGTCGTAATGGTATGTTAGGTTTCCAAATCAAACCATCGGATCGAAAGATATCGCATAATCAAGTTTGCACGGTCAGCATGCATTGTGTCTAGGTAGAGTCGATCACACACGATTAATTTAAATTAATTTTGTGATTGGTTGATAATTAGTGTTTAAAATAGGATTGCATGCATAGGAATAAAAGGGATGATTGGATAACAATAAAATTGTGGATAATCTGAACTTTATCAAGATTTATTTTAGGGTATTTATCTATAAGATAAGTATTCTTGAAAAAGCCTGAATTATCCAGAAAAGAGATAAAAATTATAGACTAAGGATGAAAACAAGTCTAAGTACAGGGACCGGATAAAAAAAACCCTAAAAAGAGAGTTCAAAATGCACCCGAACAAGAAAGAACGTTCGGCATCCAAGAGCACCATTTGGCACTTTTGGAGTGCTGAATGGCACATTAAAAGGGCCAAATGGTCACCTTTTGGGTTTTGGCCCAACTCCCTTTGGGTGACAATAAGGCACACACTTTTCGAACTTTTCGCGGAAGGATGCGTCCGAATTCTCATCCTAATTGTCTGTGCCTATTTTTTAGAATCTTCTGGCTTCTATAAATAGAGACTGAATCTCAAAATTCAGCACTTTTTTTGACACTCTAAGAGGCATACGTTTTAGGCTCTCAAATTGCTCATATTTGCTGATCCTCTCTGATATTTGCTGCTAAAATTAGGGTTTTTAGGTTTCAAAGATAATTGAATAAGTTTCTTTGAACCCTAAAATATCCTCTCAAGAACAAGGAGTACTCATGCAAGAGATTGTTTTCAATCACCCTATTCTTTTTATGCTTCTTGTTTATGATGATGCATGTTTTTTTTCATAACATGATTTATTAACTATTGTTTTGTTTAAAGCACGATCTTGAATTTCTTGTATATAATTGTTACAAAGTCTTTCTTAATTTCAATTATCTGCATATAACCAATTAATTTTTCTTGAAATCAAAAACAGATCTACATCTTTCCTAGATGTAGATTTGAATTTTTCTTAAAATAAAAATGGATCTACATCTTTCTTAGATGTAGATCTAAATTTTTCTTAATCAAAAAACAGATCTGCATTTTCATTAGATGCAGATCTGAATTTTTCTCAAATCAAAAACTGATCTGTATCTCTTATAGATGCATATATGATTTTTTTTAAAACATATGCTGATTTTGAAACAAAGAAAAAGATTATGTATGATTGTGTTTATGGTTATTTTTGTTTTGATTGTTTCATAATGTATAAATTTATGTTATGAGTAAAATTCTCTTCATAAAAAAATCTTTTTCATTTTTTAAACATATAAAAACAGATCTGGTTTTTCTGTCATAAAAAAAAATCATCTTTTTAGTTCTTAAAAACAGATCTGATCTTTTATAAATTAAAAACCATTTTTTTTATAAGTTCTTAATTTGATATTTTTCAAATTAAAAGACTTTGTTTTATGTAATAAAAAAAACAAATCTGAATTTTTATCTCCAAAAAACCATTTTTTTTCTACATATTACAAATCAAATCTGGCACTTTTGACAAATTAAACTCATTTTTTTTAAAATCCCTAAAACAGATCTGAACTTTTTTTTAACAAAGAAGAGACTTCATTCAAACATAAATTTATGTGATTTAGTTTTTGTTTCACATGTTCAACATATCATTCATGACATGCATAAATGTGGTGCATAAGTCACAACAGTCTAGAAGACCAGACTCTGTCTGGGCGGAATGGGTGTCTAACATCTTCCCATTCCATAACCTAGCCTCTGAATTTAGGTCTTTGGATAAGTAGATCTAAGTCTTGTCTTTATTTTATTTTGGGTAGAATGTAACTAGGACAAAAAGTCATGTAATTATTTGGTAGTTTGTAACTAGGACCCAAAGCCATATAATTTTCAATTTTTCAATTATGTAATTTTTATTCAATCAATGAAAGGATGTTATTCAGTCATGTCGTATTTAGTTTTTCTTATTTTTCGTATAAAAAATAAGTGGCGACTCTACACCACTTACCCAAAAAGAGAGGTGTCCTAAAAAACACTCCAAAAAATCTTTTTTTTTAGAGGCCTAATTTTCCTGATCTCTCACAACCTCCTCTTCCATGCTCTCTAGTGGACTGAGAACTTTGAATTTTTTTTCCATAATTGGGAGAGTTATAATCATTTCTTCCTCTGGATCCTCTAGATATTCGTCGACCACATCCATGTCTTTGGCCTCTTTGGCTACTTTCGGGCCACCTTTTCTCATTCAAGGTGAGCTTAGATTGTAGGAGTTGCTCCAAGGCCCTTGCTTCTTTTTGTTAAGCCCTCCTTCATGGGCTAATAAAGATCCCAAGAGTTGGTTAATTGTTATTGACTCCAAGTCTTATGAGTCATGAATCGTCACAATGATTTATTCAAACTTGGAATTCAAGGAATAGAGAAATTTTTTTTCTACCACACGGGCATTATCTGAGTTGTTACCATATTTTTTTTAATTGATTAATAATGATCTACACCGTTGAAAAATAATTAGAAATTGATTCAAATTCTTTCCTGTGCTACCTTTCAAACTTTCCTCTCAATGTTTGAAAGACAGGCTTTTTTCACCTTATCAACTTCCTTTAGAAAGTTTTTAAGAATCTTCCATGTACGCTTGTTTGAATGAAGTTGCATTTGCAACTTTCTTGAATATATTTTCATCCAAACCTTGATATTTTAAGGTAAGAATTTTTTGATATTTCTTCTGAGTCTTTTGTAAGGCTTCCTTTTGATTTGGAGTCAAAGATGCTTCATGTGAGTCCTTATAACCTCTCTCCACAATCTCCATGCATCTTAGGATCCAAGTAATGTCTTTTGGGATCCAAATAATGCCTTTATTTGGATACTTCAATTATCAAAATTTTCTTTGATAAGTTGGGGAATTTAGAATGATTTGATCCCGATGGCAATAGTCACTCTCACTACAAACTGATATGCTCTAATACCACTTTGATAGGAATTAGTAGGCCTTTCCCCACTTGCAGTCCCAAACACTCACACTAATCAAAGAAAGTGACTCACACACACAAAGCCCCCACAAAGAAAGAGAGTGTGGAAGAGGAAGAGTAAGAGAACTCTTTGAGATTGATGGGTGCATGAGGTATATATACTATACCATCAAGTCTTTTAACTCCCAAGACATTTATTTTCTAAACTCATACATTTATAAAAACACACACATAACTTCGGGAAACCCCCAACATGCATTTAAAATCTTGTTTAATATATAAAACTCACATTATTAATGAAAGTTTGATAATAAAAAAATACAAACAAGTTTAACTTCTAACAAAGGGGGCAACCCTTGGCTCTGCGCTGCCCTTATGTAAAACAATGATTGGCTCCCTCACTTCATCAATCAAATACTATAATGACTTCAAACCCTGCACATTAAATAAAAATCAAAACCACAAAAACCAAAAGAAAAATTAAGGGGCTGATGGGGAAAAATGAAAATGAAGAATGACAATAGAGACTCACTGCTGGAATTCTATGTTAATGAATGAAGCCGAAGGGTTGGCTATCATCCCAAATGCAGTTGTAGAAAGAACCATGGTAGCACCACTCCGGGAAGGCCTAGAAACTGAAGTAAGTGCACGATCAACAATCTTTATTTGAATTGTCTGGCCTGGTTTGCAAGTTCTAGGGTGAGCCGCGCTTATGCACCGCACTAAATACTGTCTCCCACAGGCGGCACCATTGTCCCATATCCCCTCGCCGGCCGATGCGAACAGGTTGCTCGAGGGGAACTGTGAAGCATCATTTCCATAACAAGCTGTGGCTGTGTAATAAGACAAAAGAAAAAAAGAAAAAATAAATAAACAGTTCAAAGTTTTGAATCACTGTAGTTATGGAAGTTATTTATGAAGTCACATTTGATTTGTCCAGTGTCACTTACGTAAATATGGGGTTTTATATTGGGCAGCTGTGCCAACATCAGCATGAGAGAGATAAAAAAGCGCTGCCAGAATTACAAATAGGCTTTGAAAAAAAAGTTGAAGCTTCGCCATTCCTGCGTAGAGACTGAGAGGGAAATTTTAGGAAAATCGTTTCCTTTGTGAATGCCAATGAGAATAATCTCAGGAATGATGCAAAGTTAACTTAATCAGGTATATATTATGAACCAATAAGTCTAGATGTGATAATGAATGGTATGGGACCGTATCCTTACCAGCTATGATGACTGCCTTTGGAAAGAACACGATGAAAACAAAGACACTGATAGCTAGAATTAGTGGTAAACTAATTACTGCCATATATTTGGCATCACTAGCTACTAAAACACTGCAGCTCGGTCAAAGTAACAACCTCCCTAATTTGCAATGGAAAATAACTCATTAAACCCTCAAAAAAAAGAAAAAAACAACTTAAACACAGTACTAACAACACAAGAAGTACCATATTCAACCTAGCTAGAAATAAGGTTATGAAGTAACATTTTTATTATGGATTCTAATTAGTTCAATTAATAAAGTTTTTTATTGTTGAATAAATATCTAAGATTTAAACTCAGCTTATGTCAAAAATTGATTGGTATTATAGCCTATAATAAAAGAAAATCGTCACCTTAAGCTGAAATTCTATCTTATTAAAAAAAAAAAAAAAAATCATGTGGCCTAATGTGCAGTTCCAAGTAGCCCCGTCTAGCTATTCAGGAAGCACCGGCTGGACAGCAAATGGCAAAGCAGGCCACGAGATCATACATTAGAGCAATCTGGCATTGAAATTAAAAATATATTATGAGAGCGACGTTCTCAATTTTTAAAATAAAAAATTAGCTAATAAATTATTTATAAAGAAAAAACACAGCCCCCAATTATCTGCCATCTGCTTCTAAGTTCTGAGTTCTGACCTTAAAACTGCCGCTCCCAACTTCGAAATCCTTGTCAAATAATATTGTGTTGTAAATATCTTCCACCAATCCAATAACATTGTGTTGTAAATATCTCAGACAAGAGCTATGCTTGTGCCACTTTATGTTACGCTAGCATAGCTCCTAAGACAATGATGTTTGTCAATATTTTCAGTCCCCAACATATATTAAACTGAATTTGGAATTTAATCGTGAGAAATAAAGTCTATAATTAATGATAATATCAACCTCCACCACGATACATCTAAAACCATTTGCATAGAAACTATATGCAAATTTTGCATTTGGATGGAAATTAGAAACTCTACTCTATTATTAAAAGTTTTGTAGTTTGGTAGCATTACGCAATCTCCTTTATAAGAAGAAATATGATTTGAATTCTTCCTCCAAAACTTATTATTATAACAATTGAATGGTAAAAAACAAGTGCAACTTCAATAATCTATAGGCATAATACTGTCTAAGTGCAAAAAGAAAAAGAATTAAAAAGTGAATTGAATTGAATTTTTGAATGACACTCAAGATTCTAATTTTTTTGTTAGAAAGGCACCGATAGATCTCAATTTCAGAACTCAAAATTAGAAAGAACAGAGTACATCAATGATCAAATTAATATATATATATATATATATATGCAAAATTGATATTTCTAAAACATATAGAACTAAATTAAAGAATTATTAAATAACAATCCAATCAGTGAAATGGAGGAAATAGATAACTTGAAACGGATAGGACAAGAGGGTTTATTGTACATTCCTTCCAATGAAAAGTTATTGAAAACAGTGATGACATAGATAAAATGTTTTTAACAAAGAAGTTTCACAGTTATTAAGTTAATAAACTGTGAGAGGAAGATACAACTGATATTCATGGATCCACTACTGTGAGTGATGGAATGTACAATAAAAAACCCTCTTGTCCTCTCTATTTGAAAATTACTGACAAGAAAAGAATGGATACAAGCAACTCAGTATGTTCTCTCTTTAAGTAAGTCAAATAGAAAACATACATTATATCGTGAAACTGATCTGGGACTGGGAACAAGAGGCACGGATTGGCAAAATAAAGATGAAGGCTTAACCCAAGTTTTAAGCAGAAGATTTCTTTGTAATATAAAATATGAATTTTGATAATAATGATAGTAATTAATAGATATTTATTATGATTTTACTTTTATAGATATTTATTATGATAGATTTATGGTAATCATTAATAGATATTTATTGCAATTGTGCTTATATATGAAACTATCTATTCTATTAATTAAAGAAAAAGAAAAAAAACAATGTGGTAAGATTCTAATTACGGATTTAAATATATAATAAAATTTAAACTCAATTAACTACTTCTGTCCCAAATTGAAATTGTTGGTTATGTTTAGAAAATTTAACTTTTTAAAAGATAACCAATTAATGAATTGTCTATTAGGAAAAAATGTACAAATTTTCAAAACTTTCCTTATTAATTTAAGCAATAGAGAAAGAATGGTATTGACTTTTTTTAAAAATAAAGTAAAGGTAAGATAAAATTTCATTTATTAATTTTAAAAAGATGACTTCATTTTGGGACATCCCAAAATTGAATAGAGGGCCAACAATTTGCGATAGAGGGAGTAGAATATTGATTAATTTTGAGGACTCAAAAACTTAGGTGGCAAAATATTATAAGGTCAAACAATTGTAGGTATTTATTATGATTTTATTTGTATACTGAACTATCTATCTTATCAATTAAAGAAAATATAGTGTAACAAGATTCTAATTGCGAGTTTAAATGTAGAATAAAATTTAAACTCAATTAATTAGAATATTGATGTGTAAAGTTGTGAAGCTTCAAAAACTTATGTGGCAAAATGCTATAGGGTTAACCAAAAGTTAGATATCTTTGGTTTTAAGATAATTATTAATAGAAATTTATTTTAATTGTGTTTGTATATGAAATATAAAATATGAAATTTGATAATAATGGTAGTTATTATGATTGTGCTTTTATAGACATTTATTAATGAGTAATGCTACAGACATAAATTATTTTACAACATTTTTACAAACTGTTGATGTGACTAACTTTATACTGGTTCTCATCTAGATCTACCACTAACATCACTTTTTCATTGACTAATAACCACTCGTCACATCAGTAGTTTGTAAATTTTTTTGTGATACATTGAGTTTGTAGCTCTAGCATTTTCCTTTATTAATTATGATAATTATTATTAATAGATATTTATCATAATAATTATTAGGTATTTATTATATGATATAGTTAGTTTTGGTAATTATTAATAGATATTTATTATTACTAGTATATGGAATTATCTATTTTATTAATTAAAGAAAGAGTAATGCTACAGACAAAAATTATTTTACAACATTTATACAAATGGTTGATGTGGTGTTATGAACCTAGTGGTTCCTAATGGGGACGGTAGGAATTGTAGAGAATTGACGGGAATTGTAAAGAATCATTAACTTAATTGTAGTCACCATCCATAGAGAAAAAAAGAGATTAAGAGAGAAATATGCACTGATGCACTAAGCAATTAGTTTATTCTTCAATATCCAAAATGCTATGGATTACAAGTATTTATACAAGTTGCTTACCAAATAACCAAATAACAACTTGTAGCTAACTTGGCTCAACTTGTTGCAATCTTACAACCAACTAACTAACTAAATGCAACATTACAACAATGATTATTTATATGCCTAAAGGGTTCCTAACATTTCCCTCCCCTTTACAAAACCTTGTCCTCAAGGTTTTCTTGTAATATTCATGAGGGGTGATCGGCCACAACACCAATACTCCAAGGCGTCTTGACCATCGAACACACCAAGAACTCCACAGCAATTAATCACAACCCATAACTTGAGCAAGTAGTTTTCATTATTGTCCAAACCCCCACATGAATATTTATGGTTGGATCTTCTAGGAGTTCTTTCAAGACCTGAAATGTTTGATTGACACAAATTGGACAGCCACCAATTGAATGGGCTGCTCTATGATAGTATGTTTTATGATAACAACAGTACACCTGATCAATGTTTCCATCCAAGCAAAAATATGCAAGTGGCCAAATATTTTTCGGACATCCATGCACCATAAGCTCAAGATTGTTACACTTGTAATCACATATTTTAGCTGTACAATTTTCACAAGCATTTTCCTTGGGAAAAAACTTTGTTTTTGTTAGAAATACTGAATGTAATTGTATTGTATTTCATTATGAAAGAATATACATAGGTGCCTTTATATAGGAGGCATATGCGTGCTATACAAGTAACCTAACTGGGCCTAAAGCCCACAATATAATATACACGTTAACAGCCCCCCTCAAACTCAAGGTGGATGTGAGACCAGCTTGAGGTTGTCAACCAAAGTACGAAGGTGTCCCTTAGGATGTGACTTTGTGAAGATATCTGCAAGTTGATCTTTAGAGGAGACTGAGATCAGCTTGAGAGCACCATGGACAAAATGAAAATGGATAAAATGACAATCGATCTCGATGTGTTTAGTCCGTTCATGGAAGACATCATTGTGAGCAATATGAATAGCACTCTGGTTGTCACAATAAAGAGGAGTAGCAGAGGATGTAGACACACCTAAGTCTTTGAGAAGCCATCGTAGCCAAAGGAGCTCAGATGTGGTATCAGCAAGGGCACGATATTCTGCTTCAGTACTGGAGCGGGCCACATGAGTTTGTTTCTTACTTCGCCAAGAAATCAGAGAAGAACCAAGAAAAAAGCAATAACCAGTGGTGGACCTGCGATTAGTGGGATCTCCTGCCCAATCAGCATCAGAAAATGCACGGAGAATAAGAGGAGATTGTGCAGAATAGAAAAGACCATGGAAGAGAGTGTCTTTTAGGTATCGAAGAATGCGCAGAACAGCAGCATAATGAGTCGATCGTGATGTAGACAGATACTGGCTCACCTAGTGAACAGCATAGGAAATGTCTGGACGAGTGACAGTGAGATAAACTAAGCTGCCAACCAAGCGTTTGTAAAGAGAATGATTAGACAATGGTTTCCCCCCTGAGGGAGTCAGATGCGCATTAAGCTCAACTGGAGTGTCAACAATCTTGCTATCAGTGAGTCCAGCTCGAGACAAGAGTTCTGAGGCATACTTGGCTTGAGTAATATAAAGTCCATCTGTAGAATGAGTGATTTCAAGACCTAAGAAGTAGCTGAGATGTCCAAGATCTTTTATCTTAAACTGTTGACTGAGAAAAACCTTGAGTTCTTGAATGCCACTGAGGTCATCACCAGTTATGATCATATCATCCACATATAGGAGAAGTAAAATAGTGCCTTTGTCAGTGCGATGAAGAAATAAGGCAGAATCATAATGACTGGCCATGTAACCCAAGTGAGAGATGGTAGAGCTGAATTTGGCAAACCAAGCTCATGGAGCTTGTTTAAGGCCATAAAGTGCACGTCGAATGTGACAAACTTTGTTTGAGTCAACAGAGAGGGTTGCATATACACTTCTTCACTTAAATCCCCATTAAGGAATGTATTTTTGACATCCATCTGAAAAAGGTCCCATTTACTGGAAGCAGCAACAGCTAAGAGGGCACGAACAGATGAGATACGAGTAACCGGAGCAAAGGTCTCTTCATAATCAATCCCATACTCTTGTGTAACACCTTTTGCAACAAGACAAGCTTTGTAGCGCTCAATGGACCCATTAGAATGAGTCTTAATCTTATAGATCCACTTACAACCAACCACAGATTTCCCAAGAGGAAGTGTCACCAAATCCCAAGTATGGTTTTTAGATAATGCATCAAGTTCCTCTTTCATTGCAATCTGCCATAAAGGGTCAGTGGAAGTCTCACGATAGGTGTGAGGCTCGTGTAGTGTAGCAAGGGCAGTGTAACAATGATAGTCAAGTAAATGTGTAGGAATAGATCTTACCCGAGTTAAGTGACGAGGTGGAATGTCTTGTGCAAGATCTTCAGGTGGAGCAGGAGCAGGAGACCCAAGCTCAGGATTGGGGTTGGGTAGCTCGTCTTCAACCTGTTCATCTTCCACCTGTTCATTAAAGGGTGAACTAGGAAAGGGATCAGTGATATCTGGTGGTTGGACAGAGAAGTCTACAGCAACAGAATCAGGAGCAACTATAGGAGGATCAGGAGCAACTACAGAAGGAATATGTGCCTCATTTGGAAAAAGATCTAATACAGAGGAGGAAGACAGGGAAGCATTGAAATGAGAGAGCTCGACAAAAAGGCGATGTTCCCAAAAGACAACATTGCGGGAGATACAAAGACGTTGAGAGACAGGATCATAACACCTATACCCCTTTTGAGTTTCGCCATAGCCAAGAAAACAACAAAACCTTGACCGAGGCTCAAGTTTGTTATGTTCATGTGGCTGAAGAAGAACGAAACAAGCAGAACCGAAGGAGCGAAGGTGGTGATAGTCTGGAGGTGACCCAAAAAGGCGCTCATATGGAGTTTGATTTTGGATAACAGGACTCGGAATGCGATTAATAGTATGAATAGCATGAAGAGCAGCTTCACCCCAAAAAGGCGCAGGAATTTTGGCAGAGAGAAGGAGAGCATGAACAGTGTCAAGAATATGACGAAATTTTCGTTCGGCTCTACCATTTTGCTGAGAGGTACCTGGACAAGTTAGTTGATGAACAGTGCCATAGGAATGCAAAATAGCTTGAAAAGCATATTGAGTATATTCAAGAGCATTATCAGATCGAAAAATTTTGATGCATCTGGAAAACTAAGTTTCAACCATTTTTGCAAAATTAGAATATACTTCCAATTATTCAGAACAATGTTTCATATTAAAAATCCAGCTATAGCGAGAGTAATCATCAACAAAGACAACAAAATATCTAGACCCACCAATACTAGAGACAGGGGACAGCCCCCAAACATCAGAATGAATAAGGTCAAAGATATCAGTGGATATTGATTTACTAGTATTGAAAGGCAAAGCTGGTTGTTTTCCTAACTGACATGAAACGCAATCAAAATTTTCTGTAGACACTGAACCTAACAAACCTCTAGAAGCCAATTGTTGTACCTGAGAGGAAGATGCGTGACCAAGTCGAGCATGCCAAAGTGCAAGGGAAGGAGTGGAAGAAACTGCAGCAGCTGCAGCAATAGAAACAGGAGCAACAAGTGGAAGACGAAGGTTGTCTACGGGAAACATACACCCAACTCTGGGACCGGTCCCAAGCTCTTGTCCCGTCCTAGGATCCTGCACAATGCACCCAGAGTAATCAAAGGTAATGCGATAACCCAACTCAGCTAATTGTCCCACAGAAAATAAATTATAAGAAAGGTCAGGAACATTAAAAACTCCAGGAACCGAGAGGTTGGAAGTTGAAACTGAACCTATATTATGACTAGACATTGTGGAACCATTTGCTGTGCGAATATTAAGAGAGTGCGGTGCAGGTTTAAGGTCAGAAAATAAGGACGAGTGAGGTGTCATGTGATTGCAACAAGCAGAATCCATAAGCCAAGAGGTAGGAGACATACCAGATAAAGCTGAGAGAGAAGAGGAATAAGATGCATTACCAACCATACGAATGACATTGGCGATGATATTTATAAGGTCATCTCTGGAAATGGAGAAAGTGGATCCCGAAGACTTAGAATGTGCAGAGACAGGAGCCATTGGTTGGACACTCTCAGTGTTAGCAACAGTAGCAGCAGAAATTGAGACAGCTGATTTGTTGTGATGATAGCAAGTCTCAATATTGTGGCCAAAACGTTTGCAAAATTTGCAAAAATGTTTGATGGATTGGCAGCGATGATTGTTGCAATAAGAAGAAGTCCTACCCTTATTCTTCATTTAGAAGCAAAATATGTAAAAATGGACTGCAAAAATGAAATCTACGCGAAAAACTGGGTAAGGAGGACCTGGACTGCAAAAGTCAACGGTCAACGGTCAAAGTCAACTCCTGTGATGACGTCAGCAAGATGACATAATCTGATGACGTCAGCTAAGGCTTACGTGGATGCTGACGTGGCAATGATGACTTCAGAGATGACGTCAGCAGGTGACCCAGCAGCGCGTGGGGCGCATGAGGCATGTGAGGCACGTGGTCAGTCTTCGCCAAAGCTTTTGGTGGTGCGTGAGAGCGCGTTCCAAGTCCGATAAGGCCGGTTCTTTTCCGATGATGTAGATCGGAGAAAGACGATACCGATGACGACGGCGGTGAGTTAATCGGAGCAATAGGGAGGTGCGTGTGGCGCGTGGAAGAAACTTCCGATTCTGTGAACGGCGCGTGGAGGATCAGATGATGAATTTTCTGGCTGATTTGTGTAGACCGGTTGAAAATCTACAGGTTGATATGTCTTATGTCTTAATCGAAGGTCCGATGTGGAAGATCCGACGGAGGCAGTGATCTTGGTGGTGGTGATCGGGCTTCTGACGGTGAAGATTCAACCTTGGTCACCTTTGACAGTGGTGAAGCAGTCAGAAGAGGGCACGGAAAAGGTTTACTGACCGAAGAAGTCGAGGCAGCGGAAAATACCAACAAAGACAAGACTGTAAGACACAAGAAAATTAGACCAGTGGCTCTGATACTATGTTAGAAATATTGAATGTAATTGTATTGTATTTCATTATGAAAGAATATACATAGGTGCCTTTATATAAGAGGCATATATGTGCTATACAAGTAAATATGTGTTATACAAGTAACCTAATTGGGCCTAAGGCCTACAATATAATATACACGTTAACAGTTTTTATGAAAAATTGATCAGCTCCTTTTGTCCAATTCTCGTAAGACCAGTTGGAAGAAATGAGCTATATCATACTTCTCGTCATCTATCCCACTAGATCTTCTTCCAAAACATTACCATTAAACGTTGGAAATGGCACTCCCAGTTCAATCTTTAACTGGTTCTTAACACATTCAGCAGAATTTAGAAGTTGATAACCGTATAAATCTAATCCTTTCCTAAAAACAGGATCTATTCCGATTAAGAAACTACACTTTTCTTGTTACAAAGGCCATACACGTCCCTAATGACTTTGAGTCATTTCTTAAAACCACACTAGTACATTTAAGGACCTTAGCTTGATGGTTAGGACCCCAAGAAACTTTCTTTAATTCCTCCTCTTTGATGAGAGCAACTTCTTCATAAGTAATTATCTCATTACAATCAAATTCAGAACGTTGATCCCAATTTATACCTGACTCCTTAAAAAAATTCTGATCGGCTTGGCTATAGAACCTGACATTTATGGTACTATTGCCACCAAGAACTCGTCCTCTTTCTCATGGATAGCCATCAACCCCCCCCCCCCCCCCCCCCCCCTCCATTTTTGAAAGAGCTGGATGACAAAAAATCAAAAACGTCATTTATGACTTCCCCTGCAGCATATGTGCAATTTGCATTCATTGGTCCTTGTTCAAGACCAACATTTTTTGGTTCTTGTGGCCTCTTTAGTTCTTGAAAGATCATCATCACCCTCTTTGTTGGCTTTATGGACTGAATTGGACATGCAAAAGCATTTTCATTTTTGGATACACTAAGCTGCATTGGAACCTGAAAGAGGCGAGACTGCACATGGCATTCAAGGGCAGCATGTACATGGACATCATCATCCACTTTGACATACAAATCAGCATCTCGGTTGGTAACTGTAGATGTTGGTTCTTGGAACTTAATTTTCTCTGAGTTCTATTGAATAAAGAGGTTGTAACTCTTTTTTAGACATGTTCTCAAGATTCTCTTGCAATCTTGAGAGCTCTTCTTTCATGACTTTTTTAGATTTAGCCAAGGCCTTGACTTTCTCTAAAACTTCATTGACCATGTGCCGTAATTCTTTCAAGATTGCACATAGATCACAATATTCACCCATCTCGAGATCGACGACTTTGATACCACTTGCTAAGAACCTAGTGGTTCGTAATGGGGATGGATGAGAATAATAGGACAATTGACTAAATTCGAGGTAGTCACTCTCCGTGGAGAAAGAAAGAGATTAAGAGAGAAATATGCACTAATGCACTAAGCAATTGGTTTATTCTTCAATATCCAAAATGCTATGGATTACAAGTATTTATACAACTTGTAACTAACTTGGCTCAACTTGTTGCAATCCTACAACTAACTAACTAACTAAATGCAACATTACAACAATGATTATCTATATGCCTATAGAGTTCCTAATAGTGGCAAATTTTATTGGGTCTCATCTAAACCTACCACTAACATCACTTTTTTACATACCAATAATCATTCACTATATTAGTAGTTTGTAAAATATTTTGTAAAATAGTTTGTGTTTATAGTATTTTCCTTAATTAAAGAAAATATAAAAATAAATATGACGTGGTAAGATTCTAATTGAGGATTTAAATATAGAATATCCTAAATGTACTATAATTTTTACTACATATAACTTACAAACGAGTTATTGTATGTGATTGGTGACCATCACTATATGCAAACTATCAGACTAGTGCTTTCGTGGCATTATTTGTTTTTGGATAATCAAAAGCAACATTCCAAGGACCACCATCTTGGAGTTGAAGTTTAATGTCCTCCATGATATAGGCATTACTCCAATGCTCCCCACAATTCAAAATAACAATTTAATTGCTAACCTTTACAACGTTTGCACAGAGAAAGGTAGATGGGAAATTATTACGTCGTCGATGGGAGAGAGGAAGAAGATGATGATGTGAAAAATGGAGAGTTAAGACTATATATATATATATATATATATGTATGTATGAATTCCAAATTTCCCTTTAATAAAAAGAGTTTATTTAGGGAACTTTAATAAAAAGAGTTAATGCATTAAATTGCTAATTTTTAGAGAATAATAATGACTTAACCATGAATGTTTTTTCACCTTTAGATCTAATACAAATCAATGTATGCTAGCTTAACAGGTTGAAAGAATTATATAAATTATAAAAAAAAAAAAACCAAGTTGAAATATGAGTATGTGTTCAAATTTCACCTTAGGTGACCTTAAACAATGATATACTATTCAATACTTTTTAGTTGAATGCGAATTTTGAAAAAATATGGAATATGTTATCATTTTATATTCTTCATTGTAAGTTTTTATACTCTTGTAAACTAGATTGTTTAACCTAATTAATTAACCAAATAAATATTTAGGTTTATTACTCAGATCTCGGTTAAAACAAAACAATCATATCAGGTAAAACAGCGAAAAATAAGTATCATAATGATATGATCACCTAGGAAAACCAAATCGTTAAAAAACCTGGGGTGGATTTAACCTAACTATCTTCAAGGTAAAAAGCAAATCCACTATAGAGAATCGAAGTTTACAATAAGATTTAGATCACTAACATCCTATTGCTACCATATGTAGAACTTACTGACACAACCTCGTGTAAGCTCCGAATTCACGGACTCCTTCTCTATTAGGCCTTTGCACCAACACAAGCTCACCTACTGTGACTTTGAGACTCCACTCAAAGGTTTTGGATCTCCTTAAACATTGATCTTATATGCAACAACTTCTATAACACCGGATCTTGAGATTCTTCAAGGAATAACACCGGTAGAAGACTTTAGAGAGCTTTTGGGTACAAAACCCTAGATCTACAAAAGAGGCACAAGATGCACTTTGGAAAAAACGACTTGCGATTTGGGCTTCAAACAGTCAAGTTATGGGCTTTTTACGTTTGTTAATTTTTTCCTGATATGCGATTTTCGATCGATCGAGTACTACTCGAGTACCAATCAAATGAATTTCGATCGATCGAGTACCAATCGAACAAAACAGATTGTAACTCATTTTTTTTCATCCCGAACTTGAGTTTTTTTGTCTTGGACTTCAATGTAGACCATTCTAAACCAATGAGACTTAGTTTTTGTAATGGTTTGCCAACATTACAAACTCAAAACCTAACAATCTCCCCCTTTGACAATCCATGACAAAACACACATACAATATAATGCCCATATACAATAAAATGCCCAAATATATCACAAATCCCAATCTAAGACTCCTAACCTAGAAGTTGCAGGAAGAGGTAGAAGATCTTGATCAGAATGTACCTGTCTTTCTTGAAACATTCAAAAGAACACATCACCGCACGCGTGAAAAGAAAGACATATAAAAAATAATATGAAACACAATATAAAAACAAAAGTAAATTCTAACTCTTCCCCTAAGTTAGATACATCAAAAAGTTTTTATATTCTCCCCCTTTCAAAAACAATTTTAGCTCCCCCTAAACAAAACATTTTAAAAACCTTTTTAGATAGGATTCTCACATTTCATCTATTTCTCCCCCTTTTTGTCACGTATTGACAAACACAACTCAAACAAAGAGTAAACAGAAAACGTACGCAACAAAAGTCAAAAGAAAATAGAGAATCAAGGAAACGAATGAACCCAGCTCTATAGAGAATAGAGGCAACTCCCCCTATGAAGAGCAACAACTCCCTCTAAGAACAACAAAGGTTAAAAAAAAACTTTTCTCCCCCTATAAAAATAGGAAAAACAAAACAAGTTTTGGGAAACAACAGTTTTGGGGAAAACTTAGGAGGTGGGGATAAATAAAAAAAATATAAGTTGAGGATACACTTAAAAAAAATATTCTCTCTTTCAATAAATGCAAACTTGACACTATGTGATCCATAAACAAATGGTCTTTTGAACTGAAAACAAGTAGAGAAAATATTTGAACAATTATTATCCATCATATCTCTTTAGAAAAATATTTTCCGCAGTTCACACATAAAAATAACATATACTAAAAAGTACATATGACTCAAAAATTAATCAATCAATTTTTAGATCAAGTTGAGTACCCAATTTAGCAAAGTGTATGCATGTTATGTGTGAAAACAATGAGGGATATGACTGCAAAACTGCAAGATGGATACAGAAAAAAAATACAATGCATGTGAATCTTAAACATAATTGATGCATGAAAAAAAAATTGGTCAAAAATCTAAAAACTGAAAATTTTCCAATTTTGATCGATCGAGCATCAATTGAACATCAATCGAGTCAGGCAGAGAGCAATGATTAAAAATCAAGGGATTTTTGATTGGTCGAAAAACACATTCGATCGATCAAAATTCTGGAAAACTGGATTTTTTGAAAAACTGCAGAACTTTATGCAGAAAACATTCAACCCAACTAAATTCATGAATGAAATGCATGAGAATGAGTTTAAAAGTTTTTCAAAAACATGAGTTTTTAACCCAAAACTTCAAAACAAAGATTTTTAGTCATAAAAAACACAATTTTTGCCAGCTCTTAACCATATTTTGCATCAAACACCATAGAAAACTTAATCTTGGATGGCCAAACTAGATTCACACACAATTCCATGTACAAAGTTTAGCAAAGAATAACTTGTGAAGTGTGTGCAACTAGTTATAGCATGAGATACATATGAGGTGATATGTAGATAGTAATCAATCATAATTTCTACATTATTCATCACATAAGTTTGAAAGTGGTTATCACCTAAAGAGTTACCACATCTCCTAAAAAACAAGCTTGCAATCATGCATTTTTTTTTTTTTTTTAGCCTTATAATGTACATGCATTTTTTATTTCTTTGCCTTTTTTTATTATTTATTTTAAGGCTACACCTTATTTTCTTTTTGTGCATATGCTACACTTTCTTGAGCACAAAATCTTATGATATACACTAAGATGTTCATGATTGGCTATTAACTAGTGGTGAGATGGTTATTTATGCCTTCCTCTTAAGATTTTTTAGTCCTTAGAATCAAAAGTATGTGACTTTAAAATCAAGATCATGTGATCAAAAACTATAAACAACTCCTACACAACATGCACTACATTGCTAAAACTAGCAAAGTGCAGAGAAAAAAAAAAAAAAAAACTCATCCAAGCTAAACAAGGTACACAAGCATGTTATGTAAAAATAATATGGTCAACCTTAACTACACATCCATGATATGTAATACAAAAGAAATAAAAATCTTTTTGATTTCAAAAAAAAATTTATGACCAAAATTAAAAGCACATATTATGCTAAATGATTAAAAATGCAAATGTAATGCATGACAGTGCTTAACTAAGCTATAGAGGGTACAAAAATAAAAAATATCAATTTCTTAATTAACCCTTGAGTACATGTACAAACTAGTACATACTCACATAAAATTACTTAACACTTATATAACACATACTATTCAAGTTTCTCCACAATGTCAAGCATGCTCAAAATCAAGAGAGAGATATCATAATTCATGTAATTCTCAAGAAAAATAAAACTAGATACAAAATAAAATATATTTGTCTTTTTGAAAATTTTCAATGTTTT
This sequence comes from Quercus aquifolioides, assembly GCA_019022515.1. Taxonomy (NCBI): domain Eukaryota; kingdom Viridiplantae; phylum Streptophyta; class Magnoliopsida; order Fagales; family Fagaceae; genus Quercus; species Quercus aquifolioides. The sequence goes on from CM032327.1 coordinate 81,210,692, forward strand.
TGGATTTTTGAATAATCAAAACAACCTAAGAAAATAAAACAACCAAAAAATAAAAGTAAACATGTCCACAAATAATTGAAAGAATTAAATCAGGGACAAGTCAGCAACACTCACCTTAGAATGTCAAGCATGTTCTAAATCAAGAGAGAGATATCATAATTCATGTAATCCTCAAGAAAAATAAAACTAGATACAAAATAAAATATATTTGTCTTTTTGAAAATTTTCAATGTTTTTGGATTTTTGAATAATCAAAACAACCTAAGAAAATAAAACAACAAAATAAACATGTTCACAAATAATTGAAAGAATTAAATCAAGGACAAGTCAACAACACTCACCTTAGAGAATCTTTTCTCACCCATATAGCATTAGTCTTCAACTTTGTAGGTGGAAATCCATGTGAAGCAAAGTGTATTTGAGGGATTATACCAATTTTCTGAGAAAGACTGAAATCCTACAAATTCCTCTCATAGGCCTCCAAAAGATCAACTGAAACAACAATGTCCTTTTTATTCTAAACATCACAATAAAAAAATAATAAGACACTTAAAATTATCCATGATAACAAGGATCAAGGATCAACTCTAGGTATAATAACCTAAATCAAGAGCTAACCCACTCTGATACCACTTGTACGTTTTTAGACCCCTTAAAACATAAGTTGTTTAACATAAATAATTAATCAAGTGAATACTTAGGTTTATTATTCAGATCTATGTTAAAACAAAACAATCATGTCATGTAAAGTAGTGGAAAATAAGTAACACAATGATATGATCACCCAGGAAAATCAAACCGATAAAAAACTTGGGGAGGATTTAACCCAGCTATCCTCAAGGTAAAAAGCAAATCCACTATAGAGAATCGAAATTTACAATAAAATTTAGACCACTAACATCCTATTGCTACCACGTGGAGAACTTACTGACACGACCACGTGCAAGTTCCGAATTCACAGACTCCTTCTCTATTAGGCTTTTGCACCAACACAAGCTCACCTGCTTGTGACTTTGAGACTCCACTCAAAAGTTTTGGATCTCCTTAAACGTTGATCTTATATGTAGCAACTTCTACAGCATCGGATCTTGAGATTTTTCAAGGAATAAAACCGATAAAAGACTTTAGAGAGCTTTTGGGTACAAAACCCTAGATCTACAAAAGTGGCACAAGATGCACTCTAATCTTTCTAAAAAACTCTGAAAACCCTCTCTAGGGTTAGCTTATAATGTCCTTTATGGCCTGTTTGGAAGTTTAGAGAGGGAGGAGAGTAGAGGAGAGTAGAGGGGAGTAGTGGGGAGGAGAGTAGAGGGGAATGGTTTCCCTTCACCTTGTTTGGATATTTTTAAAATTAGTAAAGGGGAAGGGAGTAACTAGTCATTCTCCTTGTTTGGATGTTTTAAAAATTAGGATGGAGAATAGAAGAAATGATTAACATTGGTCTATGATTAATTTGTTAGAAAGGACTTGCAACATTGGTCTATGATTAATTTGTTAGAAAGGGTAAATTAGGGAATTTACTTGGACAATAATTTATTTACTCTACTCTCCCTCCAAATCTATCACATTTGGGAGAATTAAAAATGAGGGATTAGAGGGAGTTGAAACCCCTCCAAATCCTTCCAAACCTCTCCCCTCCTTCCTTAAAAAACTTTCAAACAAAGTAATTGGATTACTCTCCCTCTCTCTACTCTAGTCCCCCTCCTTTTTTAAACACCCAAACATGCCATTAAATACTGGAAAAAACAACTTGTGATTTGGGCTTCAAATAGTCAAGTTATGAGCTTTTTACATTTGCTGATATGCGACTTTCGATCGATCAAGTACTAATCGAGTACCAATCAAATAACTTGCGATCGATCGAGTACCGATCGAGTACCAATCGAACGAAACAGATTGTAATTCATTTTTTTTTTCATCCCGAACTTGAGCTTTTTGTCTTGAATTTCAATGTAGACCATTCTAAACCAATGAGACTTAGTTTTTGTCATGGTTTGCCAACATTACAAACTCAAAACCTAACTTTTATGTTTGCAAAATTTCAAGGTGATTAAAGATCAATAGCACAATGTCATTAATTTTTTTTTTTTTTTTTGAGAAATGCAATGTCATTAATCAATTTTTTAAATTTAAGTTTTTATAATTTAATATAATGCATAAAAGATGAGTTTATGAATTGAATGGTAAATAACATCCAATTGATATGAAAATTGGCATGCATATTAAGAATATATAAAACATGTAATCTAATGGTTGATTTTTCAAATAATAAGTTATTAGGTAATATAACATTACTTAGGGTTACACCGAGTGTAACTTGAACCTATCTAATATATATATATATATATATAATGAAAAACAATTACATATTTTAAAAAATGTATGGTTTTAAAAAAGTGTAAACTAATACCATGTATAATTTGAACATCTTCAAAAGAATATGTATAATACATGATATTAGTTTACATTTTTTTTAAACTATACATTTTTTAAAATATGTAATGGCTTCTCATTTTATATATATATATATATATATATATATATATATATAAATAAATAATTGGTTTTAGATTCTTTGGTTTTTGCACCCAATAATTCAATTGCCACAAAAATTAAAAACTTAGATGAACACGTGATGGAAAATTAGACTTCAATTAAAATCCAATTTAGAATCTAATTGGATTTGGACTTTTTGATTTTTACAATCAATAATTCACTTAGTACAAAATTAACAATTAAATAGGACACGTGTCTCAAAATTTAAAATCCAATTAAAATCTAGTTTTGGCTATTTATATATATATATATATATATATATATATATAGAGAGAGAGAGAGAGAGAGAGAGAGAGAGAGAGATTCCTTCAAAGGAAACTTAGGAAAGGCATTTGAAAAAATTGTACAGTTCTACGACTTAAAATCAGTGGGGTATGCTGGTTATGTGGTTGATAATGAGACTAGATAATGACTGTATCTTAAATGTTTTTTTGTTTTTTTGAGAAGACTGTATCTTAAATGTTAGTTTGTGAATATGAGTTGAGCAATTATATTTTGAGATACACTAACAACAGGCAGAGTGTTAGGAAAAACAAAGCGGGGTCCATTTAAAATTTTTTATTTTAGGGTCCGATAATCAGCGTACAAAATACAGCATTAATATTGAAGTCATGATGTTACCAATAAGGAAGGCAAGGTGATAATAAATATAGGATTTCATCAATTCTGATTACTGTTGAAATTGCTAATGCAATTGACAGTGCAAGTGCAAGTGCAAGACGTCACAGCAAGGTTGCAATTGACACTGCAAGTACAAGGCATCACAGCAAGTTTGATAGCGCAGTGCAGGGCATCTTAACAAGCTTGGAGAGCATCATAACAGAATTGGGGAGTTGAGGAGCAATGATCAAGTGACAGCGGAGCATACTTGGGCTAGCAAGGAGTTATTGGAAGTTATAGAAGCTATGCCATATCATGAGCTGTTCATCCATGAAAAATTATATTATGTTTCGGGTGTATATGTCATATCTCTCACAAAAGTTGGGTCTCACACAGTTGTGAGAGATATGACATATACACCTGAAACATGATATACTATCTCGTTCATCCATAGTTTAGAGTAGGGGTGGCAAATGGGCGGGTTTGGGTGGGTTTGGGGTGGGCATAATTGGGTTGGATATATAAAACTCATTTACCCATTTAAAACCCATTTAACTAATTGCTTCTAACCCAAATCCAACCCAACCCAATTATTATGGGTAAACCCCAACCCACCCAATTACCCAATTATCAAAATTACCAAAATGCCACTAAAATGAAAATGACCAAAGCACTCTAAAATTTTTAAAAATGACCAAAATACCCCCAAGACTTGAAAATTACCAAAATACCTCCAAAACCCAAGAAAATGACCTAAATACCCCCGAAACCTAGAAAATGACCAAAATACCCCTAAATCCCAAAAAATGACCAAAATACCTTTGAAATCCAAAAATTACCAAAATACCCCCGAAATCCAAAAAATGATCAAAATACTCCCGAAACCAAAAAATTACCAAAATACCCCCGAAACCCAAAAATTACCAAAATACCCCAAAAACCCAAAAAATGACTAAAATACCCCCGAAACCCAAAAAAAGACCAAAATACCCCTGAAACCCAGAAAATGACCAAAATATGTCCAAAACCCAAAAAATGACCACAATACCCCCTAGAATCTAAAAAATTACCAAAATACCCCCGAAACCTAAAAATTACCAAAATAATCTCGAAACCTACAAAATCACCAAAATACCCCAAGAACTCAAAAAATGACCAAAATACTTCTGAAACCTAAAAATGACCAAAATACCCCTGAAACCTAAAAATTACCAAAATACCCTTGGAACCCTAAAAATGACCAAAATACCCCAAAAACCCATAAAATGACCAAAATACCCCTGAAACGCAAAAAATGATCAAAATACCCACAAAACCTAAAAAAGACCAAAATACCCCCTAAACCTAAAAAATGTCCAAAATACCTCCAAAACCTACAAAATTACTAAAATAATTCTGAAACCTAAAATATGGCCAAAATAACCTCGAAACCTAAAAATTGACCAAAATAACCCTGAAAACTAAAAATGACCAAAATACCCCCGAAACCGTAAAAATGGCCAAAATAACCACAAAGATTAAAAATTGACCAAAATAACCACAAAACCTTTAAAATGGCCAAAATAACCACAAAGCCTAAAAATTGATCAAAATAACTTAGAAACCTAAAAATGACCAAAATACCCCCTAAACCTAAAAAATGATCGATATAGCTTCGCAACCTAAAAATTAACTGAAATACCCCCTGAAACCTATAAAATGACCAAAATACCCCCTGAAACCTAAATACGACCAAAATAACCCCTAAACCTTAAAATGACCAAAATATCCTCAAAACCTAAAAAATGACCAAAATACCCCGAAACCTATAAAATGATAAAAAAAAGCCCCTTAAATCTATAAGTCGATAAAAATATACCCTAAACCTAAAAAATTACCAAAATCCCTCGTAAAACTAAAAAATGACCAAAATACTCTCTAAACATAAAAAATGGCGAAAATACCCTCTAAATCTAAAAAAATGACTAAGATACCCCAAACCCCTATTTTGGTAATTTTATAGTTTTAGGGGGTATTTTGGTCATTTTTAGGTTTCAGGGTTATTTTTGTCAATTTTTAGACTTCGGGGTTAGTTTGGTCATTTTTAGGTTCCAGGGTTATTTTGGTCATTTTTTAGGTTTCGGGGTTATTTTGGTCATTTTTTAGGTTTCAAGGTTATTTTGGTCATTTTTTAGGCTTCGGGATTATTTTGGCCATTTTTTAGGTTTCGGAGGTATTTTGGTAATTTTTAGGTTTTAGGGGTATTTTGGTCATTTTTTAGATTTCAGGGGTATTTTGATCATTTTTAGGTTTCGGGGGTATTTTGGTTATTTTTTTGGGTTTTAGGGGTATTTTCGTCATTTTTTGGGTTTCAGGGGTATTTTCGTCATTTTTAGGGTTTCGGGAGTAATTTGGTCATTTTTTGGATTTCGGGGGTATTTTGGTCATTTTTTGGGTTTTAGGGACATTTTGCTTATTTTTAGGTTTCGGGGTTATTTTGGTCATTTTTTAAGTTTCAGGGTTATTTTGGTTACTTTTTAGGCTTCGGGGTTATTTTGGCCATTTTTTAGGTTTCAGAGATATTTTGGTAATTTTTAGGTTTCGAGGGTATTTTGGTCATTTTTTTGGGTTTTAGGGGTATTTTCGTCATTTTTTGGGTTTCAGGGGTATTTTGGTCATGGGTTTCAGGGTAATTTGGTCATTTTTTAGATTTCAGGGGTATTTTGGTCATTTTTTGGATTTTGAGGGTATTTTGGTCATTTTTTGGGTTTCAGGGATATTTTAGTCATTTTTAGGTTTCGAGTGTATTTTGGTCATTTTTTGGGTTTTGGGGGTATTTTGGTCATGAAGTTTGCAGTTCAAATTTTGAACTGCAAACTTCGAGCGGCAAGATTGCTAAATTATCCAAACTTATGTTTCATTTAGGGCAACTGACTAGGTTGTTGGAGAACTTGGAGATGGTTGGAAATGGTTCTAAAATTCTAATCCTATTCATACAGTCCAGTTTCAGCTCAACTGCTCAGTTAAATTTAGGGGGAACCATGCATCAAACTAACTAGCCCAAATGCTTAATGCAAGAGTGATTGAAACTTCTACAATATAGATTTTTGGAAGGGAAAAGTAAGTATTAATTTAATGGGAGGGAAAAGAAGCATTATCAAACAGAGAGCGGTAAGCACATAAAACATCATGCATGCATATCATTCCTTTTCCAATCATATCCATTTGGTACTAAATAGTCGGATTTCAACAATACATGTGGAAAAAGAAAATGACATTTGAAGCCAAAGGTTCAGCTAGAAATCTCAGGATCTAACGACGAGCGACAACAGTCCTTGTCTACACAGACACACATCCATATCCAAACAGAGAGAGAGAGAGAGAGATGAATTGTAATTGCTGTGAGTAACTAACTTGAATTGAAAGTTGCGTACTACTGCTACTACTGCAACCGCTTTGACAAAAATCATCATTACAAACTCTCAGAGGTTGGCTCTTTAGTTAGTTGGGTTGATGTAACCGCAACCATATGCATATACAATAATACATGCATGCACATTGCACCATCCCAAAATTCAATTGATTTCTACCAGCAGCTACATACAAAACCCTTTTTTTCTTTTTTCTTCTTCAACAATAAAATCACGCTACCAACATTATTATTATTTTGGCTATAAATTTTTTTTTTTTTTGGGGCTAATTTTTATTGTTGTCATTTAAGCTTTTTTTGTTTATTTGTTTATGGGGTTAAAGATTATCTTTGGGAAGCCAAAATTATTTTTGTTGAATATGGAAGTCCATTTGTAAACCTTGAAGCCTTTTCTTTGCAAAGGCACACTTTCAGATCACTTTGCTTGATTCAAACGCTCGAAAATGTTGCCTTGGTTGTAAGTAGCTGTTAGGGACTAAAAAAAAAAATCCTCTTTTTCCTTTTTATTCTGCAAAATTTTATAGAAGTTTTACTTTTGCAATTCTCTCAATCGAGCAAGTATGACCTCGCTTGATTGGACTTACCATCTCTCTCCAACAGCTCTTGGTCAACAACTAAGCAACCTCTTCCAATGCTCAGCCTGAGATTTCACCCGTATCTTGCTTGTACCCCGTTCAAGCAAATGCCAATTTAGGAATTTTGTTTCCCGATCGTATTTTTGTGCGTACACATCATATTTATTAAAGTGCTGATCACATCTATTACCACCAATACTTTTATATACCTATATATAAAACAATTCCTAGGTCCACACACATCATAATAATTATCCTTTCGAACATAGAGCTACAATTAATGATGCATATAATTTGTCCTATTAGAGAGGCGCTATTTTCTTCATTTCAAGATTTTACTAGCAAGGGCCAGGAATGTTCAAGGGTTGGAGTTCAGTCTCCAAGAGGAAGTTTCACAAACATATACACTTAGATTAAATTAGAGTACATAGAGAGATAAAGGAATGCAATGAATAACATTTTTTAGAGAGAAAAATGCATGGTTCTAAAATTAGACAACATAAACTTCAACGCTCTAGATGGATAACCATAATCGAGGGCAATTCAATTGAGAGAGAGAGAGAGAGAGAGAGAGAGAGAGAGAGAGAGAGAGAGAGTAAATATTTTGTATATTAATATATATTATGTATATGACACTGTACAATAAAGAGTTATATATAAACATACTATGTGTAAAGCACAAGTAATATGATATACTACAAATACAGTATATTGGGCCCAAATCGAGTGGGCTAGAATGCCGTATATACTACACTTTATAAATGGATGCATAAAAATAAAATAAAATAAATAAAGGCTGATTAGCCAAACTGATTTTATAAAAAATAAAACCAAACACGTACATTGACTCTCTTCCCCTCCAACTTCTTTGTAGAACAATGACGGGATCTCAATTGCATCTCCACTTCAAACCCTACACATTAATGAATAAAATTTTAGGAAAATTCTAAACCAGAAACCAGAAGAAAAATTAAAGGGTTGATGGGGGAAAAGAGAAAATAAAGAAATGACAATAGAGACTCACTGCTGGAATTCTATGTTGATGTATGAGGTTGAAGGTCTGGCAATCATCCTAAATGCAGTTTTAGAAAGAACAATGGTAGCACCATGCCGGGAAGGCCTAGAAACTGAACTAAGTGCACGATCAACGATCCTTATTTGAATTGTCTGTCCTGGAATGCAAGTTCTAGGGTGAGCCGCGCTTATGCACCGAACCAAATACTGCCTCCCACATGCAGCACCATTGTCCCATATCCCCTCACCGGCTGACGCGAACAGGTTGCTCGAAGGAAACTGTGTTGCATCGTTTCCATAGCAGGCTGTGGCTGTGTAACACACACACACAAAAAAAAAAAAAAAAAAAAAAAAAAAAAAAAAAAAAACTCAAAGTTTTGAATAACAGTAATGCAAAGGAGTTACTTTTGTCCAGTGCCACTTACGTAAATATGGGGTTCTGTAGTGGGCAGCTGTGCCAACATCAGCATGAGAGAATTGAGAGAGATAAACAAGCTCAAATGTCAAAATTACAAATAGGCTTTGAATGAAAAGTTGAATCTTGTACATTCCTGCAAAATAAAGAGTGAGAGAATTAAGGAAATAGTGAGGTACGAAACTGACCCTGTGAAACCGAGTTTATTTAGAGGATTTTTACTAATTTTTTTTTATAATTATTAAATTAAATAGAGGAATTTAATAGTTTGTAATTTATTTCAGCAAAAAACTAGTTGGTACGCAGTATTTATCCAAAACAAAAGAAGTTTCCTTGATGCACGTAAAACGCGTAGTCATTACTTGCAAACAACGTCTACATAGACTAAGAAGTTATGGGCATCGTAAACATTCCTTTAAAGGAAAGGTTTTTGAAAATTAACTGTATAGATCTATGGTTTAGAATTAGCGAAGTGTGCTGGTTATGTGGTTGATTTTATTTATTTTTATTTTTACGGTAAACAATAGGAATGAGTTAAGCAATTAAATTTTGAGATAAACAAAGGAGAGGCAGAGTGTTAGGAACATCAATTAGGAGTTAGGACAATAATCTTTTTTCGTACTTCTGATACTTTCTCGAAGAGGTTCATCCGGTACTTATTTATTTATTTTTGAGTATGATAATTAGGAGTACGAAATAGTGAAATACAACAATATTATTGGAATCATTGATGTTGCCGATAAGGAAATTTCCTTATCGGCAACATCAATGATTCCAAAACTAGATTATACTCTTCTTTAAAGAAGAGTATAAATCTAGTTTTGGAATTATTTTGTTGACAATCGATAAGGCAAAGGATACGTTTTGTTTTTGATAGTTTACGCTTCGTTGCAAAAAATATATATCTTAAATGCCAACCCAAATTGCTCGATACTGACATGCGTAAGGGAAATAGGAATGGGTAGGTACAATATTTCTTGAAAAATTAGTAGCAGGGGATATGATAATTAATTAATTAATATCTTTTAGATATATTCTTAAATATTTTTTAACTTAATATTTTTATTTTATGTTTTAGTATTTTTTTTTAGAGAAGTAGGTTTTAAAATTAAGTAACAACAATAAAATGCTTGAAATAAATATATCTAAAATTAATTTAAAGACAGTCATAAATAGCAAAGATATACAATGACGCTTGCGGGTACCCACCTTCTGCTTGGTGGACTGGGCTTAGGGTTAGGCTCACAACTTACTTGTAGAGTGGGCTTAGTGTTTTCTACTAAGGGTAATTCCTCGCCAAGTGACCCTATGAGACCCCTTAGCTCTCGCGAACACCCTTACTTCCCTCTCTGTATTGCTCTCCCCCTTGGTGTTACTAGCTCTCTCTCTCTCTCTTTTACTCCCTATTTTCTTTTTAGAATTGCCGACCCCTTTTCTACACTCACTTCCTCTAGTTTTGGAATTATTTTGTTGACAATCGATAAGGCAAAGGATACGTTTTGTTTTTGATAGTTTATGCTTCGTTGCAAAATATATATATCTTAAATGCCAACCCAAATTGCTCATTACTGACATGCGTAAAGGAAATAGGAATGGGTAGGTACAATATTTCTTGAAAAATTAGTAGCAGGGGATATGATGATTAATTAATTAATATCTTTTAGATATATTCTTAAATATTTTTTAACTTAATATTTTTATTTTATGTTTTAGTATTTTTTTTTTAGAGAAGTAGGTTTTAAAATTAAGTAACAACAATAAAATGCTTGAAATAAATATATCTAAAATTAATTTAAAGACAGTCATAAATAGCAAAGATATACAATGACGCTTGTGGGTACCCACCTTCTGCTTGGCGGACTGGGCTTAGGGTTAGGCTCACAACTTACTTGTAGAGTGGGCTTAGTGTTTCCTACTAAGGGTAATTCCTCGCCAAGTGACCCTACGACACCCCTTAGCTCTCGCGAACACCCTTACTTCCCTCTCTGTATTACTCTCCCCCTTGGTGTTACTAGCTCTCTCTCTCTCTTTTACTCCCTATTTTCTTTTTAGAATTGCCGACCTCTTTTCTACACTACTCACTTCCTCTATTTATAGCTTGAGGTAGGTGGGGGTTTCATGATTACATCCTGGTCTCACTCATGTGTGTTGGGTCCAAGGTGATTATTCATGACAAGGAATATGCCCTACTGGAAGCAGTGGAAGTGGAATTGGAACTGAGTTCTGCCTCCAAAAGATCGCTCGGTAGCGACACTCCTCAAGGCAATACCGAGCTGTCGGGATCGTGGACTTTTTCGAGCAAAAGCATTTCCGAGCAAGTCATAATGGGCCAGTCACGGGCTTGTTATCGTAGACCCAAAATGATATGGACTTATTATGAGGTTTGGGCTCAGTTTTGGTCCTTGAGAATGCTCGGGCCAAGGCCCAATAAGCCTGAAGCCATACCCCGTACAATAGCCCCCCCTTAATTCATGTCCGGTTACCGGGAGCGAATCAAGGATGATCCAAAAGGCACTATAGACTCCTCGGGAAGTCTAACCGTCTGCCATTAAATGATCAAGACAGTCATTAATGCCTCTCAAAAGGAGCGTTATATCAAGCTGTCAAGTCTATCCATAATCATGACCTGACGGTTAGTGAGCCAAGGCCACGCATGTGGGAGTTACAAAAATGAATTTAAAAAGGTTTTCCCGCTTCCTTTTCCATTAAATGCTTTCACCCTATAAATAGTTCCTCCGGCCTTTTCAAACTACTTTTTGCTTCCTCACTCCCTCAACTTTTTGTCTACCGAGCATACTCCTCCCATGCATAGATTCTCCACACACCTTCTTGACTCCGAAGCGACTCTGTCTAAGTTTAGGGCAGTTTACAATATCCCTGGGGACGTAGATATAGCTTACTGCCATAAGGGCGACATCGCTCTTTAGCGGTGCCCTCATGTAGTTTTTTTCCCTCTCATGGCCATTTTGGAAGGGGGGGTTAGATTTCCTGTGGACCCCCTAATACTCAGTACCCTTAGGTTCTACGGTTAATGTCTTGACCAACTTCCCCCTAATTTTTACCGAGTAGTGATTTGCGTCAGCCGTTTAAATCAAATATATGGGTTACAATTAGATCACCACAGCATAAACTTTATGTACAATTTATGTGGTAACATTAAGTCTGACTACTACCTTAAGGTTAGGGATGTATGATTACGACTCATATCGTGCCTTCCTGACTCTAACAGAAACTCAATGGGAGAGTATGTCCGGGTGAGCGGCAACTTGCTTGCCGATGAGCTCACTTGCCCAACTTCGCCACGTGATGTTGGTCGGTATCCTACATATTCAACTGTTTTGATTTTGGTGTTTCATTCGTCCTTATTTTTAGTTGAGACAGGTGTTAACCTATTTTTGTCTTATTTTGATGCAGGCGATAAAAGGTTTAAGCCGAACATCAGAGTTGTGCACGTAAGAGATCTAAATTTTGTGCTCCAATCAGAGATATTCGTGAATTCAGATGGGCAGCTCTAGGCATCTGACCTCATACTCGGTTGTAATCCAATCTACTCAACTTGGCAGCCCTTCGGACAAGCCCTGTTGGTGGACAACCCCTTACTGTCGTATATTGACGTACGACATCCTAATTTCCTTCCTCCCAATCTTACTGTAGGTGAAGCTTGGGATTTTGGTCCCTTGCTAATTAAAGTGAAATCACTAGTACCAGTGAAGGACGATTCAACAAATTCTGTTTCCTACAATTGTACGGTCCATAAACCAATTGAACAGCCTCAAGCCCAAGTTCACCCAGCCGAGCAAGCAGTAGCTGAGTCAGTAAGCTCTTCTGAAGCAGACACAGACCAAGGTGAAGACGAGATGGTGGTCAATAGTGGTAATGCATCACTCCTTCTCTCTTGTACGGATGTACTTGCATTTATTTTCTTTCTCATGTTCATCGTCATTGTACTACCAAGCCGCACAATTGGTTAATGTAATAGAGGATCGGCTAAAGGAGGTTGCTAAGGATGATAAGCGGGAAAAGGCTCTGAAAGATGTTGTTATGGCCACCACGAAGGATTAGGGCAAGGCTGTCGAGGCCGCCAAGAAGAAGGCTCAAGTGTCCGAAAAGGCCAGGATATTGGCAGAGAAAAGGCTGACGAAGATAGACGTGAAGTTGGGGGGAACGGAGCTTAAATTGGCCAAGGCGAAGAGCTTAAATTTGGCACAAGCTGATGAGATTGTCGACCTCAAGGTGGCCCTTGAAGCTTGTGAAGAGAAGTGGTATAACGAGGGCTTTGTAGACGCCGAGAACTCCGTGGAACCCATTGTCTATCAAGCCCGGCAGCATCGGTTCGGGGAAGGATGGATGGCCATTTTGTAAGCCATGGAAGTGCTTGATGATTTCCCACTAAGGAATCCCGAGCAAATCCCCTTCCTGGAGCCTCTTCCCCTCGTTCAGAATCCCTCCGGTGCCGACGATGAAGAAGATACCCCCAGCATGAGGGAGGAGCTGGTGCGCGAGATTGACATTCATGTGGAATTGGTTGATCTCGAAGTCACCAGTAACCTTAATGCTGCGTTGCACAGTGCCCAGCCTGCCAAGGATATTCAAGCTCAACCGTTCCCCACTGCTCAGCCTACCGAAGAAACACCAGCACAGCCTGTTGAGGACACCGCCTTGTCTCAGTCTGCTAACCCTGCCGCCCAAGTCTAAAGAGAATGTTTACCTTACTGTACCCCTTTTTTTTCTGTCATTTATTATTCCTTTGTTTGGTTTTGCTTATGGTCACCGAGATGCAGTGACAAAACATTGGTTAAACTTTAATTTGCATTTATTTTGTTTCGTTTAATTAGTCACCTTGAAATGGTGACAGGACATTTATTTTGACCATATTTATAAATAATTGTTGCATTGTTGTCAAATTATTTCTGCCATACCTTACTCTTTCATTTGTAATGACCAGGTAACAAATTAAAGTTTACCTCTGATCAGTGATAAGAATTACTCTTTCATTTCTGTCCTTAGAAAAGATAGAGCTTAAGTCTTTACCCGTTCGGTGATCGAGATCGAACCAAAAATGGGTTTCTGTCCTTAGAAAGAATAAACATTAGGTTTTCGCCTACTCGATAATTAGAATTGAACCGAGCATAGGCTTTTGTACTTAACAAAAATTTGTGTAAGGTTTCCACTTGTTTGGTGATTAGGATCGAACCGAGCACAGACTTCTGCCCTTAGAGAAAATAAATGTTAGGTTTTCACATGTTCGGTGAATAGGATCGAACTAGGAACAGGCTTTTGTCCTTACAAAAATTTGATACGAGGTTTCCACCTGTTCGGTGATTAGGATCGAACCGAGCACAGGCTCCTGTCCTTCACTAGTTGGCAAGTTAATAATGATGAAGCCAAGAGTATGAATACACCTGCATGCATAAAAATTGTTTACATATTACATAACATTGTTCACCTATTACATTATACTCACCCCGAGTTTCTACACACCAACGGTTAGTGGTAAAAAAATTTCAAATTGTGAACATTCCATGGCCGAGGAAGTGGTCTTTCATCCAAGTCTTCCAGATAATATGCTCCTGCCCCAGCAATGGCGATAATTCTTTATGGCCCTTCCTAGGTCGGGGTTAACTTTCCCGCATTGATGTCTCGTGTGTTTCCTATTACTTTTCGTAGTACCAAGTCTCCATCGCTAAACTCCCTCCTCTTCACACCCTTGTTGTACCGTCAGGCAAGTTTTTGTTGATATTTTGCTAGCCGTATGGTTGCTAATTCCTAGTATTCCTTTAACAAGTCCAATTGCTTCACCATTAACTCATCATTCTTGGTAGGGACAAATCCTAAAACCCGAGCATTACACAAATTTACCTCAGCCAGTATGACTGCTTCTATTCTGTACATTAGAGAAAATGGAGTTTCTCTCGTGGACCTTCTAGGACTCGTCCGGTATGCCCACAAAATGTTGGGTAATTCCTTGGCCCACCTACTCTTAGTACCCTCCAATTTTTTCTTTAACCCGTTTACAATTGCTTTGTTAGTGGCCTCAACTTGATCGTTACTCTGTGGATACGCCGAGGTGGAATACTTATTCTTAATACCGAGATCGCTAACAGAACTTGCAAAAGGCTTTACTGTCAAATTGCAACCCGTTATCAAATACTAGGGACGCTGGTACTCCAAATCTTGTTACTATGTTTCTCCACACAAACTTCTTGACATCTACATCTCAAACATTAGCCAATGCCTCATCCTCCACCCACTTAGAGAAGTAGTCCACGGCTACTAGAACAAATTTACAATTTCCTGTAGCCCAAGGGAACGAACCAACAATATTTAGCCCCTACTGCGCAAAGGGCCATGGGCTACTGATATGATTCAGACCTCCTACCGACTAATGGATCAACGAGGCATGCTTTTGACACTGCTCGTACTTCCGTACGTATCCTTATGCATTTGTGGCCACCAAAACTCCTGAGTCATTGCTCGGTGGGCCAATGAACGTCCCCCAACATGATTACTGCACACCCCTTCATAGAGTTCGATTAAGAGCTCATCAACCTTGCTGAGGGGCAAGCACTGAAGGTACTACCGCTCCAAAGACCTCCGGTACAGCTTACGTTCTGTCGATAGCCAGTACCAAGCAACTACCCGACATACCCTGCCTATTTCTTTTTCATCATCTGGCACTCGATCCTCGGCTAGAAAGTTAATGATCAAATCTATCCAACACAGCTCAGATATTGCCACCATCGAAACACCTACCCCTGTGTCAATACTCGGTTGCGCCATTAGCTTCACTTTAATTAACCGAGGTACCTCTTTAGTCAGTGATGACACCAAAGTGGCCAGAGAGTTGGCATGTCGGTTCTGCCCCTTAGCCACTTGGACCACCTTTGCCTTCAGAAACTGGTTCATAATCTACCTTACCAATTGCAAGTACTCCGTCATCTAGGGATCCTTAGCTTCAAAACTGCCCTACACCTAATTAACCACTAACCGAGAATCCGAGTAAACCTCTACTTCCCGAGCACCCAGATCCAGAACGGCTCTCAATTCAGCAAGTAGAGCTTCATACTCAGCTTCGTTGTTGGAAGCCTTCAAACTCAACCTAAAAGAATGTTCCAGCCTTATCCCTTCTAGGGTAATGAAGACAATTCCAACCCCAGCCCCTAATGCGCTAGATGTGCTGTCCACAGATACCTTCCATGGGTGAACCTTTACATGACAAACTATCTCCACCTCCCTCCTCGGGGAAAACTCTGCAACAAAATCAGCGAGAACTTGACCCTTCACCGAACTCCTAGGTCTGTACCTAATGTCAAAAGATCCCAGCCGAGTTCCCCACTTAGCTATCCTGCCTGTGAAATCATACCTCTTCAATAATGACTGCAAGGGATACTTAGTTAATACATAGACGGTATAAGCTTGAAAATAATAGGGTAACTTCCTTGTAGCATGTACTAGTGCTAACACCAACTTCTTCAGGGGCGGATACCTCGACTCGGCATCGACCAAAGTTTTGCTGACATAATATATAGGCTGTTGCACACCCTGATCACTCAGCAACACGGCACTTGCGGCATGCTCGGATACCGAAAGATACATGAATAAATCCTTACTGGGCTCTGAGGCTGATAACATAGGTGCCCATACCAAATATTCTTTTAAATCCTGAAAAGCCTTTTCCCTCTTGAAAAGCCTTTTCACATTCTTCATTCCACTGGAATCCTTTCTATTTTTTCAGAAGCTAGTAAAATGGACGGCACCAGTTTGTAAACTTGGAAATGAATCGGTTTAGGACGGCCAGCACCTGAACTTCCTTTGGATTACTCGACGGCTTGAGGTGCTCTACAACTTTAATCTGATCAGGATTAACCTCTATTCCTTGATAAGTGATCATATACCCAAGGAACTTGTCAACCCCCACTCCAAAAGCACACTTATCAGCATTGAGGCGCAACTTATGCAGTCGGAGCACTCTAAACACTTCTTTAAAATCATCACTGTGCCCCTTCTCCTATTTGCTTTTAACCACCATATTGTCAATATATACCTCCACCGTACGTCCAATCATATCCCTGAACATCCTTATCATTATCCGTTGATAAGTGGCTCTAGCATTTTTTAGAACAAACAGCATCATGGTATAGTGGTTAGGGGAAATGAACCCTATCTTTTCCTGATCCTCAACAGCCAGGGCAATTTGATGATAACCTTGGAAAGCGTCTAGAATACTCATCCTCAGGTGCCTGTACATAGCATCTACTAGTTGATCGATCTTCAACATGGGGAAAGGGTCCTTTGGACATGCTCGGTTCAAATCAGTAAAATCTACACAAACCCTCCATTTACCGTTTTTCTTTTTTACCACTGCAGTATTCGCAAGCCATTCTAGAAAGAATACCTACTTTATTGCCCCTGCCTCTTTCAACCTCTTGACTACTTCGACGTGTTCCTTAGCTGACCTCCTCGGCTTCTACTTCTTAGGAAGGAATAATAAATCTACGTTAAGCTTGTGAACTATAAACTCGGTGTCTACCCCGGGAACTTCGTATGGGCTCCAAGCAAATACATCAACATTCTGTACAAGCAATAACAACATCTCCACCCCATCTTCGTCCTTCATACTATCTCCTATCTAAAAACTCCTATCCTTGTCCGACAATATCCTTACTCTTATTAATTCCTCGACACAGCTAGCCCTCATTCTCTCATGGAGTTCCTGTAATTGCTATAAGGGAACCTCCTCAGTTGGTTCCTTTTGTTTAATCTCCTGGTTAACAACAGCCACTGAGCATTGCCTGGCCACTTGCTGGTTTCTCCTTACTATAGCAATACCGTGCTCGGTGCAAAATTTGACCTTAACATGCAAGTTGGAGGGAACCACCCCTATCACATGAATCCATGGCCTTCCGAGAATTGCCGTATAAGCAGAAAATGAATTGACCACTATAAAGGTCACCATTACTTCCTTACCTTCCATATTTATGGGAAGTGAAATCTGCCCCTCCGGGATCACCATCCGACCATCAAACCCTACCAGGTGCGTGTCGTACTTAGAAAGATCCTCATTCTTCAAGCCAAGCCCCCTGAACAGGTTGGGATACATCACTTTAGTTCCACTTCCCTGGTCTATCAATACCCTCTTCACTATAAAACCATTTATCTAGGCTGTGATCACCAAAGCATCGTCGTGCGGCTGGATCGTTCCTTTCAAGTCGTCATCATTAAAGGCAATAGGCTCCTGAGTAAGTTTCAACTTCTTCTCGGAGGGTTGTTTGTTCGAACAACTCTCCACCAGAACCACTACCAGTACATCTCTCCTCCTAGTCACTATGGTACCCATTGAAGCTGCATGGATGACCTCTATCACTCCTAAAGGGGGTGGAAGAGGTTTCCCTCAAGGTTGTGTACCCTGCCCGGCCTCCTAGTTCCTTGGATCCATAACATACTCTTTTAAGTACCCTGCCCTTACTAACTGTTCTAAATGATCTTTTAACACCCTGCATTATTTGATGGTATGGCCCTTATCCCTATGATAAGTGTAGTATAAGTTCTGATTTCTCCTCAATGGGTCACCCCTCATCTTGTTTGGCCATTGGAAGTATGGCTCGTTCTTAATTTGATCCACGATTCTGTGTACTGGCTCCTTAAACATCATGTTCACTTCCCCGGCTTGCGCACTCGGTTCTTGGATCCTCAAATCCTTTCGAGACCTCAATTGAAAGCCCCCTTACCGAGGTTGACTCATGATCGGGGCCTTACCTTTGTTCTGCTGTCGATCATCCTCTAACCTTTAATATTCTTCTATACACCTCATCAACTGCCTCATGTCTTTAAGAGGTCTCCTGGTCAACGAATCTCGTAATTCAGAATCCTCGGGCAATCCTAGCTAGAAAGTGCTTGCTGTGATTTTTTCATTACTCCTACCGATCTTGTTGTATAGTTTCCAGTACCAGCTAGTATAGCTGCAAAGAGTTTTCCCAACTCCCATCTTTATAGACAACAATGCGTCCACAGGTTGCGGCACCCTATTGCAGGTCATAAACTAGACCCCGAACTCTTGAATCAACTCAACAAAACTATGAATTAAGCCTTTCCTTAACCCATTGAATCACCTCAAATCGGTGGGCCCGAGACTTGAAGGAAACGCCTTACACATCAATGCATCGTTATGACTATGCAAAGACATCATCTGGATATAATGGCTTACATGCTCTACCGGATCTATTTTCCCGTTATAAGAGTTAGATGGAGGTCTAGTAAATCTGCTCGGCATAGGTGCCCATTCGATATCTCCCGAGAACGGTGATCGAGTAGCCCTGCGCAACGCTCGGCACACAACATCCATGGCGGCATTTCGGGGTCGTCGCCTTTTTGAGGAAATTAAGTCTCATTCTGCATACTCCCAAGACCGATCTCGATGTCGATGGGAACCGGATTGATGGGACACATTTCCATAGCCACCTTCCACACTAGCTGACCCCTCTGCATGCTCCTCACGGTCTCTTCTTTGACGCCTACCTCTTGCTTCCAACTCCAAATCTCTTACCAACCTATGCAAGCATTCAAGTTCCTCGTCCCTCCTATCAAAACGCTCATGCTCCGAGGTGCCTGATAATGTCCAATGTGTTTGAAACAACCCTTCTCCAAGACCAGACTACTCTTCGCCTTGCTCATACTCCCTGTCTTCGCGCCTCTTCTGCCTTCTTTCCCGCCAAGTGGATCCCTGAGAAGATCTCCAAGAGCCACTTTCAACGTAACTCCCTGATTGTCTTTTGGACATTTTCCCAGCACGAATATCGGCAGAACCACAGCTACGTAGGAGATCCCCAAAGACGGCGCCAATTGTGGGTACCCACCTTCTGCTTGGCGGACTGAGCTTAGGGTTGGGCTCATAACTTACTTTTAGAGTGGGCTTAATGTTTCCTACTAAAGGTAGTTCCTCACCAAGTGCCCTATAACACCCCCTAGCTTTTGCGAACACCTTTACTTCCCTGTCTGTGTTGCTCTCCCCCTTGGTGTTACTAGCTCCCTCTCTCTCTCTTTTACTCCCTATTTTCTTTTCAGAATTGTCGACCCCTTTTCTACACTCATTTCCTTTATTTATAGCTTGAGGTGGGTGGGGGTTTCATGATTACATCCTGGTCTCACTTATGTGTGTGGGGTCCAAGATGATTATTCCTGACAAGGAATATGCCCCACTGGAAGTAGTGGAAGTGGCATTGGAACTGAGTTCCGCCTCCAAAAGGTCGCCTGGCAACGATACTTCCCAAGGCAATACCGAGTTGCCGGGATCGTGGACTGTTCCGAGCAAAAGCATTTTCAAGCAAGTCATAATGGGCCAGTCACGGGCTTGTTATCGTATACCCAAAATGATAGGGACTTATTGTGAGGTTTGGGCTCAATTTTGGTCCTTGAGAACGCTCGGGCCAAGGCCCAATGGGCCTGAGGCCATACCTCGTACAACGCTCATAAAATGTTGTCTAATGTACAAACACTATAAAAAAGTTGGTTTTTTTCAAAGGTCCAAATCCTTGAAAAAAGTATATGATTCCACATTTTTTTATTTAGCAAAAAAAAAAAAAAAAAAAATGTTGGAAGATAAACATCTTAATTGGGGAGAAATTCATTAAGTAATTAATATAATATATAGAGACACACTTAACCCAACCTAATGAGTATGAGCTCAACTATATTATATTAACCACTCATTTTTTTCATCATTATTCAATGTGGGATTTCACTCACATGTTTACACCCAATAATCTCTCCCTCACGTGTGAGTTTTTACCTCTCTGTGGGCTTCAAGACCTTTTCGTGGGCCATGAACAAGTCCTACTCGCTCCTCTTTTCCTTATGGGCATTTTCTTCATTAATGTGTCATCCATGGGCCTACGTACACCATCCATGAGAACACTGTGTTAGCCCTACAAAAGAGACCTCGATAACCTTAACCTCTTTGCCCACACACCACCATGAGCTTTGGTACCACTTATTTGGGAGATAAATACATTGGGGAGAGACTTCTTGAGTTGTTAATATAACATATAGAAACACACGTTTCTACCTTATTGTGGGCTTCAAAACCTCTCCAGGTGCCATTAACAAGTCCCACTCATTCCACCTTGACTTATGGGCTTTTTCTTTATCAACGCATCATCCATGGGCCTCTTATACACCATCTGTCAAAACCATGTGTCAACCCTACAAAAGGGACATTGATAATCTTGACCTCTTTGCTTGCACACCATCATGAGCTCTAAAACCACATATTGGGGAGATAAGTATCTTGGGAGAGACTCATTAGGTAGCTAATATAACATATATAGACACATATAACCAAAAAGCCTAAGCCCTATGAGTATGAATTTTTTTTTTCATCAAGAATATGTGTTTTGTTTTGTTTTTTTCCATTTACTTTATCATATTTAACATATTATATAGTTGTTAGAGTGAAAACTCACTAATTAGCTTTTTTGTCTACGAGGCTTGAGATGGACAAACCCTGCAACAAAGAGCTATCAAGAGGATTTTATAGTTGTCTATTTGAATGAAAGACTTTCTTGATTTTTTCTAATCTAACAATAATAATTAATGTTATTAAGCCTGCATTACTTGATTCTAAGTTGATAAAGGATATGGTACAGAACATTAAACTAGGATTTGAAGAAAACCGTACATCAAAATAGACAGTATCAATTTTTTTTTTTTTTTTAATAGTTCAATAGTAACAGCGGTAATGTAGGATTTGAACCTATTGAAAAATTATTATGAATATATTAGAAAGTGTCAATCAATTAAACTACAAAACTCCTAGTGATGATATCAAAATATTTATTTTCAAATGGAGAAACAGAAACGGTCCGAATCTAATTCACAAAACATAGAAATGTTACGCAAAGTAATAATTCAGTTAAGGAATAATCATAATATTAATATGCTTGCTGTCGGCAGATGTTCACGCGTGATGTCGGTGCATGCGAGCTAGTAAAGCCAGAAACAAAACTCCACTAGTCGACAGTACTGAGCAAGTAATGAAAAGACAAACAGTCTTTACGCGGTTCGGCGGATCTCAAGTTAAGCAGCACTGCCACTGCATGCTAACATGCATTGAAATCACATGCTGCGGGGGCCCTGCTGTGTTGGATGGGAATAAAAAGATTGGCAGTGGGTATCCACAGGTAGCCTATGATAAGCCCTCCCTAGCTAGTACTGCATCTTCTTCATCTTTGTAGTGAGTATCTTTACCCCAACTTAAACAATAAGCAAAAGAAGAGAAATCGACTTTCAGTTTAATTAGGCAACTTTTATATATATTGGACTAGTCTGTATGAGGCTATGAGCATTTTTTTTTTTTTTTTTTTTTGGGTGTGTTTTAAATTTATTATATTTAACTATATTGTTTGGTTTTTAATTAAACGATGGTCTTTGAACCATGTGTGAGGAATTATTCATCAGTTTTCTGTTTCCTAAGGTCCATTTAAAATGAAACATAACATTACCCATGGCATTTTAAAGGCAGCTAGTTTTAATCACTCTGGTGGAACACATGACCAATTGGTACATTTGTTTTTCCAAACAAAAAAAAAATAAAGTCCATTCCCATCTAATAGCTAACAAAATGAAAATAAATGAAACATGCAGTAAATGCCAAAAACACAAAGTGGACCGACATATAAAGACGAACGCAAAGCCATTTGACGGCCGAGATGAACTCAAAATCTGTCAAAGTCTTAATAGCCATTGAAGTACCCAATCATACGCTCTTTAACTGAAACCCAATCAAAGTCTTCACTACTTTACAACGATGTGCAGCGAAGACCGACATAGAAAAACAGACAAACAGACATTTACCTTTAACTGAAACCCACGTGACAACCCAATCAGATGTCGCCACGACATCAATTCCAATGTTGGAGGACCCCACATTTAGACCGCCGCGTATTTGGGTCCCACAAAACCCGCTTTTTAGTTTTTGAACTCGCCTCTCTTGCCCTATCAGCTTCCAAGTTCCAACTCCCCCAACCCCTCTCAGTTTTTGAGCCTCTTATCTCTGTCTCCTCATTCTCTCACAGAGAGAGAAAGAGAGCCATTTGAAATTGAAACCCACCCAGCTCCCCACATTGTGGTCTCTTTCTTTCTCTATCTTTCTGGGCTTTTCATGCGAGTATCCCAGGTTTGTGTGCGTGTGTGCGTGTGTGAGTGTCTTGTGTATTCATTATTTACGTTCCTTTAATATGATGTGTGTTTTAGTTTGGTTTTGTTAAATTAAAGGAACATAATGCCAATGCAAAACAGCACAGTTTTTACGTCTTTCTGAGTTTTGTTTAATGGAAACATAAAAATCTCATGGTTGTTACATTTTTCTTTTGCGTTTCTTTCTCTTGAATCTGATGCAAAACAAAATCTTAAGACTTCAATTTCTTTTTCTTCCGTGCTTTCCCTTCAGCAATGTGTCTGCTTTTTTTTCTTATTGGTTTCTTCTCAACCAAACGCTGCATTGAAGTTCTTCTTGATGTCCATTATTTGGTTTGTACGCATGAGTTTTCTTATTATCCTTAGTAAAGCATTCATTTCCCCTTTTAATAAAATGTCAGCTTATATTTGGAACCATTTTTAATAGTTTATGTATTATGTTATCATCAATCATCAATGGTAATAAAAAGGGTTGTCACTCAACTTACATTTCATAGTGTTTTCAAAATTATTGAATTATTAATAAATAATTAAATAATGGTAATAAAAAGGGTGTGGAAAGCTTTTTGAGAGTATGTTTGGGTTCAGAACATTTGCATGAGGATTTTTCCTCAAAATTTGTACGAGTAATATTATTGACTATTAAGCTTTATATCTAGTTCGGTTTCTTTTTATATGCTATGCAGTCTCTGTGCACTGTGAGTTTACTTGTATTAATGTAACTTTAGGACATCATCCATTATTTTTGGAATTCTTAATTATATAATGCTTTGTATTATGAACTATGGATCATGTCTCTGCTGCTAGTATTTTTGTACATATGTATTTACTTAGAAAGATCATCAATACCACTGACCAGATTTTCATTTTCTTCTTCTTCTTCATTTTTTTTTTCTCCCGGGGGAGGGGGTTAAAAGATTGTTGTTGAAGTATGAACTTTTAATTTGTTCTTAGTTTCTTTTACAGTTGGATCATGAAGATCTCACAGGGGATGTTGGTTTATTAACTTCTCCCCTTTCCCCCTTTGTTAGTCTGTTTGCAACTATTTGAACTTGGTTATGTTCACTGATTCAGTTTGTATAGCTTCTATGTATTCTAATGAATAGATCTCTAGAAACTTGTGTAGTATGTCTTTGTAAGTTACCAATTGATCATTCTAAGTTCTATAGTTTCCTGCATCAGCAATGGGAAACATCAGAACTCCATTCAAGGGGATAATTAAAGATATCAAAGGAAGGGCTGCATGCTATAAGGAAGACTGGGAACTTTGCTCAGGCATTAGGTAATTGGTTTTTTTTTTTTTTTTTTTGAAACAAATCATATAGTGGGAATTCCATATTCCAACAATAAGCATACTTTCACAACAAATTTCACTGTTTATTTTTATGACCACTGAGTTAGCAGGTTGTAATTGATGTACACTAAAAATTGTGTCAATGGTAAACTCATATAAAAGTGATATTACACCAATTATAATTTATCACCTTAATAGGTTGTAAAAAATAGCTGTGAAATTTGTTTGCATTACTCATATTTTTTATATATAAATCATGTAATCTATGTCAGGATATTGGCTCCAACGACCTATATCTTCTTTGCTTCTGCTCTCCCAGTTATTGCCTTTGGGGAACAACTGAGTAGGGATACAGGTACATTACTTTTTGTCTCTCCTTAAATTGAACTTCTAAAGAGGTACAGAGGAATTTTATTGCAATGTCTAAAAACTTCATTGGTTTACTTGAATTTGAGCCCTATCTCAGATGGAAGCTTAAGCACAGTGGAAACATTAGCTTCTACTGCTCTTTGTGGAATCATCCACTCAATTATTGGTGGACAGCCTTTGTTGATTTTAGGAGTTGCAGAACCCACGGTTATAATGTACACTTATTTGTACAAGTTCTGTAAAGGACAGCCAGAGTTGGGGAGCAAGCTATATTTAGCTTGGGCTGGGTGGTATGGGAATCAATGTCATATTTTGTGGATTATTCAGTGTTTAACAAAATTCTGAATTAGCATTAAGTGTTACAAATCTTTACTAGTGTACCTATATTACAGGGTTTGTGTCTGGACAGCACTCATGCTGTTTCTTCTTGCAATATTCAATGCATGTTCCATCATCACTAGATTTACAAGGATAGTGGCGGAACTTTTTGGAATGTTAATTGCTGTTCTTTTCATGCAAGAGGCTGTCAAGGTATCAATTGATTTTGCAGAAAAAACAAAAAATTGTGGATTTAGCAAAAGCAGATTACTAATTGTGACAATTGTCAAATCACAGGGATTGATCAGTGAATTCAGTATTCCCAAAGCTGAAAATACCGCATTGGAAAAGTATAAATTCCAGTGGCTGTATTTAAATGGGTTACTTGCCATCCTTTTCTCATTTGGTCTACTCTTCACTGCACTTAAGAGCAGAAGAGCAAGATCATGGAGATACGGCACAGGTAAATAAACTGAAATTCAGTGACTTTGTCAATTTACAAAAGCTTGTCCACATTGGGGCTAATTTTGTTCCCTCTTTTACTATTTTATGGTTTCGGATACAGGGTGGTTGAGAGGAATCATTGCAGACTATGGGGTTCTCCTTATGGTCTTGTTCTGGTCAGCATTGGCTTTTGCTGTACCCGGTAAAGTTCCGGATGGAGTTCCTAGGAGGCTCTTTTGTCCACTTCCCTGGGAATCTGCATCATTGTACCATTGGACGGTGATCAAGGTACTAAATTTCGGATGAATTGTTTGTTTTTTCTATTCTACTTCCAATGATTACATGCCACTCCATAGTATCTCTTACACTGCATCCTAGAATTCCTAGGTTGGGATGTGAGTTTTTTTTTTTTTTTTTTTTTAATGTTCTATGGTTGCTTGGAATGGCTTTAAACAACTCTCCTATTAGGTAAGCACTCTGCTCTCCCCGAAATTATTGTATGGGGGATCTATTTCCAATCCATTCATGGGTCAGATTTGAATCCAGTAGAGGCCTAACATGAGCCAGGTCTATGACTTATAGGTCAAATTTATCTGATACATTTTAACAATCTAACATGTTAATAAATTGAACTAACTATACACTGAATTATCTATCTTATACACTCAAGTTGCAGGATATATGACCTAATTTATCTACTTCATACACTGAAATTTCAGGATATGGGAAAGGTCCCACTTTCGTACATTTTTGCCGCCTTTGTACCAGCAATTATGATAGCAGGTCTATACTTCTTTGACCACAGCGTAGCTTCTCAGATGGCACAACAGAAGGAGTTTAACCTCCAAAAACCTTCTGCATACCATTATGATATCTTATTGCTTGGAATAATGGTATGTCCCTGGATTTAGAACTTTTTTTTTGGCTTAATTTTCTCTTTGTAATTCATGTTGCCAACCTATAAGTTATTCATTCGTAAGACTTGATGCTCAATGTTGTTGTTCAGACTTTGATTTGTGGGTTGCTTGGACTTCCTCCTTCGAATGGGGTACTCCCGCAGTCCCCAATGCACACTAAGAGTCTGGCAGTTCTCAAGAGGCAGGTAGGTTATGCAATGTATTTGACTGCTATTATCAAGACCACTGATTTAGATTTGTAAATAATATGGGCCATGATTTGCAGGTGATCCGAAAGAAGATGGTGAAGCATGCCAAGGAATGTATCAAACATCATGCGAGCAACTCTGAAATCTATGGAAAGATGGAAGCTGTATTCATGGAAATGGAAACAGCTCCAACTGTAATTGCTCTCTCTCTCTCTCTCTCTCTGTGCGCAACGCACTCTCTTAACTCTGATAAGCATATTGTAAATTTTCTTGCAGACCAAAGAGTTGGAAAACTTGAAGGAGGCTGTAATGAAAGCTGATGATGGGGGAGATGCAGAGGGCAAATTTGATCCAGAGAAATACATTGATGCTTATTTGCCTGTCCGGGTTAATGAACAAAGAATGAGCAACTTGTTTCAGTCCCTCCTTGTGGGCGTATCAATATGTGCTATCTCTGTAATCAAAATGGTACCTACCTCAGTTCTTTGGGGATACTTTGCCTACATGGCCATTGATAGTCTCCCAGGAAATCAGTTCTGGGAAAGGATCTTGCTCCTCTTTATCACTCCCGAACGTCGTTACAAGTAAGTCATCTTATCAATGGTTCAGAACTTTGGTTAAACAAAATGTTGTGGTTTAGTCTATTTCATTTTTGGAGACAGCGGGATGCCTCTTGGAAATTTTATGTGCCAATTTCTTATACATAGCAATACATGCTAGTTTGTCAGAGAAGGTGACTCCATTCCCTGTCAACTAAACTGAATCTGAAACCAAAGAAACAGATATTATAATCTCTCTCATGTGAACTAATAAACTTGTATGAAACACAAAAATATGATGGTGGTATAAACTCCCATGTGGTGTCTGAGCACCTTTGAGTGAAATAAATTGTGCCTTTCTTAAAAGTGTATGTTGGTTGCCTATGCTTTTGTTTAGTATCATAATCTTGTGGTGATATTGTGTCGGGCAGAGTCTTGGAAGGCTCT
This sequence comes from Quercus aquifolioides, assembly GCA_019022515.1. Lineage (NCBI taxonomy): Eukaryota > Viridiplantae > Streptophyta > Magnoliopsida > Fagales > Fagaceae > Quercus > Quercus aquifolioides. Next base: position 81,237,967 of record CM032327.1, read on the forward strand.
CATGCTTCGTTTGTGGAGTCGGTACCATTCAAGTGCATTGCTACATTTACACTCTTCCAAATTGTATATTTTCTGTTCTGTTTCGGTGTGACATGGATACCTATAGCTGGAATTTTGTTTCCATTGCCATTCTTCCTTCTCGTAAGCATAAGACAACACCTACTTCCCAAGCTGTTCGAGCCTTACTATCTTCAGGAACTAGATGCTTCTGAGTACGAGGAAATCGCTGGGGCCCCACAGCGTACCCGAAGTCTCTCAATTGCGGTATGTATATTAATACTCTCATGGTTTATTTATCTGTGGACCAGCTTACTAATCCATTCTAGCTTTGGAATGATGATAAAATTACTACAAAATGTTAATCAATGAGTTTAATATTTAGCAAGCAATATGGTATCTGACAAAAAGTGTGGGCAGGGAAAAGAACTACCTGATTCTGGGAGCGAGGCTGGGGAGAGCTCAGAAGAATTCTATGATTCTGAGATTTTGGATAAGATGACAACCAATAGAGGGGAGGTCAAACTTAGAACTGTAAGCTTCAATGAACTTTCAGGTAACTAACCAAAACATACTCTTTAAGGTTTCAACATATTTATGGTAAATCTAGTTTCATCCCTTATTAAGTTACAAATGGCATGGTTTACAGGTTTACCCAGATGATGTCCGAGTATAATGAGAGCTGCTATTTTGTTGATATACTCTGCTCGTGCAATGATGATCTTGAGTATGATCCTCTGAAGAAGTGACGACATTTGCTTGTCTTCTTGTTTAGAAACAGCTAAGGACAAATGATATCATATCATATAATATAAGAGAGAGAGAGAGAGAGACCAAAAAAGAACGGAAAATATGTGGAAGAAATAGAGAGAAGCTAGAAAGTTGGGGAAGCCATTGGAATGTATACTGTGAGATTTCATAGCCATTCATTCATTTGCTCATAATTATACTAGCAAAATTATAGCAAATTTCCCTCTTCTTTATGTAATTTGGTTTGTGACTACTAGATTTTTTATTGGTTCTTTTATTAAATTTTGTTATTTACTCCCAGTGTGTACAGAGATAGTTAAGCTAGAAATCAAATCAGGTGTTAGAGAATTTAGCACTATGCAGTGTGCTCCAATATTTTTTAGTTATTCCTGTGTCATTTCAATGTATCAGACTTGAAACTTGATAATAAATTAATCTTTGCCATGAGTGCAGTTATGGGGTATTTTGGTTTTGCCCTGCATTAAATTTCTTAATGGTGTAATTGCTTTGTTTTGGTGAAAGCTAAAGAAAATCAGGACAGAGGAAGGAAGAATAGAGAACAGGAAGGAAGAAAGAATACCGAATTGTAACAAAATGAATTCAGTCACATTGATACTTTACAGTTCGGTATTCTTACGTGAAAATAGAGCATAACTACCCTAATCACTCAACCAGCTGTAGTAACTTCCCTCAACAAACCAGCAACAAACTTAACTTACAGCTACTGATATAACTAATGACATTGACAAACTCGTGTTTGGTATAACTTAATTTTCAGATTTTAAAAAATAGGCCGTTTTAAAAAAGTTGTACATTGAAAAAAGTGAGATTAAAAAAAGCCATACTTGAAAAAGAGTGGTTTCAAAACAGGACGCCAAATGTTGTGTTAATAAAATACAGATACGAAATACGGCTTGCAGTACAATACAATTGTTGAATATGACTTGTAGCTTATCTCTATACAACCTGTAGTATAACTATACTGCTTCATGTCCACCTTCAAACGAACAGGGACAAAGGAAGCCATGAGTTTGTTTCTTAACTCCAAAAACGAGTACATGGAAGAGCTTTCGTGAATATTAGCAAGCTGATCTGTGCTTGAGAGTCGAGACAAATAGCACCTGTAAATCCTTGAGAAGCACGCATTCACGAACAAAATGGAAGTCCTCCTTGATGTTTTTTGTGCAAGCATGAAACATGGAGTTGGAGGCAATGGCTAAGGCAGATAAATATCACATTATAACTAGGGAACATGATGAAGAATAGACTCATTAATCTTTCAAAAGCATTCAAAGTTAGCATAGTTCAATCGCAGAGGAGGCCAACACACAATATTCAGCCTCTGTAGAAGGTTGAGAAACTATTGGTTGTTTCCTAGCAGACCAGGTGACTTATTGCAAAGAACTACAACGAACTCAGAGGTAGATCAATAATTGGAAGGGCCACCAGCCCGATCCACATCAGTGTAGCTTGAAAGAGTTTATGGTCCAGGAGAAAAATGAAGACCATGAGTGAAAGTACCTTGCACACATCATAGAATCCTTCTTAAACGGCGATGAGGTGAACATTTGTGGGGTGAGATATTGCAAAGCTCCAACCATGCTTCAATAAGTACTGGGATCAGATAAGGCAGTACCATCATGAGCAGTGAGATGTGCAGCAAGACAACTTGGTGTATTACATGGCTTGAAATTGTGCATATTGTAATGCTGAAGCACACCAAAGGCATACTTTGTTTGAGTAACATAAAATCCTAAGGAAGTACAGTCAATTTGCAGACCAAGGCCATAAAGTTCAAAAACAGAACTCAATTTTTGTTGAATGAGATCAGTGAGGAGTGTAGTCATTGCCTGTGACCACAATACCATCAACATATAGTAAAAAGAGAATAGTAGAGTGATAACAATATGAAAATAATGATGAATCAACAAAACCCAAACGTAGGAGTTCAGTCGTGAACCTCTTAAATCAAGCTTGTGGTTCTTATTTAAGACCATATATTAACTCATGCAAACAACATTGATGGTTATGAAATTGGGGATGAACATAGTCAAGTGGTTGAGACATGTAAACGTCCATACAAAGTATCCCGTGTATGAAAGCATTACTCACATCAAGTTACGGACAGGTCCATTTGAGAGTGATAGAAAACGATAGAATTAAACTTAGGAGGTAACAACGAAGTGCTTTGATGTTAAGGATGGAAATTCATCATCCATGGTACTGCACCACTATGGAAATTTTGAGGAAACGTTGAATGTAGGTGGTTCAGTAATAAAGTATAATCAATATGGGCCTTAAAGCACAATTTTGGTTTAGAAATACCACTCGTTGATTTGGTTTGCATTTGATAAGTGTTAGAAACATTTAGATTTGGATGTGAAGGAGGTTATATGGCAGGTGCAGTCACTAAATTGTGAAAACGAATCAACTTGATGAAGTATAGAATTTGCCAATTTGGAACAGAAAGTGTTATATAAAGCCTCTAATCAAGCTCAAATATATTGCAATGAGATGAAATCTCTCCTCTGCATCATCTGTAGCCCATGAAATGAAAAAAAGAAAAAAAAAAATTCTACCTAAAGTCAAATTTATTACCAAAGGCTACTAAATTAAATGACAATAAGGCTTACTAAATAGCATCATCATCCAAGTAAAACTTCATTGACTTGAAAGGAGAGCTGTCCATGGAGAGGAAAAAACAACAGTAAGCCAACATCAACACTTCAACAAGTCTACTTTTCTTCTACCATAAGAGTAGTGTAGTTCATGTAAACTTCCTAGTTGCTATTTACTTTAATTTAGTTCTTGGACGTGTGTATCAAGATCTTACCTTTTGTATCATGTTCTTCAATTATTGTATGTTTCTTCAATTCCTTAGTTTTTGAATCTATCTTTTTGTTTTAAAAGTCTTCTTAGTGTGCGACGCGCTTCCCAAACGCACGTTTTGCGTTTCTGGAAATTTTTTTTTTTTTTTTTCATATGCCGTGATTATTGACTTTAGGGACGTGAACAGTGCACACACAGTGCATGTACAGTAATTTTTTCAGCCATTTTTCAGCAACTTTTTAGTCATGGGACCCACAAATTTCATTTTTTAGCAACTTTTTCATTAAAAATGGGTCTCACGGTACTATTTACATATTTAAAAATTATTTTGCTACAGTATTTTTCAATTTTCAGTTTTCAGCTGTATCCAAACGGACCCTTAATTGAAACAATACTAAACGCCTAAGAAGCACAAGTACAAATAGGGATACGACACTACAACACGGTAATTTTTTTAAGAAATAGAACATATTACGGCAGGACTTGTCTATTAAATATATTTTTATTTTCTATATATTATTAAGTATTTATTTTTCATATAATTTTATATATATATATATATATATATATATATCAAATTAAGAGTAATAATGGATAATAAAGCAAATCCATGACTATTAAAATATATTTAGAAATTAAAATACAAACTAAGAATAAAGATATTTATTAATTTTCAAATGCGCTATTACTATTCAAAGTAGGAATGCTCTCTTTGTTTTGTGAAAGGTATTCAATTCCTTTTGTTCTCGTGATCTGACCGTATCTTGCAATTAAAAAAAAAAAAAAAAAAGAGAGAGAACACTGCTAGGACATGGTTTTAATTTGAATCCACCACTGAAATTATTTTTTTGTCCATCAGTAACAACTTACCATTTAAAATTTGTTGTGAAAATGTTATGAATATAAAATTTTCCATATTTTAAGGGACAAAATTTAGCTACAAAATTAGTTATAGCATAAGACTATAACCTTATTCAATATCTTTTTATTGGAGGTGAATTTTGACAAATCCACTATTGGATTACATATTCTTCTTATATTTTCCATGCTAGCAAAATTCATAGAAAAGTAAAGAACAATAGTTATACCATCAATAAATTGTTTAAATTGCAAATTTTTATAGTTTAAAATTATGCATAAAATATAAAGTTATAGATCATATAGTAAATAATATCCAATTGACACAAAATTTAATATGTGTATTAAAGTGTAAAGAACATACAATTCAACGATTAAATTTTCAAAATATGTAGTAATGTTTATTTTATTGAGTAAGATTGTAGTTTTAGACCACAGTCAATTTTGTAACTAAATTTTGTCATTTTTTAAGTGACAATGTACTCTCAAGTTAATGGCTTGTAGCCAGCTGTGAAAGGCAAAAAAATAGGGTATAAAAAAGAATATTTATATTCTTTTTATTAAGTATATAAAAAAAAAATCTACATATATTAAATAGAAGGTATAAAAACTTATTTAAAATTGTATCTATACTTTTGGATATTCTTAGTAAATATGATTATATATTTATTTTAGTTATTTTTATAATTTTAAAATTATTAATAAATTAATTATTACATCACCGACTCAGTCGTCAGTTGGACCCCAATCTAATCAAAGAACCAAAAAACAATTCTTTTTTCGATTCTTAGTTTAGTCCAATTTTTAAAACCATACTTAATACAACTCCATGCAACACACACTTATCCATCCCACTTAAACTAGGGTCTTACAATATAATCATTGATAAAACACCAAGTTTGGTCCCAGTTTTTATTTATTTTTTTATTTTAGTAATTACGTAAGCTTCAAGTGTGACAACGGTACACACCATGTGTCACATAAGTGTTTTCTGTAAATGAGTTAACAGGTAGAGACTAACTTGATAGCAAATTAAAAATAATATGAACCAAATTTACGACTAGGAAAATGTGAGGAACAAATTGAAAGTAATTCCAAAATGTATAGACCATAATGGTATTATGCCTATACTAATTATTGTCTCTTTAGAACTTGATAAAAGCAGGACCCTACCCGGCCCTGGGTTTGCTGTAAATTGTAAAAATCACGTTTCCTTTAAGAATGGATATAACAATTTTAAATAACTATTGAGTATTGATCATGCAAACCTAATCTTTTTTCTTCTTTTTTTGGAAAATTACATAAAATACCAGAATTTTTTATATCATGTTTCATTTACGTCTCAGATTTATAATTTTGCCAATTGAAGTTCTAAATTTATGTAATCATTCAATTTTAAGCCTAACATGTCCTTAATTCATGTTTGTTATTTTGGGCAGTAACGGAGTGAAGAAAGAAAGGAAATCATTCAATTTTAAGCCTAATCCATCTCTCCTGATGGCACAGAACACGCAATCAGGGAGATTATTAGACAAGGAACCTCAAAAAGAATTACAGAAGAAGCCCCAGTTGGCAAGGCAATGGGCTGACTAGTTCCAAGTTCCAATTCCTAATCCAAAACAAAAATGAATTTACACAACAAACCTCTTCTTTGTAATAATCTCTGTCACCTCCAAGTTCTTTACATACAGTTCATTCACATTCTCTAGCAGAAAAGAAGTTTTGTGTTTGAGTGTGTGTGTGTATGTTCTTTTGTGTGTGTTAGTATAACATATTTCTTATGATTTCACTCTTAATATCTATCCCAAAAGCTCAAAATGCTCACACGGTATTGTGGAACCACTTTTTATAAGTACAGTTGCCGGTATCACTCTTAGAGGCTTAACCCAACAGAAAAAAAGTCTGGCTTTTTCAACTGCCAATTCCATCATCACTAACAAGAACAAGATGATCACCATCTCTAATAAGTTCTATATCTTCAACTTGAGCTCCTTCTTTTGTTAAAACTTTGTTTGGTAAGAACCCAAATTTTTTGGCACCAATATCAAGTAGTTCTTGAAGTGAATCAGGCAGAAGCACAAGCTTTCCAGCAACTTCACCTTTCTCAGGGCAACTAAGAGTCACCCTAGCCGGGTAGCTGCTCACACTCTGAGTACTACGAAAACTGCCTCCTGATGGGATAAGGTCTCCTCCACCTGCATTTTTTTAAGATTTTGACTAAAAGTCAGTAAAAGTGTGATTACTAAAATCGAAAGTTAAGTTTTTCCAATGTACTAATTATCAGAAACATCAACTGCAGGTGTTCAAGGTTAAGAAATGAACTGCTAGGGCTAAGAAATGCCCTCTAGTTCCCCAAGCTGAGTAGGACTACATTCATACAGTAAGCCTTGGATAAAAATCTAGCACATGCATGTGACACTATAGAAAAAAGTGAAATTGCACTTTTTTTTCTTTTCTTGTTGGGAAGGGGAGGGGGGAGTTGGATTTGAACCTGCGACATGGGAATTGAAATGTAAAGGGTGCAGGAAAATGTGCCATTCGGACTACAAGCCTGTTCTATAAAAGTGCATTCTTAAGGATATGGTTATTGATTACTATTATTGCTTGACCAAAAAAAAATAAAAAAACAATTGAGTTTGCTGAAATTGAATCAGAAATCAAACAAAATGACTATTTTGTATCTTTGTAAATCAAGTTTGACTCAGTTCATTTTACCGTGAAGTGCATCATTTAGTTATTGCTATTAAATGAAATTAAAAAAACAAAAAACTAGAAGGCTTTCTGATACCTTCTCTATTGATTAATTACCAAAAAAGGAAAATTATTAATTGACAGTTTATACTTGTAATTTCAAGCATGCAATTCTTCTTTCCTCATCACTTTTTAGTTTTGCATATAATCTTGACATGTTCACAGCCACCTAACTTAATCACACCAATGTATGACTGCCAAATCATCAAAATTTGGAAGTTGAATAAAAATTTCCGAGGTATCTTAAAAAGAATATATGCAAAATAGAGATGCATGCTCACCAGCGTTAGCAGCTGACATGACCCCAATAAGTGAATTGTGAAAATTGTTAGGCCTTCGCCTTGGACGATTTTCTGACCATCTCACTTCCCGGGGAGGTGGAGTGCTTTCATGGTGATATGGGGGCATCATGGGCTCACTCTGGTACTTACTAGGGAATGACACATTTGGCTTCATTCTAAGCGGGATAGTTGGTGGTTTCCTGACCTCTTCTGGCTTGGTCTGGAATAAGTCCTTTATGTCTTCATGACCTTGATGATCTGCCAAAGCCCTAGGGGTCCATCCATTGAAATCCGGCTTATCAATTTCAGCTCCTTGGTCCAACAGGAACTTAACTATTTCAGTATTGCCTTCACATACTGCCGCATGAAGAGCTGTACTCCCATTGCTCTTAGGCACTGTTACGTCCCCATGATATTTGACAATGTCCTTGAGCAATTCTAAGTTGTTTTGCTCCACAGCAGTGCATGCAAAAAGACCCACATCACCAGAAGATATCTCTGCCCTGTTGTCCATGAGAATTTTAATCAAGGATTTATGCCCCCCCAATATTGCTTCCCATAAGGGAACACTTCCTTCTGAATCTGCAAAGATAGCAATTAACAATTAAAGCCAATTTATGAAGCAAATAGGCAATGTTTACATTGATATGAACTCAACTAAATTAGACCTTGCTTCCATATAATTAATTGAAGTCAGCTACAGGTATTCTTTTGTCTAGGTTCTACATTCATCCATATTCTGTATAAAGATCAGCTAATAACATCACTCACTCAAATGATTAATAGTACAATTAAGTTTAGGCTCGCTTCTAAATTGGTCTCTTGACCATGAAAACTTTTAATTTATATTCTTGAGTATTACAACACATCAATGTGCCCTTTCCATCAACATCGAATAGAATTTTTCCGTTAACTCACCCAAAAACGATGTCATTTTGAATAGAAAAATAGAGAGAGAGAGAGAGAAAAAAAAATCGTTGTTGAGAAGGTTAATAGTGAAAATGTGATAGACTATATCCAAAGGGGCACATTGACATCATTGTAATAGTTGATGGTGTTCATTGAAAGTTCTAACAGTTGAAGGACCAATTTAAAAATAAACCCTAAACTTGAAGGTGTGTGTGCATTTTAGTCTAAACTGAACCATGTTAAAGACTTTGATTATGGCTTTAAATGAGCTGAACTGAATGGAGTATTAAAAGTCTAGAATTAATTCTAATTTTGAACACAAGCAGAGTTTGATTTTATCACTGAGTAAGATGACATGTTCAAGTTTGATTCATTTTCTTGTCAAACAAGCTTAAGCTTGTTTATGAGCTACTTGATTAACTTATTATTTTCCCATATATAGTAAATACCACAGCTAAAATATTTTACTGTTTCACAAATCTAAACAAATTATTAATAACTAAAATTATAATTGAAATTATAGTGTTAATTATATAGAATGATTTTTTTTATGAACTTATAATAATTAGATTCACTAGTCTTGTATTATTATATAATTTTTACCACGAAATGAATTATTTATTTTATCAATAATATACAAATAATAATTTGATATCTTAGGAACTTATATACAACTTTTTCTACAATCCAATCTCAAGTCAATATAAATATGTTTGAAAAATAAATCAGATGCAACCTGGTTAACAACCCTCCATCCATGACACTATATTAAAAACTTAGCGAGGGTACATGTTATGTACAATTTTCAAAACATGCATTTTTCTTTTAAAAGTCTAACTAGTGAAACTTATAAATGTGCCAAGAGGACAGCATCTAAATGCTTTGAAAAATATGCATAAAATAAAAGAGAGGGGAAAAAAAACATAATTTCAGGTTTCTATTTATAGCCACTTCCAAGTGTGCTCAAATGGGAATTTGCCTGTTATACTCTTGCTAGAGCAAAAGTCACCCCTGTAAGAAAGAGAGAAATCTGTGCTTCTCCAAGAAATACAAATTAAAACAGAATTCTGGCCTTCCCAATTTCCAAAATAAATATTAACAAAGTATAACATCAACGAACCTAGAAAGAACTCAGAGGTAATTTATAATTAAAGATAAGAAGAGCTGTGGAGACTGCAGCAGAAGATAAAGGGATACAGAAAGTTCACACAATAGTGTTGGTGGATTCATATTTCGTCATGCAATAAAAATTACCTGTGATGTTAGGATCTGCTCCATACTCTAGAAGTAGAACTACACAATGCTCACTTCCTTTAGATGCCGCAATATGCTGTTGCAACAAATAGTAAAGTAAACTCAGAGTCTCTAATTCAAATATTATCTCTAGCAGAAAATATGTGTATCAAAAAAGATTATTTGCATACCAGTGCCGTCCGTCCACCATCATCCACTTCATTTGGATCTGAACCACGCTTCAGCAACTGATGCAACAATAAATCATCATCTCTATTTGCTGCAAAGCATAAACTAAGGGGCAAATCCATTCTGCCCCGAGCCAGCATGTTCTCTGTATCTGTCAGAACTTCTTCCATAAATGGATTCCGTATATCTTTCAAATGCTGCATCAATGACAAATTAGTCTATGAATAAGACATATATTCCTCTACTTGAACCATATAGCTATAACTTATTTAGACAAATTATTTTATATATTTTTTGTGACTAAATCTTAGAATATAGCTGTTCTTTATTGTTAAAAACAAATTATTACAATGTTATGTGCTATAAGTAACCAAGTACGTGCATAATGGGAGGAACAACGTGTCCAACTCAACCTAATTCCAATAAATAATATGCTGTAAACATTTAACTCTTTTTTTTTTTTTTTTTTTTGAGATAGTTTCAACATTTAACTTCATAACAAAGAACTACAGCTACTATATAACTACAAAGTGTTGACTTTTTGATATCTATGAGTAAACTTACCCCTGATTTTCCACTTAAATTTTAGTTTGATAGAGATGGTTTTGTGATTAAGAACAGGTCAACCAATCAAGTAGTGCAAAGGGCACTAAGAAGGATGGGCTGTATGCACTTGTTAGAGAATCGAAAAATGGTTTGTGTGGAGGAGAATTTGCGAATGTTGAATTCACTTGGTATTTAGCCAACCTTGGGAATCACGAACAATCTGCCTGCCCCTAAATGCCACAAACTGGTTCTACAGAACGTAAGTATCGAAACATCACAGAACTAGGACTCACAATGATGTTCCATGCACACCTACCATCAAAATTCTGGACTAAGTAATCAATCGCCTACCCTATCCAAAACTTGGTATGGACTCTCCATTTCAAAGACTCTATGGCAAACAACCTAACTACTCATCATAGCATGTGTAAAGCTACAAATGCTTCCCCTATCTTGGGAATTACAGAAATAACAAACTGGAGCCCAAGTCTCTCCCATGTGCCTTCATTGGTCACAGTATCGAACAAAAAGGTTACAAATGCTTCTATCCACCTAGAGGATGCATCCACATTCTGACCACGTTGTGTTTGATAAAACGACCTTGCCATTTTTTGCACCGACACGACTGTATGGCAATAATAAAATTGATGGGGAGCTCATTACATTCACAGATTGGGAGGCAACCTCAATCAACAAAACTATTGCCTTCTGCCTCCCTTATTTCAGGATTTGCACCTGCCAAAAATATTATACCAAGTCGCTCACCAACAGTTGACACACCTCCTACTATGACAACTCCAAGGTACCTTAATTTTCATGTAGCAAGGGTTACTCATGATATACCTATTGTACCAAAATCCATCATCTTTGCCAAATGTCAGCCTAGATGGGTTGCTGCTATGGATGAAAAAGGTTGCTGCCCTAAATGCAAATCTGGACCTCATGGCACTGGCACATCACCCTGACATGAATGCCATTGGGTGTATATGGGTTTACAAAGCAAAATTGAAACAAAATGGCTCCTTGGAACATATCAAAGCTCAGTTGGTAGTTAAGAGGTTTAGCCAAGTTGATGGTATAGATTTTTTAGAAACATTTCTCCTTGTACTAGAAGTTGTCAAAGGCAGGGATATCCAGCATTCGTCTTGTCCTCAACTCGCATCAACTGGTTCATCTATCAGTTGGGACATGAGTTCTCCATCAAGGTCTTGTGTTTTCTTCATCACTTTCTAGGCGTTACCCAACATAGCCTGCTTTTATGTCAAACCAGTATGCTGAGGATATCTTAGAACTTGCTTCCATGCAGATGTGCAAACCCATTATTACTCCAATGCTTGAGAAAGGCAGACATTTCCCATCTACTGATGAGCCTTATCCTGATCCTTCTCGTTATCAAATCCTTGTGGGAGCACTTCAATACCCCAAGTTCACTGGACCTGATCTATCCTATGGTGTCAACTTAGCTTTCTAATTCATTCATGACCCTATAGTGGCTCACTACAAGATAGTTAAGTGCATACCGTGCTAATGTCTGTGGCATTACTTGGGATCACCATCCTAGCCTCAAGCACACCTGATCTGTATGGCTTCTATGATATGAATTGGTTTGGTTGCCCTACCACTTGGAGATAAAAAAATAAAAAATAAATAAAACAAACTCTCTGTACATTCTTAGGCAGCAACTGTATCTCATGGAGTGCCAAGAAGTACTCCATAGTAGCTTGATCAAGTGCAGAAGCCGAATACTGATCCATGGCCTCCACTATTGCAGAACTTCTTTGGCTATGATTCATTCTTTGCAACCTTGGTATCCCTCTTTCACATTCCCCAATCATACATTGTGATAATCTCAATGCCTTACAAATGATTATCAATCCTGTCTTCCACGGTCACACAAAGCATGTTGAATTAGATTATCACTTTGGTGCCCTTGAAACATGATACGTCCTTTCCAAACTCCAAAGCAGACATATTCACAAAGCCTCTGTCCAAGGTTTGTGAATTTACGTACCAAACTAGGCCTTATCCTTGATCCTTGACCCGATTTGAGGGGGAGTGAAAACATAGAAGACATACCTGTTGCAAATCCCATATCTGCCGCAGATATCTATAACAAATACCACATGTGATGCAGATTCTCCTCAACTCTTGGCAATGCACAAATGAAACCCTCCATGACTCTTGCTCATGATTTTTGGTTTAACAGCTATTATCCTCAGTAATAGCTACCACAACATGTGCCTAAATTAGTGCTTAGATTACTCCATAATTTATAATACTGCTCATGCACCTATTCACAATGCAGTCGTAGTGCATTGTAAATCACCCACTGTTTGGCTTGTAATCCATCTATAAATGCAATATACAAAGTTCTCTCTACCTTACCTTGAGATAAAGTTCCTCAATTCGTCTTTAGAAATTTCAAGAAATGATCAATATTATAAAAAGATTATTTTCATACAAACTAAAATCAGGGGAAAAAAATAAAGATTTCTGAAGAGATAAAGAAAATCTTAATAAATAAAATGAGCCAAAGATTACAACTGAAATAATTCCCTTCCCCCCCCCCCCCCCCCCCCAAAAAAAAAAAAAAGAGAGAGAGAAGGAAAAGGAAGTTACTAGTGGAACAACTTTTACAGACCTGAAGAAGATTGTTCATGATTATTGTCCCATCTCCAACATGTGCCTGAACAATATTTAAAAAAGCAGTACGGTTCAAACGCAGCAGCTGACATAATCGTTTGGTCCGAACTGTAAACAGTTGAGGCCTGTAACAGAGCATGCCTATCTCACCAACAATATCTCCTGTCTTAGCCTCACCAACAGTCTGTAATCATCCATTTCAAAGAGCATATTCAGCTCCTAGCACCCCAGTGAAGAGCAATAGTGAAAAGAATATATTAAAAAAAAAAGATTTCTATCATTATACTTACCTGCTCTAATCCATTCTTTTGCACAATTAATTCCTGAGAGAAAGAAAATTTAATGACAAAGTCAACTGAAGGATAGAGAAAGGAAAAACTTTTTTTAAAAGGGTGGTCTGTTTTCCAAGAGGAATAAATTATCCAGTTACACTGAAAATATTGTGCACCAGAATCAAATTCGTATAAGTTTAGCAATTCCACTAGCATATAGAACAATAATTCATTAAAAAGTTCTTACCACAGCACCAGTAACCAGTAAATAAAAGTCTGTGGGTGCTTCATTCTGCAAAATTACATCTTCCTTGGGAGGGAAATATTCAGCCTTCATCTCAGAGACCTTCAATAGGAAAGTTCAAAAAGATGGATGTAAAACAAGTGTGAAAATTATAAAAGCGACCTGTTGGCTGTAGGTGTTTGGATATGCATGCTTTAAAGTCTTGAAGCAAGATATTGTTTTCTTGTTAAATCTGAAAACATTAAGAGGAAAAAAAAAAAAAGAGCTCAGTTTTATCTTCTTAATGCTGTTTAATTCACAACAAGCATTTTTTGCATCATAAAGACACCATACAAAACTCATGTCTCTCAACCTTCAGCTCCAACAAACATAAAATTCCATGATCTTTTTCTTAATTTTATATGCAAAAATGAAGACCATAAAAAAACTATTAACACTCGTTTTCCATCTAACAGAGCAAACACAGTGAAAGGCCTATTGATGCTCCATCCAAATACAACCAAGGATTATGAAATAAAGTTAAAAGACTATTACCAGTTGGAAAAGTAAGTCATGTGATACCCCACGGAACAAGTAGAGGTTGTCAACAAGTGGATAGAAGAGAAAGTGTGAGATACTAGATTGAATGGCTTTAGGAAGGGAATCAAGAATCTCTTGCTGATGCAGCCCTTCTGAATTAGTTCTGTACTTCAAACACAAATTATCAATCATCTGCTCTTGTAGGCGAATAGGTAGGTGGTTCCTTTGTGCAAAACTTGAGGCTGCTTGAATAGTGTCTCTCTGGAATTGCATGTAATTTGTAAATAAGACCAAGAAAACAAACAAAATGAAAAATTTGAAAGTGCTCAAGTATGGATGGTCAAGTAATTGAAAAGTCCAAAAGAGTGAATTAATTTCATTATATGAGAAGCAAATAATGCTCTGGAAATTCAAAACAAACTTATACGCCCCTCCTAGTGTCACAATCAAAGTTACAAGACAATGCAATAGAAACTAGAAAGTAGAAGCAGCAGATATAATTATATAAACAATTTGTCTATGGTATTTATTGGAATTTTTTAATGTCATCAAGTAGCTTTAATTTGTAAATCAAAGATGGGTACTACTCAGTTTCTAGATGAAGACAGAAACTGACCACATACACATTTAAAGTAATCAAGAGAATCGCTTGTCTAATTTAAGCACATCCCAGAAATCCAAATTTCTGACAAGCACCATCCAGAAAGGAAGTCCAAGCTCCTAGGAAAAATGGCATGCAAATGAAGGGAATGCTGAAATAAGTATTAAGACAGCATTTACTCACAAATTTCCTTGTTCGACTGGTCCCATGGACAACCAAGTTTGTCATATTTCCAATTAAATATGATGTTAGACCAAGGTTAAAGAGCATGTAGAAGATGTCAAATACCATCTCCTTGGTATTTGTGGCATGCAAATCACCATAGCCTGTGGTTGAAAGAGTGGTTATGGACCAGTAAATTGAGGTCGCATATCGAATCCATATACTCTGGTCATGAAAGTTGTCCAGAGAAAGTGCAATCCATGTATGACTTGGGTTTGAATTACGCGCAGCAATAAGATAGAAGCAGCAGGCAGCAGCATGAACTGCGAAGAGAGTAACCTACAAGGCATCACGAGCATGATAAGATGCATCAGTATTGAAAAGTATCCACTCTTTAATGACAATTACAAAATGTTATTGACAGATACTCACAAATATAAGTTTTGAGCATCGAACCCAAAAGTAGTTGAAGTTCCTGTCTTTTTCCAATCTGAAATGACAAAAGAAAAGTAGAATTTCATGATAAATGACTTTGAATACAAAATTTGGGGAAGACAAAGAAGGGAAAGAAATTTATAATAATGACATGAGGTAATTGTTTTTCTTTTTGGAAAAGAGGTGAAGAAAAAATTGTTTCCACTTATGTTATGATTTGCTGGCATTGCTTTGCACTGGCGATACATAATATGTAAGATAACAGGAAATGTATTCCAAGAGCAACTTCAGACAAACTAAATGCATAGATACATAATTATGAAGGAAGTTGTGTCTGATCTTATTAGCCATCACGGAATTTGTTCTCAAAGGAAACGAACAATGTTGTATCCTCCTTACATTTAACAAAATGAGATGAAATAAATTATACTAATTTTTTAAGAAGTTAGTGCATTAGAAACATTATTACAATATATATATATTCATATTGAAATTGATTGCAAATGAAAACAGCTAAAACAGATTGAATAATAAATATGAGCTTATTTACCTGGAAAACATTTTGCTGACTCTACGGAGACGCCATAGGCGGAGCAAATTGAAGTAACCATATGCCTGAAGAGAAGAGGGCAATATACTCCGTGCAAGTTCATAAGGAATTGTAGAGATGACATCAAACAGCAACCATGTCCTTGTGTACCTCCATGCAATCTGCTTTGGGTCGTCGACGAGAAGATAAGATGTTTTGTCAAGGTATGCAACAAAGAAGGTCAATACAATGTCAATGGCGAAAAACCCATTCACAACATTATCGGTTATAGCCAGAGGTCCCTTTATTTTTTGCTCAAGGAATCCAAATTCAAATGGAGACACCCAAGCCGTGTAGAATACTAGCAACACCAGATATGTCTCCCAAAGCCTGCAATATTTAAATCATCAAACAAACAAACAAACATGACGTGAAATATAACTTATATTCAATAAAAACACACATATGATATGGGGCGGGCACTGGTACGATGGCAGGTGCCTTCCACCCAAAGCAACAGGTCGTAAATAAGACTGTTTACCAATCACCTCTCTCACAGAGCCCGCAAAAGCGGAATCTCATATGGTATGATAATTCTAATAAAAGAGAGGAGAATGAACCTGTAGTGGGGATCAAAAGGGGAGATGATGAAGCGGCGGAGTTTGACACGACGGGTGGTGCGGGCGATGTTGCCAAGAGGAGGGAGAATACCGGCATTGAGGCTGTAATGGCTGATATCAACCTCTCTGGGAGTGGGAACTGGCTGATCCTCTGCCTCTGCTCTGCTATCTCTTCCTTGTTCCATCACGCAAATTGATGGTCCTAACGCCCCGTCAAACTTCTTCCTATGTATCAGCGTCCACATTTTCATCAATGTTCATGTATTAAATCCTCTTTTTGATTCTTAATTCTCTCTCTCTCTCTCTCTCTCTCTCTCTCTCTCTCTCTCTCTCCAAACATCACATTGCCATTTGTTGTGTTGCAACAATAAACATCAAATCTATATTAACTGTTTTTCTCTCCCTCTCTCTCTCCCCCCAGATTTTTTTTTTTCCGTACTTAACACTGTTTTACACTCATACCTTCAACAAATTAATGGAATGTGGAAGGGAACGAGAACTTCTAGTACCGCGTAAACTTCTACAACTTTTGCCACAATTATTTTACGTGGCAAATTATAATTAGCGGCAAATTATAATTAGCTTCAAGTAATTTTCATATAAATCTATTACTTTTTCTCTTTCTCCTCTAATAATTATGGTATTTTATGCGGCCTTAAAATTTTTGAAAAAAGGGAATGGGTTAGGCTTTGTTTTTTCTTTTTTTAAATGTCTTTTTAAAAAAAAAAAAAAAAAGATTAGAAGATAAAGGCCTTTTTTTTTTTTAAATAAGATA
Source organism: Quercus aquifolioides (assembly GCA_019022515.1). Classification (NCBI taxonomy): domain Eukaryota; kingdom Viridiplantae; phylum Streptophyta; class Magnoliopsida; order Fagales; family Fagaceae; genus Quercus; species Quercus aquifolioides. The sequence goes on from CM032327.1 coordinate 81,255,110, forward strand.
AAAGGTCTGGTTTCTGATTTGTGGTTTAAGAAATCATACTCATTTATTTCACTTTTTTAATTGAGTAGATCATTTATTTTCACTTGAGATAAAGGAGCCAATTCAAGTGGAAATATAACAGGCAGGTTTTGTGTTTTAACTTTTATAAGAAATCGTCCTTTTTACTGTATTAATTAGATTTTTTTTAGAACTATTTTTTTAGAAACCTTTATTAATTAGATAGATTAGACATATAAATATAACCGTGTATAAAGTCGAATGATAAAAGTATGTTTTGTGTTTAGAAATCATCTTCTTATTTTTTTTTCACTTGAAATAAATAAAATTTATTTAATAGATCTAATTGTGTATAAAATGTTACACTTACACCATTTAAAATTTTAAGTAACTTGTCGCTAACCCATGCGATGTACGGGAAAAGTATTGAGTACAATATATAATTTAATCTTGGTTTATTTTACTACAACACTGAAATTGAATTTGTAAAATATAATCATATGGCTAAAACATTAGTTAACAGCGGTAGGTTTCAGACATTTATTAAACTATATATATTATTAGGGGTGGCAATTTCTGTTCGCGTGTTGGATTTGTGTCATAAGTATCTGACTGTATGAGTCAACACTAACCCGACATGTTTATTAAACGGGTCAAGATCTCTCAACCCTAACACGACCCATTTATTAAACGGGTTAGTCGTATCGACCAGTTTATCAGATTTTATCAAAATTAAAAGAAAAATTATGAAAAAATAAATCCAAACCCAAGTTTTGAAGGCAAAAGAAGAAGAGGACATGTGGCATATGAAGAGACTAAGGAAAGAAGTAGTGGACAGTGGGAGTGTGTTATTGTATCTGGCTAGAAGTGAACATACAACCATGTTGATTACCACAACAATACATTGCAGAACAATACGAATTGCAAAACACAAACATAAAAAAACTCATCAAATATTAAAACGTGAAAACATACTAAATAAAGAATAAATGCATCGACAATATAAAAGACTATAAATAAATTTATAGAGTTTATCTAAAAAACCAAATAGTCATCATCAGAACAACCAAACATCCTTAAAAAAACAACAATTCCATTCAAACTATAAGAAGAAACTACCTTTAGAAATTGCAGTAGATGAAGAAGAAGTAACAACGAGAGCCATTTTGGATTTTGAGAAATTTTCTCAAACAAACTTTGTTTAAGGATTTGGGTTTGTGGGTTTTAGATTTTTTTTGTTTCGATTTAAGTTCTAAAAATTTCAGTGTGTGGTGGCGAATAATGAATTCGGATTAAATAAGGAACCAAGGGGGGAAAAGACGTGTTTCAATTTGCTTATGTGATCTAAATTACTCTTGCAGAAGCCGTGTAATTATGGGTGTGAAAATTTGTAAACGGGAGTCCTAAACGTGAGACTCACGTTTAGGAAGAGAAGAGTCCTAAACGTATTTGGTTGTTTGAAATTTGAAGTATTAGATTAGGCTAATTAGCTCCTTATTTTAAGGCAAACAATTAACGGGACAAATAAACTATAAATGGATATATTTTACAATTAAAAGGAAGAAAAAAAATAGTTAATTAAAAGAAAATTTTCATTATAACAGATAAAAAAGGGCTACATGATTATACAAATATCCATTAGCACCTTCTCAAAAAAAAAAAAAAAAAAAAAAACCATTAGCATGCATAGTTTTTACTACATAACCAAAATATACATCATATATATCATGTATTTATCTCATATATTATCGTATATTATATACTAATATAATAAAAGTTGAGTCCTAAAACAGTATTGTTGCCATATGTATGTCCTAGCTAATTATCACATGAAATGCAACTTTTACTATTAGTAGTAACTAGTAATAGTAAAAGTTGTTATCAGGAAAAAAAAAAAACAAAACAAAAACAAAAACAAAACAAAACAAAAACTAGTTTAAAACCTCCGGCACGATAAACACACACACATCATTTACTTATAGAAGTTGCTACCTAATAAGTAACGAACTATTCATAATGTTATGTAAATTGTTAATAAATTTGAATTATTTTTAGCTAGAAAAACAAATGACATTAGAAAGGAAAAAAAAATTCAAAATCTCTTTTCTTCTAATTTTAGATATAGAATTAGATATATAATTGAGTTTTTATTGTTTATTTATATTGGACTTCTAGTATTTTGCATTCAATTAATTCACTTGACATAAAATTTTCAAAAATTAGATGAGACACATAACACAAAATTACAGCTCAGTTTTAGAATTTAATTGAATTTTCTCTTAACTTTGGCTTTAAATATAAATAAATATATATATATATATATATATATATATATATATATATGATAGGTTGTGCATTGCACACTTAATTTTTTTTTAAATGTTTTTTTATATTAATATTAGGACAATATTTAGCTACAAAATTGGTTATAGCCTAAAGCTACAATCTTACTCAATATCTTCTTATTGTAGGTGAATTTTGACAAATTCATCATTGGATTACATTTTCTTCTTATATCCTCCATACTTGCAAAGTTTCTATAAAATTAAAGATCAATAGTTATGTCATCAATAAATTGACTAGATTGCAAGTTTTTTGTAGTTTAAAGTTATGCATAAAATATAATATTATAAATCTTATAGTAAATAATATCTGATTAGCACAAAATTTGACACATGTATTGATGAGTCCTAAAAATCATTAAGGTCGTCCATTAATATGGACAACCTTGCATCATTAGTAGACCAAAAGATGTAATCGTTCAAGCACATTCAACACATTAATGGCGACCATTACTCGTCGGTCTTAAACACCCATCAATACGATGACTGTTACACATGAGTAATAATCACCTCCAATTATGTATAATAGCTATCCAAATCACCTATAAAAGGGACAGTACGTCTCACTTGTGGAGGTACGTCAAAAAACTACTACAAAACACTGTCTATATGCACAATATATGGGTTGGTACTAACTTAAGCATCGGAGGCTCCCCCACCGGGCACAACCCGGTGGTCTCTTCGATCAGTCCCTCCTTTATTTTGCAGGTCCTACAAGATTGTCTAATGCTCCGAATTTGACAAGTGACCCAACTGACGATTTTGGCATCATCATGTATTAAGAGCATATAGAACATGCAATCCAACGGTTAAATTTTCGAAATATGTAGTAATATTAATGATATTGAGTAAGGTTGTAACCTTACTACAACCAATTTTGTAACTAAACTTTGTTCTTAATATTATTATTATTATAAAGCATGAAAACTCATAACTCATAAGTATTGATATTTTAAATATTGGATAAAAGTAATAATTTAACGAAAACATAATCATAATCAAGGAAAAAAAATTACTTTTGCTTCCAATTGTTGCTAATCAATAAATATTATTAGTGAAACAAGGAATAAAATTTTATTTATATTATTTGAGTGAATAGTATTACATAAAAGGTCCATGAAAATATTTCAATATATTAACATTATTTATGTAACACTTTAAAAATAATATATATTATAGTTATAAGATTTTTTTAATAAAGCAAAAGTATAGTGTCATATTTTATATAAAAATCTTGAGTGTTACAATATTTATATCATTCTTAATGTGAAGGGAAAAAAAAAGACAAAATAGTAAAATTTCTTTCATAATAAAATACAAATTATGGAAAATGAAACATTAAAAAAATTACTTTAAAATGTATATCGTTAAATTTTTTTTTATCATCTTGTATGTTAGTAGCAAGTTTCAAAAATAATATTTCAAACAATATATAACTATTTTTTTAGGAGAATGCACTTGCATAAAATGGAAATAAAACTTCTTATTTGAAACATGAAAGGAAATGGTAGTAGATAATTTAAGGATGAACAAAAAAATTATAACCCAAATATTGGATACAAAAACGTTGATAAACTATTAGATACTTTCATATGTACAGTTGTAGGGTCCGGATTTGAGCACTTCTACTATGGAGAGAGTGGACTCAAGCCCAGTTAGCCCGGTACAATGAATTTATAGAGAGCGGGTTAAAGAACTAGGCGCTAGTGAGGGATGCAACAGCCATGCATGGATGCATGTGGATCTAATGGCCAGGACACGAGTTAAGATGCACAATGGTGCTCCTCGGCCCTTCTCTTGGGGGCTTAAAGTTCTTATTCCTTCTTCAGAGAATGGTTACAAGAGTTTCTCAGAGAATACCAGTTGCTACAATACCTTTTCGTCCAATTTTTCTCGTCCCTCTTTACAGAGGGATCCCTTACATTATATACCACCCTCTCAATTGATCCTAGCCTTACATTTGTCGATCAACCAGGCCGCTACTTGAGTGCTTGTCCCATCAGCCGCCTTCCCATTCTTTCTGTGGGTTGCAGCAACCAAGGCGGCACTGTTCAGGGGTCTTGTCCTCATTAATGCGGCCAGGACGTTAGTTGTGGGCATTTAATGTGGAGGTGACAGTTCATCCTGGACTTGCTCCTCCACCATGCTTCCATTGCTAACACGTTGTACTTGCTCTTTCTCTTTGGATGCTCAGGAGGGCCGCTTCTAGTGACCCGTTACTTCCCCCTCCAATGGTCTCGAGTGTCCGAGGACAACATCATCCTCGGCGATGTTTCCTGGTGCTTTGGGTTTTCTAAGTTCCTCCTCAGACGTTTCTTGATCCTCGGCATAGGCCTTGGGCCGGATGTAAGATGGGCCGGGGTTGCCAGATTATTAGGCCCCACAATAGCCCCTCAAAATCCTACTGTCCGGCTCCTCGGACGGGGAGGAGGATTTTGATGTCCTCGGGCCCTTGTTATGGCTTGTCACGTCTTGTCTTCCGTCAGCACCAGCGTCCCTTCCTCTACCCAAGGCATGCTCCTGGCGCCTCGGTATGCGGGTCGTGCCCTCATTAAATTCTGGTGGCCCTGTGCTCCACACGTTCGACAGTGTGATGCTAATCGCACGGCTGGGCTTCCACCAGCCTTATGAGCGGGGAAACTCACACAGTTACTTTAAGTTGGGGATATAAACACCCGTTCGAACTATTTGGCCTTTTCGCTTTGGCATTCAAGAGTTCTTGCGCGCGTTCACTGAATTTGGTCAAATCTTCAACTACATCCACAACTTTTTCAGCACAAAAAGCCTATCCGAGGAGCTTTTCCTTATTTCTGTAAGTCTTCTTCTCTCTAGCTAGAACTTCTTCTCTGACTCCTTTCTCTCCCTAGCCCCTTCCTGAGTCCTTTAGTCGTTGTAAGGGATGGGTAGATTTAAGAAATTAGTTGAGTCTGAGGAGGCGATGGAGAAATTCATCGCCGATTACAGGATACCCGGCGACGTGGGCTTGAGGTATTGTGCGGAAGGGGAATGGCGCATTCGGAGGAAGGAGGGGGAGGTCGTCATTCCCATGATCGCATTCATTGATGGCGGTATGAGGATCCCCATGGGGCCAGTGATGAGGGGCTATCTTACGTATTTTGGGTTGGCCCCCACTCAGTGCACCACCAATGTGTTCAGGATCCTGGATTGTGTAGATGCCTTGAACGACAAGATGGGGTTGAGGTTGACCCACCATGACGTGAATTGGTGCTACAACCTCCAGCAGCTAAAGGGTAAAACCTACTACATGAAGACGAGAGACGATAAGGTCCGGCTTATCCAGTGTCTTCCCGAGTCCAGCAAGGGTCTGAACAAAGACTTTCTCCTCGTGTCCGGGGAGTGGCACGATGGCCTTCCCTGTCCGATGGAGGAGGGGACACCAGGTGGGGTAGTTAGAGTAGGAGAGGGTCTAGCCTTTTTCTTTTTGTTGTAAGTCTACTTTGCCCAGTTGATGACAGGAGTTTGCTTTTCTCTATGCAGATCCGCGCGCCTTCGAGCGTCACTTTAATCTGGTCAACAAGGAGGACCTAGAGGCTGTTCTTAGGGCGGAGATCTTTCTGAACGAGGCAGACAACCAAGTTCGAGCCACCCACAAGATCCTCGGGTACGATCCGACCCAAAAGTCGTTTCCGGCTCCAAAGCATGTAATCAAAGCCGGCGACCCACGACTTCGCGGGATAACTGTGGTGGAGCAAGGGTTTTCGTTTCCTGAAGGTACTCTGTTAGCTGGACCCTCTACTTCCACTCAAGCTGCGGACGCCGAGGGAGAAGGGCTAGGAGGAGAGGAAGAAGTCGCTGATTCGGTTCCATCCGAAGACGAATTTGGCGTATCTGACCAAGTCCTTACGTCCGAGGATCCTTCTGGTGACCTAGGCAATCCTGACTTGACCGAGGCCGATCTTTTCTCTGCGAGGACTTCTCCCCAGACCGAGATGGGTTTCAAGAGACACCCCAGACAAACCTATATGACCTGCTCGAGGGTCAGCCAGGGAGGGACAAGCCGAAGAAGTCCCAACCCAAGCTTCCTCCTTCTCCATCCAAGTCTCAGTCGGTTCGGACTAGATCGTCCTCTTCCCAATCTAAGCTTCCTCCACCTCCGCCTCAGCCGAGCTTGCCGCCGAGGCCCGAGCTTGCCGATCCCAAGCGCAAGAAGGACCCTAAGGGCAAAGGGCCTATAGGGGCCGAGAGGGCTCGCTCTTCCCCTGAGGGGGATGAGGCTCGGCGCCCTCTTAAACAGCAGAAAACTGGGCATCAGGGCCAAGGGGGAGAGGCGGTAGGGCAGCCCGACGCCCAGGCATGGCTGCTTGCCCCAATGCTCCGCGGGGAGCCCTTGTTGGACAGCGCCTCCCTCAGGGATTTCAAGGGCGGTGAGGGCGCATATGTGGCCGATGCGCTGGAGAGATCCCTGCTGCTTCCTGCTGACATGGCTGAGCTGGGGGGCCTAAAGAGGCAGGAGGTCATCCTCAACAGGAAGAGGTACTTGGGCATGGTAAGCCATTTGTTGCTTGAGAGTTTGCTGGTTTTACCCCATGGTTCCCATACTCATCATCTGTTTGCTTCAATTTGCAAGCTGTCCAGGCTACTTATAGGCTGGAAGAGGAGGCCAATAAACAGAGCAGGGCCCTGGAGCAGGAGTGTGACAACCATATAGATGCCACGCGGGTCCTTAGTAAATCCGAGGGCGAGCTCAAGAAGGTGAGGGAGGCTCTAAAAGAGGCGATAAGGGCCAGAGACAGTGCGGTGTCATGCTTGGCGGGTGCTTAAAAGCAGGCTGCCGACCAGACGAGGCGCCTCCTAGACGCTGAGGGTCAACTGCAAATTGCTAAGGAGCACATAGCTGACTTAAAGCAGAAGTTGGCCGAGGAAGCGGGAGCCAGAGGCGTTACCGAGCACGCCAGGGATGAGGCTTTGAGAGCTAAAGCCGAGGCTAAGACTGCACGAACAGAGGCCAAAAGCTCTAGAGAGCAGGCCGAGGAAGAGGCATTTGCTGAGGGAGTGGCCAAGACCGAGGCTGCCCTTAAGGCCCAGGTGCCTGAAGTATGCAGGCGTTACTGCTCCCATACTTGGGAAGAGGCTCTCAACCAGGCAGAAGTCGAGGCTACATCTGGCCTTAGGAAGGCCGAGAGAGTGTACTACCCTCCTGCTATCCGAGAGGCTGCCTCCTCCATTTCTAAAGCCGACACCGTGCCCGAAGCGGCCAACGGGGGCCGGGCCGATGATGCCGAGGATCCTACTCCCAACAATAGTCTTGCCGTGGGCGTAGAGCAACAGAAGGTGTCAGAGGAAGGGGGAACCAGTAACTTGGAAGCACCCCCAGGTGTGGTGAAGCCCTCCGTTGGCCCTCAAGTCCCCGCTACTGACTCTCAGGCTCTTCCTGCTGGGGGAGACCTTCCCCGAGTTGGCCCTCCAGCCAAGGAGACAGCCCTCACAGTGATGCCTCTACAGGCAGTTCCCCTATGTCAAAGTGCTGAGGACGCCTCTAGACAGCCTCCCAAGGGGAAGTGAAGCTCAAGGCGAAGAACTAGGCTGACTTAGCTAACTTTTACCCTTTTCTTCCCTGCACTTGTTGCTTTTTGTTGTTTGTTTTTTTTTTTTTTTTTTTTTTTTTTTATAAGCACTGTACTGCTTCTTCTAAGTTGAATGTACGAATCATCAATATTATATATATATATATATTGTTACTTATTATGCGTTGATTATTATTGTGATGAGTTTTGCTATTGACACAGCCTGGGCTTTAACCATTAGCTTCGCCATTTTAGGAGTTTAATCATGCTTTTCACTCTGAGCTAAGTACTGTAAATATTAGAAAATACTTAGAAAAGACATTAGTTGCTGAATATGCTAAGGGGTTAGGTTGAATGCGCTTTAGAATGCCTTGAGCGATGCTCATGGGCTTGCGCTTATCTATGCCTTTGCCGAGGGCAGCAAGTTTTGCGGGAGGTCTGGGTCCGAGGACCATTCGAGACCTTGGTTCCGTCTAACACTTAGGTTTTTCTGTAAGTAGCTAGTTTTCCCATAGGTTTGAGTCCGAGGAGCATACAAGACCTTGGTTCTGTCCAACACTTAAATCCCCCTGTAAGTAGCTAGTTTCCCCATAGGTTTGAGTCCGTGGACCATGCAAGACCTCGGTTCAGTCTAGTACCCAGGTTCGTCTAGAAGTGGTTAGTTTCCCCATAGGCTTGAGTCCGAGGACCATGCAAGACCTTGGTTCAGTCTAGTACCCAAGTTTTTCTCGAAACGACTCGGTCTAGTATTTTAGGCGGCCGCCAAAACATAAGATGTATAATCATAACAGAATTAAAATTCAAATCACAAGAAAAAGGATGCTTTTATTAATAATAATACCTCTTCAGGTTATTTACATTCCACGGACGAGGTACAGGTTTTTCATCTAGGTCTTCTAAGTAGTAAGCACCTATCCCTGCCACCAAGGTAATTCGATATGGCCCCTTCCAATTGGGCCCCAGCTTTCCCCAAGAAGGGTTCTTGGCAGCCCCTACGACTTTCCTCATCACCAGGTCTCCCGGTACTAGTGGTCTGAGCTTTACATTGGCGTCATATCCCTGCTTGAGCTTTTGTTGGTAATAGGCCAACTGGATCGTTGCTCGTTCCTTTCGTTCATCAACCAAATCCAGGCTCCTCCCTAGCAGTTCATCATTACTGCCTGGAGTGAAAGAGCTCATCCTTAGCGTTGGGAAGTTTGTCTCCAGGGGTATCACAGCCTCGACACCATAAGTCATGGCAAAAGGTGTTTCCCCCGTTGACCGCCGTGGCGTAGTCCGGTATGTCCAGAGGACGTGGGGCAGCTCCTCTAACCATCTCCCCTTAGCGTCATCCAGTCTCTTCTTAAGCCCATTGACGATGACCTCGTTGACGGCCTCGGCTTGCCTATTTCCCTGAGGGTAGGCCGGAGTTGAGTACTTGTTTGTGATCCCAAGTTCACAACAGTATCTTCTGAAGGCCTTGCTGTCGAATTGGAGCCCATTATCCGAAATGAGGGTGTGAGGGACCCCGAATCGTGTGACGATGTTTCTCCAAAGGAATTTCTTCGCATCCACATCCCTAATGTTGGCCAGTGGCTTGGCTTCGACCCACTTGGTGAAGTAGTCCGTGGCCACCAACAGATACCTCTTGTTCCCTAGCGCTTTGGGGAAAGGGCCTACGATGTCCAACCCCCATTGGGCAAACGGCCATGGGTTGGACAAAGGGTTCAGGACCCCCCCAGGCTGATGAATATTTGGGGCGAACCTTTGGCATTGGTCACACCTCTTGACATACTCCAGGGCCTCTTTCTGCATTCCCGGCCACCAATATCCTTGTGTGACGGCTCGGTGAGACAGGGATCTTCCTCCCGTGTGGCTACCGCAGATCCCCTTGTGCAGCTCCTCGAGCAGTAATTCTGCTGCTTCGGGGTGGACGCACAGTAGGTATGGTCCAGAATAGGAGCTCCTATACAACTTGTGGTCCTCGGACAACTAGAACCGAGAGGCATTCCTTCGTATCTTTTCAGCCATTGACCTCTCCTCGGGCAGAACATCATCTTTGAGGAATCTCACTATGGGGTCCATCCAGTTAGGACCCACCCCAACCTGATGGATGGGGATTGTACCCTTTGCCACCTCACTCGCTCTCTCCAAATGCTCCACGAGTATGACCCGAGGCAGATCCCCTGCCGAGGAGGTGGCGAGTGTGGCCAATGAGTCAGCATGGCTGTTACCACTCCTGGGTATATGAGACAAGCTGAAGAGACCGAACTTTGACTGCAAGCGCTTGACCTGGCTCAGGTACTCCTGCATTCTCGAATCTCTGGCCTCTAGTTCTCCCTTTACCTAGCCTACCACCAATCTCGAATCTAAGAACATCTCGATCGACTTTCCTTCCATCTTCTGCACCATGACCATCCCTTGTAGTAATGCCTCATACTCGGCCTCATTGTTTGTGGCCGAGAATCTGAGCCTCAGGGACTTCTCTATGACATGCTCTTCAGGGGATACTAAGACTAGCCCCACTCCGGATCCCCTCTGGTTTGCCGTGCCATCAACGTACACTTTCTAGCACAATGACGCCAGGAGGGAGACTGCCCCAACCGATTTTTCGTCAACGCTTCTCTCCTCGATTGCCACCTCTACTGCTGGTTCAGCGAACTCGGCCGTTAAATCAGCCAGAACTTGGCCTTTTATAGAGGTCCGAGGCATATATTTGACGTCGAAAGCCCCCAGAATTGTGTTCCACTTTGCGATCCTTCCTGTGTAATCGGTGGTCCGGAGTACAGACTTCAAGGGTAACCGGGTTAGGACAACCACGGTGTGGGCCTGAAAATAATGGGGGAGCTTTCGTGTAGCGTGGACTACGGCTAGTATGGCTTTCTCCAAGGGTAGGTACTTGACCTCGGCTTCATGCAGCGACTTGCTAACGTAGTAGACGGGCTTTTGAACGCCATTGTCATCCCGTATCAGCACCAGGCTCACAGCGTGAAGCGCTACAGCAAGGTACGCGTATAGGACTTCGTCGGCCTTAGGATTGGACATGATTGGCGGCCGGGATAGGTACTCCTTGAGTTGCTGGAAGGCCATTACGCAATCCTCGGACCACTCAAATCCTTTCCACTTGTTGATTAGGAGATAGAAGGGTCTGCACCTGTCAGCCGACCTGGAAATGAATCGGTTCAAAGCCGCGATCATTCCAATAAGCTTTTGGATCTCCTTGGGATTTTGCGGAGGCTTCAGATTGTGGATAGCCTTGATCTGGTCAGGATCGACCTCGATTCCCCTGTGAGTGATCATGTATCCCAGGAACTTGCCTGAGCCCGCGCCGAACGAGCATTTGGAAGCATTTAAGCGCAGCTTGTGCTTTCTCAGGACGTCAATGTACGTCCGAGGTCTCCTAGGTGTTCGGACACCACTTTACTTTTTACCACCATATCGTCAACATAGACCTCGATGCTCTTGCCCAGCATCGGCTCGAACATTCTCGTCATCATCCTTTGATAGGTGGACCCTACATTCTTCAAACCGAACGGCATTACTTTGTAGTGGTAGTTCCTGACGGGCGTCACAAATGCTGTTTTCTCCTGATCTTCCAGGGCCAGTGGTATTTGATGATAGCCTTGGAATGCGTCTAGGAAGCTCATCCGAGGATGGCCCGTGGTGGCATCCACCAACTGGTCGATTCGAGGCATGGGGAACGGGTCTTTTGGACACGCCTTATTTAGGTCGATGAAGTCCACACAGACCCTCCACTTTCCGCTTTTCTTCTTGACCACCACGGTGTTGGCCAACCATTCAGGGTAGAAAACCTCTTTGATAGCCCCTGCGCGCTTAAGCTTATTCACCTCTTCCCTAATTGCATCGGCGTGCTCTCTCGATGGGCGCCAGGGCGGCTGTTTCTTGGGCACTAAGGACGGATTGACGTTAAGATGGTGGCAAATGAAGGATGGATCAACCCCTGGGGCATTGCAGGCGTCCCATGCAAACACGTCGATATTGCTTTTGAGGAATTCAACCAACTCTTCCTGCTCCTTGGGAGGCAGCCGAGCTCCAACCCGAAAAAACTTCTCTGGATCGTCATCGATTACCACCTTCTCCAAATCCTCGCATTTTGCTTCCTCGGCAGCCGCATAATGAGGCACCACCGGGGTCTTTGATTGCTATAAGCCTTCCTCGGCATTAGCAGAGGGCTGTGCGTCAAGCCGGTGTGATATGGCGGACACCATGCACTACCTTGCTGTGGGCTGGCAACCATGAATCTCTAGAACTTGATCCCCTGATGGGAATTTCACCTTCTGGTGCAAGGAAGAGGCAACGCCCCCCAAAGTGTGGAGCCAAAGCCTTCCTACAATGGCAGTGTAGGGGGAGTACGTGTCCACCACTATGAAGTTTACCTCCACCACTTCTGGACCGGTCTGGATGGGCAGCCTAATCATGCCTTTTGGGATGACAAGTTTCCCGTCAAAGCTCATCAGGGAGGAGCTATAGGGAGTCAAGTCCTCCAGCTTCAGTCCCAGCCCCCTATAGAGGTCTGGGTACATGACCTCGGCCGCGCTGCCACCATCAACCATCACTCTTCTCACATCGTAGTCCCCGATTCTGAGTGTGACCACTAGAGCATCATCGTGGGGCTGGGCAGTCCCAATCTTGTCCTCCTCCGAGAAGCTCAAGGTCAGGTGAAAATTCCTCCTGGCCCTTTTCGGCTCTGTCTGGGACTCCTCGGCAGGCAGCTGGGCTACAGACAACACTCGTGAAGGGCGCGTGCCCGTTCTTCCCGGTGCCGCCAAGATTACATTGATTGTCCCTGCAGGCGCCCTTAAGGCGTTGTCCCTCTGAGGCTCCTGATGGGTTCGGCCTTGATGGTCGCCGGGGTGATGTAGAAGATGCTTCAGCCTTCCTTCTCGGACCAGCTGGTCCAGATAGTTCCGGAGATTCCTACAATTCTCCGTGGTATATCCGTGGTCCTTATGCAGTAAAGGTTTTAGTTGCGCTTCGTGGATTCTTCCACCATCTTACTCAGCCACCTAAAGTATGGCTCGTTCTCAATTTTCTCCAGCACCCTGTGTATTGGTTCTTGGAATGTGGCGTGGACAGCTTGTGTGTCGGCCGTTCCAGACTGCCTTGCAAAGTCCCTCCTCGGGCGGGTGCTGTTGTATCGGTCCTGCCTAGAATCCCTCCTCTCTTAAGGGATGACCTTCTCTTTTCCTCTGACCTGCAGCTGGTCCTCCTCTACCCGTTTGTACTCGTCGATCTGATCCATCAGTCGGCGCACACTGGTGGTAGGCTTGCCTGTCAGGGACTTCCTTAGGTCATGTCTAGTTGGGAGACCGTTTTTGAAAGTGCCGATGGCGACGTCGTCGTACTTGCCCTCCAGTTCGTTGTACACCTCCCAATATCGGCTCGAGTAGGCCTTTAGAGTCTCTCCCTCATTCATGGTCAGAGACAGTAGTGCGCTCAAAGGCCGAGGCTCTATGCTGTTTGTGACGAAGCGGGAGCCGAAGGCCTGGGTCAGCTATCTGTACGAACTTATGGAGTCCACCCTCAAGCCGTTGAACCACCTCATCGCCACTGGGCCCAAGCTGGAGGGGAAAACCTTGCACATCAACGCCTCGTTTTGGGAATGAACAGCCATCCTCTGGTTGAATTGGCTCACATGCTCTACGGGGTCCGTTTTGCCGTTATAGATCGAGAAGGTTGGCTGCTGGAACCGCCGAGGAAGTGTTGCCCCTTCTATATGGCGTGTGAATGGTGATTTGGACAGTTGATCTAGCACCCTGCTCATGGCATCATACCCCAAGCCCCTGGGGGATGGGCTTCTGCGCCTGCGCTTCCGGTAGTGCTCTTCTTCATGAGAGAAAGTCTCACTCGGAGGAGTTCTCAATCTTTGCCTGTAATCATCGTCGCTCTCATCATCAGAGGGCAGGTCAGGGCTTGGTCGAGATCGCCTTCGTTGTGCATGGCGTAGCCTTCTCTTCAGGTCATCTATCTCCCGTTGCATGGCCTGCTCATCATTCTGCCCTTGGGTTACGTGGCTTTCACCCTTCTTTGTTTGTATGACCCGGTTGTTGTTTTGTCTCTCTGGCACATGACTGTCTCCGCGCGAGCGGCTGCTGCTGGTTTGGGTGGCGTGTGCACATCCCTCTCGAAATCTTCCATTCTCTTCGTTGCGATCGCGCTCGGGGTTGGCGAAGTTGCCCTGGTGCTGGGGTTTGACCGGTTCAGGCTGATGGGGACCTGCTTGATGAATGCCTGATCCTACCATGCTTGGTCGTTGCCCTTACTAGCGCACAAGTTCTTCCCACAGACGGCGCCAATTGTAGAGTCCGGCTTTGAGCACTTCTACTATTGAGAGAGTGGACTCAAGCCCAGTTAGCCCGGTACAATGAATTTATAGAGAGCGAGTTAAAGAACTAGGCGCTAGTGAGGGATGCAACGGCCATGCATGGATGCTTGTGGATCTAATGGCCAGGACACGAGTTAAGATGCACAATGGTGCTCCTCGGCCCTTCTCTTGGGGGCTTAAAGTTCTTATTCCTTCTTCAGAGAATGGTTACAAGAGTTTCTCAGAGAATACCAGTTGCTACAATACCTTTTCGTCCAGTTTTTCCCGTCCCTCTTTACAGAGGGATCCCTTACATTATATACCACCCTCTCAATTGATCCTAGCCTTACATTTGTCGATCAACCAGGCCGCTACTTGAGTGCTTGTCCCATCAGCCGCCTTCCCATTCTTTCTGTGGGTTGCAGCAACCAAGGCGGCACTGTTCAGGGGTCCTGTCCTTATTAATGCGGCCAGGACGTTAGTTGTGGGCATTTAATGTGGAGGTGACAGTTCATCCTGGACTTGCTCCTCCACCATGCTTCCATTGCTGACATGTTGTACTTGCTCTTTCTTTTTGTATGCTCAGGAGGGCCGCTTCTGATGACCTGTTACTTCCCCCTCCAATGATCTCGGGTGTCCGAGGACAACATCATCCTCGGCGATGTTTCCTGGCGCTTTGGGTTTTCTAAGTTCCTCCTCGGACGTTTCTTGATCCTCGACATGGGCCTTGGGCCGGATGTAAGATGGGCCGGGGTTGCCAGATTATTAGGCCCCACAACAGTAAATTCTACAATCATGTAAATACTGATAAATAAAGTTCACAACATTTTCAAATTAATATATATATATATTTTAATTTGACCTTGTGGTGGGCCCATATATGAAGTGGTAGACTATTTTAGGAATGTTATGAAATTGTTGTGAACTTTTGTTATTGGTAGGCCAAAAACATATTGATCATTTGTGATGAATTAATTGATTAATTAGCCAAGTTTATTAATTAATCAAATTAACATGCAAAGCGTGGTAGCACAAAAAAATCACCAATTATCTAAAGTATGCAGCGGAAAATAAATTGACACGGTGATTTGTTTACAAATGGGGAAAACTTACACGGCAAAAACCCCACGGCAGGGTGATTTTAAGCTCACCACTCTCGAGAATCCATTATTGTCACAACAAACAGTTACAAGTAAAGGAATCTCATTACCTTATACCAACCTACAGTTGAACTCTTACCCCAATACCGAATTGGACTTGTTCTGTAGTGACAATCTCTCCTTTTCAATGCACGACTCTCAGTACATGACTAACCAATTACGCGGATCCTAGTACGTGACTTAATCACCAACTTGAGAGGGATGTTGGCTGCAAAGTTCTTCAGATCATCTAGACAATGAAAATCGAGAAGCTCCTTAGTCACAAAACCCTACGTTGTACAAACCTAGCAGCTTCTTCAAGAATTAGGGCAAACTAGGTCTCCGGTCACACTCTTCTTCACACTTGTGAAATTTTCTCTTGTGCAACTTGTGTTACCTTTTACGGCTCTTAAAATAATCTTTATATATGTTTAGGGTTGTGAGAAAAGAAAGCTCAAACATACATTCACGGATTTGATGAAAAACAGTCCTAAAAAACTGAACTTCATAAACCTCGATAGATAGCCATCTATCGAGCTAGCTGTCGAGCCTCGAGCTGAAACAGCTCTCTTTAAATCTCGATAGATGCTAGTGATCGAGCTTTAATGAACAACACTTTCTAACTTGATTCTTGTACAGACTTGCACGGTTTTAACACTTGAGCTTGAAACAAGGTTTCTTGAAATATTAAACACATCCTAGATCTACCCAATTACAAGTAAAGTGCGTTTTGTCAAATGATTAGTCAATTACATAAAATAGTGACATATGTTCCTAACACTGAATCACATATGTCCTAATAGTTATGTCCCAAGCTTTATTGCTCACTTTTTTTCTTTTTCTTTTTTCTTTTTTTTTATGTAACACTCAAGATTTTTATATAAAATATGATACTATACTTTTGCTTTATTAAAAAATCTTATAACTATAATATATATTATTTTTAAAAAATATTACGATATATAAAATTTTAGTATTACAATATTTATATCATTCTTAATGTGAAGGGAAAAAAAAAGACAAAATAGTAAAATTTCTTTGATAATAAAATACAAATTATGGAAAATTAAAAATTAAAAAAAAATACTTTAAAATGTATATCGTTAAATTTTTTTTATCATCGTGTATGTTAGTAGCAAGTTTCAAAAATAATATTTAAAACAATATATAACTATTTTTTAGGAGAATGCACTTGCATAAAATGGAAATAAAACTTCTTATTTGAAACATGAAAGGAAATGGTTGTAGATAATTTAAGGATGAACAAAAAAATTACAACCCAAATATTGGATACAAAAACGTTGATAGAACTATTAGATACTTTTATATAATCATGTAAATACTGATAAATAAAGTTCACAACATTTTCAAATTAATATATATATATATATATATATATTTTTTTTAATTTGACCTTGTGGTGGGCCCATATATGAAGTGGTAGACTATTTTAGGAATGTTATGAATTTTTTTTTTTTTTTTGATGAAGGAATGTAATGAAATTGTTGTGAACTTTTGTTATGTCCCAAGCTTTATTGCTCACTTTAGTATCCTTAAATTGATATATACTTATATTAAAATATTTAAAATAAACACTTAGTAATACATAAAAAATATAAATAAAAATATATTTGATAATTAATTAATATATGTATCCCGCTATTTTGTAACTTAATTTTTCAAGAATTGTTGTATTGAATTTTGTATCGTACCATATATTTGTACCTATGCTTTTTAGTCTGAAACCATGAAACACTTTCCTCTCTCTAATTACCAATTCCAATAATAAAACTTACAGTAATAAAGACCCTTAAAAAATCCTCCGTTTCAAGAAATTTGAATCAACTAAGCAATCGTATGCCATGGGCGCGGGAATCTACTTTCCTTTGCCAATATATAAACGTACGACAACCCACCAAAAATAAAAAAGAGTTTCAATCACCATACCAAGAAACTAACAAGCTTGTTTCTCAAAAAAAAAAAAAAAAAAAAAAAAAAAAAAACTAACTAACAAGCTTCAATCTCCTCAAAAAGCAACCCACAAATCAGCATATCCCATCCTCCATCGAAAGCTAAAGAATCAAATTGACAACATGTTAATTTATATGTTCTAAAATTTATTGTCTTACTAACATCGCTCAAATAAAGTAGTCATATTAAAAAGTAAAAATAATAGATGTTAAAAAATATATATGTATAATAATACATCAACTAAATTGATGGTTAATAAAATAAATATTACTAAGAGATGTAAAAATATAAAAAGGCTCATTTAAAGATTTTGCCTTAAGTCTCAAATTGTATTGAGCCAACTCTAACCATTGCTAACGGTTAGCCGACCATCGCTAACGGTTAGCCAACTATATGTGAGTCAAATTTAGCTTACTCATTATCCGTCATATAAAACTTTGCCTTAAACATGTTTGGATGGTCCATACGTTGAATTTTTTTACTTGTTTTATAAGCCTTCATGAACTGTTCACAATTTCACAAACACCACAATTACAATCATACATGTACAAATCAATCATGAGTTCTCACTTCTCACTATTACCCCTTATATTATTCTAATTCAAGCCCATGAACCTCTTATTTGAATGTTCCATATATGGGTCATGGACTGGGAATAATCCGACCCAATTACTAACAGTTCCTTTCATTTATTTATTTCTTTTAGGGAATCAAATTTTTTAAAAAGTAATTAGATTGATTTGAGACCAATGCTTGGCAACTATAACTACTAGATCTAATAGTTATAGTTTGCCAATTAAGCATTGGTCTCAAATCAGATCTACTTTTGGTGATCTCGCCTTTAATTAATATCTGCCCTATTTTGGCTTTCATTTGCAAAATTATACAGTGAAAAGATTATCTTGTCCTCTTAACAAAAGTGAGGATCCAAACATACCTTGTGATTATACGAAGCAAGGGATTTTGAACATGAAAAGCAGCACAAAATTTGATTATTGACCAGTGTTATGCTCATCTTTCTTCTTGTTTTAAGCATTTCAAAAAGTACTCAAGATTGATTTTTTTTTTTCTTTCTTTAGTGAAAGCGTATCAATTTAAACGTTTTTCCTTTGAATCAGGTCTCTTTTTAAAGTAGATATAGATCTCCAAATCTTTCATGGCCATGGCCCCCATGCACCCGAAAAGAAATGCATTTCCTAGCAGTTTCAGTAAAATTAAGAGGTGTACATGCACCTTGCACATCAATGCAAATTATTATTATGTCTCATTTTCATGATTTAAACATAAAGATGTGTTTTTTTTTTTTCTTCACATATAGCCACTAGAAATGTGTAACATGGCAATGTGATGAACCCCACCCAAAAGTTAGTGTTATCGATCACCTTGTGGTTAAGGTTTAAAGGAAAGTAATTATTACCATTGGGAGATTAAAATCTCATAATAATTGAGCAGAAAATGAGGTAGCTAGATTTTTATTTGCTAAACCAACAACAATCTGCAGAACCACCACTCTGCCGACAATCTCTTTGTCCTGTGATTTTTGCTGTCGGCTCTATGATGAGGAAGTTGGAAACTTGTAAGCGGAAGCCTTGTCTGTTATCTTTAGGACTTAGAAATGTCACGTATCATGTATATATTACTTTTTGTTTTTAAACGGGTGCCTCTTTCCCTCTCTCGTCACATATTGCAGATATTTGCACCCTTTGTTTCCTCTCCTAGGGCCCAAAAGTTTGGATTTCAATTTAGGGATGGTAAAATTAAAAAATAATCTAAAATAATATTAACTAATCGAAAATAACAAAGATAAATAAACAATAATATAATAATGTACTTGTCAATCATATAGTTTGATTACTCAAAATAAATTTATAGTACAGTAAAAATTATTGAACTTAAAAACTGTAATGATATAAGAAAATTTAATTTTAATGTTTTATTTCGAAACTTATTCATTAGAGTGGGCAGAGCATGTATCAAGTCCCCAAGCCTCACACTCATGGTTTTCTCTCCACATGCCTGGTTATGTGGCAAAACAAAACTTTTGCTATTACACTACACAATTCACCATATAAAGCAACTTCCTCGCAGTTTCCTCAGTTCATGTTCTCATGGCTGAATCTTCTATTTATCTATTTATGGGTCCGGTTAACATGTGCCTAAGAGCATACATTAACAAATCCGTTTTTGAAAAAATTTTATCAGGAATTAAAAAAACTGTCAAAACTTTTTCCAAAAATAATATATTATTGTGTGCCCTTAAGACACACATTAGTAAAATCCTTTTTTTCATATTGTAATCTTGGTTAGGGAGGACTAGCTAATCAAGCAAGAGGGGGCAAACTTATCTTGAATTCCTATATTAAAGGAGTTTTTGCGTAACGTGAGGAGAAACTATTAGATCTACTAGAGGACTGCTTACATGGTCTACCAGGAAAATAATTTCTCGAAGGTGAGAGAATCAATTGCCACCTCTCGTTTGTTGGCTCCACCAATGTATGCATGTGTCCAAATTTTTTTCTTTTTCTCTTTTTGTTTGGAGCCTTGAACTATTTGTGAACTAGGGAAGCATTGCTATTTTGATCCGTAAACAATTTTTGGGGAGGGAAAAAGACAATAGAATTTTGGTTGCTTGAGGGATCAATCATAAGTGCCTCCGATATGATGAAATAGACCACTTTGAAGGAGTCCAACCTCCAATAACACAAATGTGTTCTAATTTTTTGGACTAAAAATGTGGATAACTTTATTTGAATCAAGTTATATATCCACATTTCACATAATACAACCTCCTCCTAAGTCCTAACATTCAAGAGCTACAAAAATAGTAACTAAGAGCATTAACATCAAGAATGTTAAAAAATATAACTTTTAGCAACTCAAAAACACTACTTTATTTATTTTAACACCCCACTTTATAATGCACCCAACATCAAAAGTTTTATTTTTTTACCACTTCATTAAAATATTATTTATTTATTATTTTTAATTCTTTTTTATTCTCACCACCCACTCAATGTCACCATCCAAGCCACCACAAACCCACAACCAACGCCCTCAATCCACCGGCACAACCAACTCAACCCATGGCACAACCAACTACCGAACCCACCATCGTTACCCAACAGCCCAAGCAAAAAAAAACCCATCATTGTTACCCAGCAACCCAACGAGACAAAACCGCCGCCAAGACACCACCGAGACCCATCGAGCAACCTAACAACCCCTCCACAGTTGAGAAACACCACCGAGGCAAAAACAACCAAGACAAAATGGGCACCACTAAGATGAGAAAGAACCGGCACCATCGAGAAAAAACAACCAAGGCCTAGTAGCCACCGAGACCCACCTAATCAAACCCACAAAACCCACTAAATCAAACTCATATAACCACCGTGTCTCATGACCTCACCCACCAAATCAGACCCACGAACTGCCAAACCACAACCGTTGAACACCAAGAACAAACAAAGGCACGAGAGAGAGAGAGAGAGAGAAAGAAGAGAGAAGAGAGAAGTGAGGCATGGGTCAAAGAGAGAAAGAAAGAAAGTTGTTAGAAATTTAGACCCCTTAACCCAACCAGATTAACCTAGTTAATTAGCCAAGTGATTAACTTAGTCAAATTATTCAAATCTAGGTTATCACAAACAAACAATCATATCAAGATATAAAACAGCGAAAATATAAATAACACAATGATATGATCACCTAGGAAACCACACGGTAAAAATCTAGGGAGGATTTGACCTAGCTATTCTCAAGGTAAACCTGAATCCACTATGCGAAAGAATCGAAGTTCATACAAAAGGACTTACAAGCTCCCCGCTTGACTTCCTAATGCTACCCACTAGTAGAACTTACTGACACGACCACGTGCAAGTTCTGAATCCACGGACTCCTTCTTTCTTGGATTCTCCAATCAGCTACAAGCACCCACGCTTGTTATTCCTTAAGCTCCAATGGCAGCAACCGAGTTGATCATCAAGATGTTGACAACCCTAAGTTTATGTGAAGGAAAACTCTTCAAAGATCTCACAAAAGATTCGCATAAACAGCAATATGAGCAACAAAGACTTAGAAAGGATTGGGTACAAAACCCTAGATACAAAAGAGACACTATCTTCTCTCTCTCAAAAGTCTCAAAAATGTGGCTTAGGGTTTCCTTTATATAGTGGGAGAAGTAGATCTGAAACCCTAATCCTTAATGGGCTTAAGCTGCTGTTTGGGCCGACTTAAAATTCTGCAGATACGATTTTCGATTGATCGAGCCTGTCCTTCGATCGATCGAACCAAGCAGAATATGAAGTCTTCTTCCTGCAGCTTGTATGTTCTTGAATCTTGACTTGAATCACCTTGAGCATTGTCTAATAAAACCTATAGACTCTAAGATCTATATCTAGACAAGTTTGTGTTCACGATTTGCCAATTGTTCTAAACATTTAGAACCTAACAAAAGTAATTAAAAAACATAGCAACTTGCTACGTACTGTAGCAAGTTGCTAAAAACTTTTAGGTTTAGCAACATTGATGTAGAGGGCTTTTTTGGTGGTTTGGAGCTAAAATAACTTTTTAGCATTTTTCACACCTTTGATGTGAATGCTCTATCAACCTTTAAAAAGTAGTAACAAAATGGGCATTTGAGCACACACATGGCTATATATTTTTTTGCAAAAGTTAATAGTTTTCATTTATCATAACATCTCTCTCCTTTTTTTTTGTTTCTCTCTCATTTTTTTTTCTTTTTTGCCCATGTTCAACTCTATTGAAAATAAACCCAAGTTAATATAATCTCCAAAAAAAAAAAAGCAAAGTTAGAAAGAGTAAGGAGATGTGGTGCCTAATTTTATGGAATATGAAGAAATTTGGTGGAAAATTTTTGTTTTTTCAAAATTTATCTAAAATTAGGAGTTTTAATTAGAGTTCACGGCTTACATGGCTTAAAAACGGAAAAATTTGCTATTTAAACTGATTTTAGAAAATTTTTTGGTGAATAGAATGCGCGTCAAACTAATTAGTTAGTTGGACTGATTTTGGAACTCGAGTTTGCTAAACTCGAGTTCCAGCCCAAAAATACATGGAACTCGAGTTTGCTAAGCTCGAGTTCCATGTTTTTTTTTTTTTTTTTTAAGTTCCACGTCAGATTTTTGGGCTGGAACTCGAGTTTGCCAAACTCGAGTTCCAAAATCAGTCCAACTAACTAATTAGTTTGACGCGCATACTATTCACCAAAATTTTTTCTAAAATCAGTCCAAAGAGCAAATTTTGCCCTTAAAAACCCCTTAAATCTATTTATACTATACATAAGAGGATTCTCCTTTTTCAACTAGACTTTTATGTGATGCAAAAATACCCTCGTTAATGAAGGGTAACTTCATTTGGAAATAGGATCATAAATATCAAATAACAAATTTCATTTTAAATTCAAAAAGAGAACTCCTAAAATTTAGGATTTTTTTCCCTTCACGTTCAAAAAAAAAAAAATACAGTTATTGCATATTTCTAAAGTTTATCCTTTTTATTTATTTGAAAAATAAAAAATTTATATTTCTAAATTATAATAAATGCAAATTATTAACATTTATCCAAAAATATAAAAGAGCCTCTAAGCACATGCTTAGAGGCTCGTACTATATATAAGAGGGGTTTTCCCTTTCAACTGAATTTTTATATGGTTTAAAAGTACCCTCATTAATGAAGGGTAACTTCATTTAGAAATAAGGTCATAAATGTCAAATAACAAATTTCATTTTAAATTCAAAAAGAGAATTCCTAAATTTTTTAAAAAAAATTCCCTTCACGTTCAAAAAATAAATTATAGTTACAGCTTATCTCTAAAGTTTATCATTTTTATTTGTTTAAAAAAAATCTAAATTATAATAAATGTAAATTATTAACTTTTACAAAAAAATAAAAATAAAAATAAAAGAACTTCTGAGCATGCACGTGAACGGCTAGTAGTATAGATAGATAGATAGATAGATAGATAACAATTACACTCAACAACTACTAATCATGGGACTCACATTTCACATAATTTTCTCCTAAAAACTAGGACCCAACTAAACTAACATGAACTATTGGACTCCTACACTACCAAGAACTACAAGCACTCTTACTCAGACACACGTTAAAATAACGAACTTCCATAGCACATATACTTAACACAATTAAAGGTTACGTTATCCTAATTCAACACGATCTGTTATAGACCCACAATCACACTGTAAAATCAACCTACTATCCAGGTCCTTTGATCTTTTATCTCTTATTGAAATAATTATCTTATGAAACGGGTTTATATAATAACAAACTTTAAGAGAAAATGTGGAAAAACTAATTCTGTATTAAGTTAATTGAATAAGATTACATTACAAGAGCTTTGTTCTTTCTCTGTTCTTTATATACTAAATGATAGAATTGCAAACTATTGGCCGGTTTACAGTTTGCAAAGGATCTGGTATTATAGGAATTTATTTTAGAGGGTGACTCCCTTTTTGTTTATCGTGCTTTTGCTGGATTATCTCCTCCATCAACTGTGGTGGCTCTTCTTGTGTATGGGATTCTTGACTCCTGTCATGAGGTTCACAATGTAAGGTTTTCTCGTATGCAACGTAAAGGGAATAAACCTACTCATTTTTTAACTGAACATGCTCTTGGCATTATTGATTTTTTAGTTTGGATGGAAGAAAATCTTTTTTTCTTGGAATAAGCTCTTCATCATAATGTAATGTCTTTTATTAATTAATGAAAGTTTCTAGCATTCCTATATATATATATATATAATTACAAACTATTAGCTTGCTAGTTACAACTCCCAAATTATGAGACTAACCCATAAGACTAGTAGCTTAAGCTGTATAAACGGGTGTCGTATAGTTGATTATTCTCAATATATAGCATCTCTCTCATAATATTATATGGATCCTACTAAATGTATCAGAGGGTTGTTGCATAAGTCTGTCTCAAAATTCTCCTCATCTAGTGGTGGTTAATCACGATCATGATTTGCATCTAATGCTTTTTTAAAGGGTTTTCTCACTCTATTTTCACTTAATTATTTTCTCATTCAAACAGGAACAACAAGGTCATAGGTGTTAACACTTATTAGGCTGAAGTCATGGAAAGAGAGAGAAGCTCTGAGGAGGAAGATATGCTAGAAAGGAGCATGAAGAAGTTCAAATAAATTCACCCAGTGAATGAAATCAACACAGAAAGGTTACGTGACGATAGAAACACCAGCTATAGTGCCAAAAGCTATAAAGATAAGTTGGTAGATTCCATTCCAGGGGCTTATGAACAAGCCTTTGGATTCTCTACACCCATGGATGAGGAAGCTAAGTCTAATGAGGATGACGATGAACTTTGTGAAGGTATGGCCGAACTCAAAGTCTCCAGTGAAGAAAAGGCTAGGATTAGAGTGCCATGGGGTCAGTCCATTGTCGTCAAAACTTTTGGTAGAAATGTGGGTTTTGTATACATGTCTTCTAAACTAAGGACCATGTGGAACCCTTCTGGTAGAATGGATTGTGTGGATATGGGTCTTGACTTCTTTCTGATAAAGTTTGAGCTACAATCAGATTTGGACGGGGTTCTTAAAAGGGGTCCATGGTTTGTTGGTCAACATTTTTTGGCCATTAGGCAGTGGTAACTCGAATTCAAAGCTTCTAAGGCAACATGCTCATCTGTTGCTGTCTGGGTTAGGTTGCCTGAGCTTCCTATTGAGTTCTACGATCCTATAATGCTTAAGAACGTGGGGCGTACCATTGGTCCTGTGCTTCGTATTGATGCTCACACTGATAATGGTGCAACTTGCAAGAGGTCACTTTGCAAGAATTTGTGTCCAGATTAACATTGATAAACCCTTGATTAATTCCATAAAGATTAGGAAGATGGTGCAACCGGTGCAATATGAAGGTATACAAATGTTGTGCTTTGCATGTGGGTGCGTTGGTCATCGGAAAGAAAGCTGTTCGTCCTTAGTCAGGGGGCCAGAGCCGACGATGGATAATCAAGGAAATAGCTCCTCTGAAACCAACTCAAGTCCTAAGGAAGCTAGTACGAATGAGACAGGTCAAGATGTTGGAAAAGCTGATACAGTTGATGTGTATGGAGACTGGATGGTAGTGAAACACAAGACAAGACCGTATGGGAAAGGAATGAACTCAAGCAATGGCTATGGTAGAGAAGGGGCGGAGATTAAGGGTGACGGTGATGACAGGATAGGTACACATTACACCCCTCGAGACTCAAAATTTGACCACATAAAAGATGTGAAAAGAAAGGCAGTGGAGAAAGATACATTGGAGGATAGTTTTGCCAAACCAAATCAGTCCCAACTAAACCAAACTAATGCAAGGAACCACAGGAGTAAGGTGACTTATGAAAATAGTGGGGCCCGAAAACAAAACTCTAGGAAGGAGATACCTAACCATGGTAAAAAATATTTTGTGGGTTGGGAGAGCAGAAAGTGGCCTCTTAAGGTTACATTGGACAGCCCTTTGGTTAAGAATAATGCCTTTAATTGCCTTGGTGGGTTCACTTTTGGGGCCAAAGCTCAGGAAAATGAATTCAACAGCAGAGAGATGGGCAATTTTTCTGAAGGGGAAGGTGATACCAATTGGAGACAGAACGATAGAAGGGATTCAGAGGAACCCAACGGACATTATAGGCTGGTACGAGGAGGAGGCCTTGGTAGCTTGGAAGAACATCTTCCCCCTAACAGAGGTGAGTGCTCAACTGGGTTACCTTCCCATGGAGGACGAAGCATGGGTCAAAATTCCAAACCTATATTGGCATTTCCTCATGAATAGGCCAAAATTTCTCCCCCTCGTCAACATTCCCTTGGCACAACAAAGGAGTCCGTTTTGGAAGCACCTTTGCGAAGAATCAATGAGTGCCTTGGAGACGATTCTTCTGAAGCCAACGATTTTTCAGAGAAAAATCCTACTAGAGAAACCGATGGAGATGGTAGTCATGGGCAATCTATTCCTTGTGAAGCTTCTTCAGTTCTCAATGCCAATGATAGCATGCACTCTGAACATCCTAAGCAACCAGTCTCAATTTGGAATCCTGAGGCATGCGGTGAACCTGTTTCCTAGACTCATCAAGGAAAAGATTGCACTAAGACAAACATGGACATTGAGGGAAACAGGGGAGGAACCATCCCCGATATGGTTTGATGCACGTTGTACCCCCAATCCGATTATGAATATACTAATTTGGAATTGTAGAGGGGTGATGAAGCCCACTTTCAAGAAAACTGTTTTGGACCTGGTGGAATGGCACAATCCTGCAATTTTTGTAATCACGGAAACTAGGATTGATGATAATAGAGCTAATGACATCATTAGGAGGTTGCCGTTTGATGGGGCTTACTCCACAGAGACCATTGGGCATGCAAGTGGTATCTGGCTCCTCTAGCGCTTTGACATTGTATCCATGGATGTTCTATCTGCAACGGAGCAAGAAATACATGCTATAGTCCAGGTTAGTCCCCAATCTCAACCTTGGCTTTTAAGTGCAATTTATGGTAGTCATCGTTTTAGAGAAATATGCATTCTGTGGGAAAATTTAAAAATGTTATTAGCCAGACATAACCTCCCTTGGGCTGCTATGGGGGACTTTAATGATGTCACTTGTGAGAAAGAGAAATTAGGGGGGGGGGGGGGAATGGAATCTGTAGAAGAAAGGTTACGGAGTATACTGGATGTATGGATTACTGCAACCTTATTGATCTGGGATTTTCAGGAACTAAGTATACCTGGACTAATAAAAGGGATATCACTGATTTAATTCAGCAAAGACTGGATAGAGTTTGGGCCAACTCGGGTTGGAAGGCAACATTTCCTGAAGCAATGGTGAAACACTTAGCTAGAATTAATTCTAATAATTGTCCCCTGCTTCTTTCATTGGATGTTCCTCCTTTCAGAAATGGTGTCAGACCTTTCCGCTTTCAACCCATTTGGTTTAGCCATGAAGAGTTCCCCAGTGTTGTTAGGGAGGCGTGGGAAGGTAAACACCACAGTGTGTGCAATGCCATTTATGAATTTACCAATAAAGCTAACGTTTGGAACAGGGAAGTTTTTGGTAACATTTTTTTGGAAAAAAAAGAATCTCATTGCGAGAATTCTGGGAGTTGAGAAAGCCTTAGCTAGAAATCCCTCCCAAAGAATGATACACCTTCATAATTTCCTTTCAGAGGAACTTGAGAAAATTCTAGCTTTAGAGGAGGAGCTTTGGAGCATGAAAGCTAGAATGAATTGGCTTATACAAGGGGAAAGAAATACCACATTTTTCCATATCTCAACTCTTAACCGTAGAAGTCAGAATAGAATTGTGCATATTTAAAATGCTAATAGAATTTGGGAAAAGGATGTGGACAGGGTGAAGGAAATTTTCCTAGAAGGTTTTGCAAAATTGTATAGAATTGAGCAAATCTTAAGCCCCAGAATTCCCATTAATTTTTTTGTTTGGGAAAATCGTTTGTTTGAATCCGAGGCTGTCACCTTACCCTTGCCCCCACGAATGTTGAAATCTTTTTTGCTCTAAATTCCATGAAAGCTTTTAAAGCCCCTTGGCCTTGACAGGCTGCACGCGGGGTTCTTTCAGAGATTTTGGATGGTGGTAGGTGAGTCTATGAAGCACGAAGTCAAGCAAATTTTCAAATTGAAAAGAATTCCCCCTTAATTGAACAAAACTATCATTGCACTCATCCCGAAGCAATTAGGACCTGAAACAATTAATCATTTCCACCCCATTAGCCTGTGCAATACCATTTATAAGATTGTTTCAAAGATTTTGGTGCTTAGGATGAAACACCTGATGCCAAACCTTGTTTCTCCCACATAAATAGCATTTGTTTCCGAGAGAAGAGGAACGAATAATGTCATTGTGGCTCAAGAACTTGTGTATACTTTAGAAAATAAGAAGGGGAAAGTTGGCTTTATGGTTATAAAATTAGATCTCGAGAAAGTGTATGATAGATTGCAATGGAGTTTTGTGAGAAGCGTGATGTTCAGCCTTAGGTTTCATAAAGACACGGTGGAGCTGGTTATGAGTTGCATTTCCTCCACTTCAGCAACTCTGTTGTTTAATGGGAGCCAGCTAGAGACATTTGACCCGTCCAGGGGGTTGAGATAAGGCAACCCCATATCCCCCTATATCTTCATACTTTATATGGAATTCCTAAGCTCCCTCATAAATAAGAAATGTGAAGATGGTAATTGGGTAAAAGTGAAGGCTTCTTGTGGTGGACCTAGATTTTCTCATTCCTTTTTTGCTAATGACTTGCTTCTATATGCCAAAGCAGACTGTGGCAATTGTGAGGAAAAAGTTTATGTGTTGGAGGAATTTTGTGTGCTCACAGGGCAGAAGATTAGCAAGGTTAAGTCTAAAGTTTTTTTTTCCCCCCAAATACTCCTAAAGAAACAAAAGAAGAAATAGTGCAGCTGTTGGGGATTAATGAAACTTCTAATCTAGGAAAATATATGGGCTTCCTTATTTTGCATAAAGGGAGATGCCGAAATGACTTCCTATTTGTGGTTGAAAGAGTTCAAGCAAAGTTGGCGGGATGGAAAACCAAATGTCTCTCTCCTGCAGGTCGACTTGTGCTTATTAAGGCAACTGTGACTGCTATACCAGAATATACTACGCAATGTTATAAGATCCCAGTTAGAATTTGTGATGAAGTTGACAAGCTTGTGAGGAATTTTCTCTGGGGGTCTACGGTAGTGAGGAAGAAGATGCATATGGTTGGATGGAGTCAAGTCACGATGTCTCAAGATCTTAGTGGATTGGGTATTTTCCAAATGAAAGCAAGGAATACTACTTTATTGGCAAAACTATGTTGGAGAATTGCTTCAAGCCTAAACTGCCCTTGGGCACAAATGCTAAGAAGCAAATATTTAACTGCCACGAGACTTAGAGAAGGAGGTAGAAATCTCCCTGCTTCAAAAATTTGGGCTGGTTGCAAAGAAGGGGGAATTATTTTTAATAAAGGGTTGAAATGGGCAATAGCCAATGGAGAAGAGGTGGGCTTCTAGGATGATTTTTGACTCCCTTCAGGTCCTTTAAGGAAGCAAATTGAGGGACCCTTTGCCGAGGGAGAAAATAATATGTCAGTGAAGATGTTCCTAGCTAACCCCAATGGGATTTCCTTCAACTTTCCAGCAATCATTATGAATGACATACAATGTATATCGTTAGCTTCATGTCCAGATCAAAAAGATAGGCTTATTTGGGCTTTCTCAAAGGATGGTTCCTTCTCCCTAAAGTCTGTATATTCCTTGCTAAAGGTTTAAATCCTTTGAACCTTGCTACTCATCCTTGTAGGTGGGTCTGGGATGCTAACACCACACCAAGGATCAAATTTTTTTTGTGGCTCACATCTCATAATAGCATTCCTACCCCTGTAGTGCTTGGTTCAAGGGGTTTCAACCTTTGTATGACTTGTGAAGTGTGTGGCAATACCGCTAAATCTACCATCCATGCCCTGCGTGACTACCCTGGGGCTAAAAGAGTGTGGACCGAGCTGGGCATTTTGAGTACAAATCAAGCTTTCTATGATCTTCCCCTTCTGGAATGGCTAAAAAGCAATTGCAACTCGTCTAAGTTTTATTCTCGACCTCGTATTCCCTGGAAAATGCTCTTCCCACAGGCACTTTGGCTAATATGGCTCCAAAGAAACAAGATTATATTCCGTGATGGTATATTTGATCCTAATGTCGTTGCCCACTGCGTTAAAAAAGGTGCTGAGTTCTTTGCAATTGTTCTTGAAAATCCCAAAAAGCCGAGAAGAGTTCTAGCTCAGGTGACTTGGATTAAACCTCAAGAGGGATGGGTGAAGTTAAACTTGGATGGATCGGTTTTAGGAAACCCGAAGAAGGCTGGTGGAGGGGTTGTGCTCAGGTGCAGCAATGAGGATTGGATTACGGGTTGCCTGAGGAAGCTGGGGAACACTTCAAGTATCCTGGCTGAACTGTGGGCTCTCAGAGATGAGCTTCTTTTGGCCAAACAACTTAACTTAGAGAATATTTGTGTGGATATGGATGCTAAATTCCTTGTTTATTTGCTTTCTAATTTTTCTGTGGTAAACCTTAGCCTTGAACCTTTGTTAACTGACTACAGGAACCTGATGAAAACGTTCTTTAACTGCATTGTGGCGCATGTTTATAGGGAGGTGAATAGGTGTGCTGATAGATTAGCTAGGTTGGGGGCTGATCTTCATTCAAACCACCTTATTTTGTATAACCCACCGCCTGTGGTGGAAGATATCTTGGCTAGTAATAAAGCCGGTCATATTTGTAACAGACTTGTGATGTCTTAGTTGTTTTATTATATGTGCGTGTTTAACCCCAAAAAAAAAAAAAAAATTCTCATTCTTTTTTAATTTTGAGTTTTTAAATGAATGAGTAACTTTTAAACTAAAAATGCAAATTATATACTCTAAGTTTAAGTGTGGGGCGGTTTTAATTTTAATTCCTAACATTTTATGCCATTTTGAATTTCATCCTTCGGTCTGTTTAAGATATTAATGCCCCCATTCATGCTAGTTCCCTGCTTGCTCCACTGATTGGAGTACAAACATCTCTATATATTTATGTATAGCTTCTAGTTGCCACGTGCCACGTGCGCCATTATTTTATTTATTGACCCAACATTCACCACTCTCTCTCACTCTCTCTCTCTCTCTCTCTTCCCTTAGATCACTTTGTGCATTTTTGAATAGATGAAGTCAAAATGACATAGGAAAAAAAATGAAAACAATGAACCTAGGAAAAAAAAATACAAAAAAAGACAATATAATGAACCCAAAAAATATTCTCTTCCGTCATCATCTTTTTTTAGAAAACAAAGGCAAATTGAGAAAATTTTCAAAATGCAAACGCAATAATAGTTACAATTACAAACTCTACCAGCTATCGCATAATACAAAACCAAATTCCTAGTAAAACAACGAAAAAAACTTAACAAATCAAACCCTAGGAGGCCAATTTATTTTCCTAGCAACCAAACAACAACTCTACCAAAAGGAAACAAACAATGTCACAAATTTGGTTTGGTCTCTCTTTTTTGTGCTGAAAATATAGTTTTGGACAAAGAGGAAGAACAGGAAGGAAGCAAACCATGTTTTCAATTCGTTAATGTTTATTGCGCATAACCGTACACACAATCATAAAAATCATGTTTTCATTCAACTAATGGCCACACACACACCATACATACATACATACATACATACCGTTGTGTAATAAATAATCAACTCTCTCTTCATTTCAATTGAGGTATAAGACCCGCAGTGGGGCTGTTGATGTTATTGTATATTTGGCCCATATACTTACCCTATCATGGGCCTTGAATCGATACGTTAAGTATTGTTTCCCAAGTTGGAGACAACAATACAATTGAGTTGAACTTGACCCTCTCTTCACTTATAGGCCCAATTGTGAGAGAGGGCCAATAAGGTTGATAATAGAATAGTAAATACCTGCCTCATGTCATTCTAGAACAGGATCCTTCCAGAAAAACAAAATCAGATAGAGAGAGAGAGAGAGAGAAGAAGAAGAAGAAGAAGCTGTAGCGAAGCTATAACATTAGTATAAACCAGTTCAATTTTAGAGAGAAAGAGAGAGCAATAAAAATGGCGTCGTTAATGAAGGCAATTGTGGACCCAAAGAAGAACTGGCTGGCAGCTTTGCACATGAAATCCGTCTCCAACCGCCTCAGAAAATACGGTAAAGCTCTCTTCTCTCCCGAACCCATAAATCAAATTTAATTAATTTGTGTGTGTCTCTCTCTCTCTCCCTTTTAAATAAATAATCTCTCTTATTATTATTAATAATAAAGGGCTTCGATACGACGATCTGTACGACCCATACTACGATTTGGATATTAAGGAAGCTCTGAATCGGTTGCCCAGAGAGATAGTTGATGCTCGGAACCAGCGTCTTAAGCGAGCCATGGACCTCTCTATGAAGCACCAGTATCTTCCCGAACATCTTCAGGTGAACCATTAATTAATAAACCTGCTTCGCTCTTATACGACACCGTATTAATATTAA
This sequence comes from Quercus aquifolioides, assembly GCA_019022515.1. Lineage (NCBI taxonomy): Eukaryota > Viridiplantae > Streptophyta > Magnoliopsida > Fagales > Fagaceae > Quercus > Quercus aquifolioides. Next base: position 81,287,444 of record CM032327.1, read on the forward strand.
TATGAAACCAACCAATTTTTTTTTATTTTTTTATTTGCAGGCAGTACAAACACCATTCAGGAGCTACCTTCAAGAAATGCTGGCCCTTGTAAGTACTTTGCTTTTAGTTTAAATAAATAAATAAAAGCAAAAATAATTATTATTATTATGAAATTTACATGATCAATAACTAACATTTACATTTTGTACCTTCAATCTTGTAACTGTTTAATGCAAGTATTCTGTTCTTTTTATGTTGCTTTGCTTTTGTTGTTTGTTGCATGTGTTAATGAAGCTAGGATTTTCATAACATTTGTGTTTTATAGATCTAGATTGTGCTTCTTTGTTTATATGAAAAATAGAATAAGGTGTTGGATTTAGTTATAGAGGGGCATGACTCAATATGATCATTGTGACTGCATGCTCCAACTAATTAAGTGGTGGATATGGTACAGTGTTTTCGTCATTACCATCTTGTCGACTTTTGTAAAAATGTAATTTGCTAACTTAGAAATAGTGCTCTTTTTTCCTTGAATAATTTCATATGAGTTTGCATTTTTTTTTTCCCACTTTTTTGTAAATGTATGAGTAAGGTATCTCCTTTGCTGTGATTGTTTCATTCGCAAGAGACCCATGATTTGTGGCTCTGTCTCTTCGCTAAAAGATAGTTCCTTAATTAGGTACTTCTTATGAGCTATCCTTAAAATTGTATGTTAGATACCATGTGACTTATGCACACACACTCCATCTGATTGTATTGAAGTCTTGACTTGGGCTCCAAGTCTAAACTTAAAGTCTGAAATTATTTCAATGACATGATCCGTTCAAAGTTTGTAGTCAAAACTATTTTCAATTGCATGCTCCATTTCTCATGACTCATTTCACATTCCCTCTTACAATTTTGATGTTGAGCCATCCACATGATCAAGTATTAAAGTCTTTGAATGCCAATTTTTGAACAAAGGATTGAGATGATGGTGTGCTGTATGTTTACATGTTCATACTTGTAGATTTGATAAAGAGGAGAGCATGTACCAACACCATGATATTGCACTTATGGTTGCCATTAGACACACTTGGAAACCAACTTGTTGGCACACACACGCACACACACACTGGGGAAATGTTAAATCTTTAATGTCTGGGGGAAGGGAGAAGCAGGGCTCGAAGAATGAGCAAAATCTGTGCAAGCACATGCTCTGAGGGCTCTCACCTTCTCTAGTCATTATTAGGCATGCACTAGAATATTTTGGAATGGGCACTGTCTTCTTACCATATGAGCTGAAAATCTGAGATCAAGCTGTCAAAATTCCTAGGCTTGGCTTCATGATTGTCCTGTTGGCTTCCTAGGTGTTTCAGAATTCCTTGCTTCACATAGGTTGTTGTTTTCGTATATTTGTATATGTTATACTAACTATTGTCTGCAAGATCAATTCTCAATCATAAATTTCATTATGTACACCTAAAAAATGAAGATAACTGAGGAAAATTACTTCTTATCAGGTGTTTCTTACCATATGAACAAAATAACTGGTTTTTTTTTGGGGGGGGTGGGAAGGGGTAGCATAATCAATCAGAAAGCTTCCAGTCTAGATATTTTAAGTTTAACAATTTATGATACCCAACAAATATAACAAGCAATATATATACATAAGGTCCAAATTTGTGATTAAATGTTTTGTTGCTTGTGTTTTGCAGGTGAAGAGGGAGAGGGAAGAGCGTGAGGCTTTGGGAGCTTTGCCTCTCTATCAGCGTACCATTCCCTGAGCAAATCCCTGAATGAGATTGTCACTATATGTGGTAAAATGTTTTCATAGTAGAAGGGGAGATGGATCATTCTCCTTTTTTCAGAAATTTGATTTTCTAGTTTGTGTTTTGGTATATGAATGAATTCTCGTGTACTGGCAGACCCTTTTTATCCTGGTTCCCCCCCCCCCCCCCCCCCCCCCCAACAATAATTAAGTAAAACTCTACTTTATAGTTATTTTGTATGACTGAATGCAATAAACTTGTTTGGACTTTAAACTGGATCTTCAAATTTATTGTAGGATGCTGATCCTGGGGTTTCCACTCTAGGTGTTTACTGTCTATGGGTATGTTTATTTTGTCAGCCAAAGAAACAGAAGCATTGTGAGTGAAAATTTTCCTTTTGATGCTTCTCCTTGTCGATGATTTATACGTTTCTTCTTGTCCGGTAGTTTGATGATCTTTTTTGGGGCCTAGGGTGGGTGTTTCCACTTGCTCTTTTTGTTCTTTTCCAACTATGGGTTGCATGATCGAAATTTGTGGTAGAAGAAAGCCACAGGCCTTGTAGCGAAGTCCTTGAAATGTAATCAAGTGGAAACACCCATGAGGCAAGATGAAATGAGAAATAGATAAGAGTTTAGGCGTGGGGTTCGCGGTGCGGTGTGGTTTTGGATCATTTTTAGCACCGCACTTTGCAGTGCAGTTTAACTAAAACCATAACTGCACCGCACCTTATTTTTGCAGTCACATATGCGATGTGGTGCAGTTTAGAGTTTAGCAAAAACCATAATCGCACCGCACCTCATTTTTGCGATCACATGTGCGATGTTATATATAAGATGCGGTTTGAACGGTATGAAGTCAGTATATTTTTCAAATTTTAGGTTTTTTCTACCCAGCCCAAAACTAATTTTTTCTCTTTGTTTTTGGCCAAGTTTTAAATTATTGAGCTAATTTTGCTTTATTTTGGGTTGGCTTTCCTAATCAATATTTAATAGGATTATCAAACTGTTTTTTTTTTTTTTGGGAAAACTAGGGTTATTAAACTATTAATAATATATTTAATATTAAAAATAAATAAATATATTAATATATAGAGGGTACGGTGCGGTTTGTGCGGTTTTCTTATTATAAAATCTCAAATTGCACTGCATCATGTGGTGTGGTGCGGTGTGATTATGCCATTTTGCGGGCGGTTTTGGTGTGATTATTGTGGTTTGTGCAGTTTATGCGGTTTGGTGAACACCCTTAGGTGTGAGCATTGAGCTCTTATTCCTTCTTCTACCATGGCTATTGAAACCTATCGAAAAAAGTGTCTTAAAGGTATTTTGGGTTTCTTTCAACAAGTTGTTTGGAAGATTTCATTGTGGTGAAGTTAAATTTGCAAAGCTCTTAAAGAGGTAGCCTTATATTTCTCCAAGCCTTTGTAAGCTCTAGTTATGTGATAAAACACTCTAGTAGAAGACCATTGTAACTTGTCTTTTTTATAGTGAACTATTTAGAGCTCAACTCATGGATGTAGGCTGTGTTAATCGAAGTAAATCTTGTGTGAATTGTGGATGCCTTCAATGTATTTGATAATTTCTCTAAGATTTCCTATTGAATATCTTGCTAGCTTAGCTTTGGTATTTGTTGTGGCTAACATCCATCACCTTTGTGTTAAATTTTTACACTTGGTTGACAATATTGGACAAGACTTTGGTCTCAGGAAGAAGTTGGTGGTTTTTTCCAACAGAATTAACGTCTCGACTGTTAGAATTTTGAGTCATTTTTAGTTAGGATTTTAAATCCTACAATTCCTCCTTTGAAATTCGAAATTTCTTCCATGCTTCAATCAAACAAGGAACTTTCTATGATAGAATTGAAAATTCTGTGATTGGGCTAAATTTTTTTTACAAATTCCCTCCTCAAATATATGTTAATGCAAAAGAACTTGTGGAGGCTTAAGTTATCTTACAAATTTATTACTTGGAAGATTTGCCATAAGCCACTCCTACTTAAGGAAGAATAAGTACAAGAAAATTAACCGTGATGCTCAGCGTCCTTTTTGCAATACTGTTACCAAAACTCTGGAAACATGAATTTTTACCGGCTCCAGTTCCAGGAATACCTATTTGCTATTTATAATTTTTTTACTGTGACTTTGCAAGAGCAATATGGTTTGGTGTAAAAATCGATTTATTGCAGTCTTATTCGTTCAAAGATTTGATAAGAGAACTGAGGTTCAATCTCGCATATACTAAAAATCGATTGGTATCTTGGTCTAATGATAAAGAGCATATCAGGAGCAGACGCTATAAGTTCAAATATTCTTTAAAAAAAAAAAAAAAAGTATTGGATTGGATTAGATCTTGGCTGCTGTCATCTCTTGATTTTCTTGAAAGATCGAAGAGTTTTTCCATACAAGTGTCCATGATTTTGTGAACCATTTGGTGCCACATATTCACATAATTAAGGCAGTTTTTGAGGGGCATATTCCTTTTCTTTTGTCTACAATGATATCGTCAAAACTTTATTATGCAGGTATTTAAAAAGCAGCTTAACTTGGCTCCTAAATCATAGTAATGGTGGCTAAATAAAGACAAAAAGCCATGTGTGCCAAAAATAGGCGATACCGTGGAAGTTAACGACCGTTATGGAAGAGTTAGAGTCTTTATTTTTTATTTTTTATTTTTGATGAAAGAGATAAGAGTCTTTATACTCAGGCCCTCAGGGAGTGCATATCAGTTTTCCTTAGGGTCATAGGAGACTGTTTTCTAAAGCTCGGACCTTAGATTAACTGGCCTCCTAATCCTGCACGCAAGTTTGTTGGTCTTGTACCAATTTTAAATGCAGGTTAAGCAAGTCTTGCTCTGTTCTTTTTTTCTTTCTTTTCTTTAGTTTCCTGTCCTCTAAATAAAATAAAAAAAATAAAAATAAAAAATAAAAAGGCAAAGTTAAAAAAATAGTATAAACATACGTAATAGAAATATACTAAAGCTTATACTTGCATAACAAATTTCATGATAAAATCTCATTTGCCCCAAAATCTGCAGTCTATCATATAATCTGTTGGCAACAAATAAAATTCTTCAATTAAACCCAATATAAATTTCACTAACTATAGATTATTCCTAATGCAAATTAGAACCTTCAATTTCATATATGTTCTGCTAGGTCATTTTGAAAAATTAAACTTGGATTTATGAAACCCTTAAAATAAGGGACACTAAACCCTGAATGGGGGTCTAGTGGTTGACCTTTGTTCTCCTTGCAATAAGTGCTTGGGTTCAAGTAACCATTAGCACTTGGGGCCGTGGGGCCATATGTATGGGAGTTTATCTCGCCAGGTAGGAAGTAACTAACCCCACGATCCTACATTTTTTTTTTTTTTAATTATCAAAAAACAATTAAGGTACCCTTAATTTACAAAAGTAAAATTAAATTAAACATTAACCTTCAATAGCCTGGACCAGTTAAAAGTTTTGACCTATAATTGGGTATTTACATTTCATATATACAACTTTAATTTGACATAAAAACATTCAAAACATCAAAATCCTCAAATTTGGCATAACTCCTAAGTCCTAACTGATTCTCAAATCTCTTGATTTCACCCAATTTCCTTTTTTCTTTTTCTTTTTTGAAAGCAAGATGATAACTTTTATTACTTAAACTCTATTACATCAGCATTAAGGTTTCCTCTAATCCACTAGCAAAGTCCTCTCCAAACAGAGAATGCCTAGCTAAAGTGTCGGTTGCCAAATTTGCTTCGCGCCTTGTGAAACATATCCTCCATTATTGAAATTGTCACACTTATTTTTTGGGCTATGTTCTCAAGTCTTCCACTAGAGTCCCCAGCCATGAACAATCCTCTTCATTAGACTTGAGCATGTTTATAACCACCAGTGAGTCCTCAGTCTAGGTGGAGAGTGTGATTTTGGATTTGAGGTCTATTAATCTGTGCATATAATGTAGCAATCACAAGAATGAACGAATTATGAAAACGACATTTATGAAAATTGAAAATTGACCAAGTCTAGGATTAACGTAGCAATGACATTCTTTATGGTGCTACATGCTTGTGTATTGAACCCCCACACATTTATACTAGAACGATAATCTTAACAAAACATTCATTAATAATTTGGAGTTTGGAGTTACCATTGAGAATCTAGACAGCCTCCGATCTTTAGCATAGTATTTTCCTCGGACTGTCAGCTCAAACAATGTCTGTAATATACAAGCTTTATGTGAGATAATGTAGATATTCTTTCACAGTAAATGAACAGTAATTTAAAGTTCTTATCGTCTTTAACCAAATTCACATCCACAACTTGTCATGCCCAAACAACGCTTGCAATATACAAGAATTATGTGAGATAAATGTTGACATTCTTTCAGTCAGGATCAATAATTGAAAGTTCTTATCCTCTTTAATCAAATTCACGTCCACTGCTTCTCTCTCAATTATGTAACTATGTTTCCATAAATGCGTGCATGTGCCAATGGCTTTGGTTGTCCCTCGTGTACAAGCACCAACCTTGAAGTGATTGATTACATGCTTGTCTGACTCTACAGTCTGCACTAAATAAGAATAAATAGTGGACGAGAGTGCGGTAGGAATGATTTGGCGGTGCTATGGTTCTGGTAGCATTGGTGGCTGAAACTATGGTAATCTACGAAGTTTGATTCAGCTTTTTTTTTTTTTTGGCTTTTTGAAATGGTAGCGGCTTGCAATTATTACTTAAATAATGTAATGTGAAAACACACTTAAATTACGTTTACAAGAGTAAAAAACACAATTTCAAAATTTTACCAAACGCTTAAAAGTGGTGATTTGAAACTGCTAACGTGATTTTGGTCTAAAAAACTTGAATCAAACAAGCACTTTACAATAGGATTATAGGAAGGTCCAATAAGGGAAAGGAGAAAAGTACTAAAATAAACCTCTAGGTCAATCAAATATTTTTGTTTTTTGTTTTTTCCACAATAAATAAGAAAATCATGTCAACAAAGAAAGAGTTTGACATTACAACTATATGGTTTAAATGAAACTATATGAACCTATAATGTTTAAATGAATTATTTGAAACTATAAATTTTTAATAAAACTATTTGAAACTATAAAGTTTAAATAAAATTTACCTAAAACTATTAAATAAAAGGGAAATGCTAACGAGTGCCCTTAGGGCACTGGTTAATAATCTATTTAAAGAAAGTTTTTATAGAAAATGGAAAAAAAGTAATTAATATTTTGACAACTTTTTTCATTTTCTATAAAAGTGCTATCAAAACTTTCCTAAAATGAATTATTAACGAGTGCCCTTAGGGCACTCGTTAGTATGACCCTAAATAAAAATTACAAAAAGCTTATTAAAAAATAGTTAATTTATTACCGTGTGACATTACAGCCTCATATCATTTATGAGCATTTTTTTTTCTTTAATAACTTCACAATTTATGTCATTTCAACAATTTTTATTTTACATTATTAGGTCAAAACTCAACCAAAAAAAAAAAAAAAATTATTAGGGAAGAAAAATAAGAGGGAAATTTCATTTTTCCTAATTAAAGAATGATATTTGTTATCACCATTCCAACTAAATCAAATATGATAATAAAAAATTAATAATTAAAATTTAGTTAATGGAAATTAATGGCCCAACTCAATAATGAATTATGTTCATCAACCTATCAAAATCAATCTTCTCCATTGCATACTTTATAAAATATAAAAATAAAGTATTCTCTCATAACAAATCATAAATTATAGACTTTATTGGCTGAGTTAAGTCACTTAAGTGGAACCCTAACAACCCAATATATTTTTTTAGATAAGTTTCAAGCAATTTTTATTTAAACTTCATAATTTTTTCATTTAAACCTCATAGGCTCATAGTGTTTTAAATAGTTATTTTTTTATCAACTGTAAATAATTTTATTTAAACCATATAATTCTAGATAGTTTCATTTAAACTAGCTATCCCGTGAATTTCTAACAGCTTTAGAGGAATTCGTGAAAAAATTTTAAATGAAACGTTTTTGAAAACTTTGAGATTTGAATGAAATATTTGGAAAGTTTAAGATTCAAATACAACATATCCTCTTCTCAATAAATAATAAAAATAAAACATATCCTAAACTCTAAGGTTTAAAATATAACTAAAATAATAATAAAAAGAAGATAAGATGTGAAGTAGCATTTTTCTCAAAAAAAAAAAAGATGTGAAGTAGCATTGACAGTTGCTGGGATGTCCATCTTTCAATCATTGAGAGAAGTAGGGTAGTATCATCATGATCATTGAAAATGACCATCTCAATCTGCAATCTTATTGAAGATCCATTTCGTATGTAGAGTTGCTTTTATGCAATCAATTAATGTGGATAGACATTATCGATTTCTTGTCATAATCTTTCTCATCGAGAGTAATAGTGCTATCGTTCAGTGGGATAAATTTTAGAGTTTGATTCAAACCTTTTAGGATTTTTTATATTACCTTAATTGTGAAGTTCTTAGAATTTTTATTCATTCATTATACAATTACTACAATAATGATTTTAAATATTTGAATTCATTTGAATGGCTCTTGTCCAGCTGAGAATATGTAGATGCTACTGATTATTAACAAAAGAGAAAAAAAAATGCTTTGTATTTTTGAAAATAACACGTCCAAATTATTTTGACAGATACATGGAAAAATTGTAAAGCCCTTGATTTTGCCCCAAAATAATATGGAAAAAAAAACAATAAAAAGAATGTTTTCTTCTCTCTGTGCTAAAGATGTTAGTTGGCCTAAATCATGTTCTCTCTCTGTGTGGTAATACATGTCCTTATCTGGAGACAATTCCATTCAATGCTAGATTGCTAGCCAAGTGAATATGGATAGTTCAGATCCCCATTTGATCTATATAATGTGAGGACGTGGGTTTGTTTATTTGTCCCTTTCATTCATAGCCAAAGAAATAAATATTTCTCAACAAGAAACAAACTCAGAACGTCACTCCATTACTATTTTCCCTCAAAGTGACAAATGGTATCAAAACCCATATGGCTCAGCCTTATATAGTAGCACTTACATGGATTTGTAGAATCATTTTTAAAAATGATTAATCCATATTTTTAATTGATAGGGGAAAAAAAAAAAAGTTAAATCCATAATGTCTTTGTTAAAAACATAGTAGTTAGGTGTCTTATTTGCACTTAGGCGAAGTTTTATCTATTTGGGCCAAAAAACATCACAGCTCCTCCCCTGCGATTGCCGAAGCTGAATCACTTTACTGGGCTATGAATCTAGCAGTCAAGGAGGGATGGAAATCTATGATATTTGAAGGAGATGCAAAGAATTGTTTTGATCCACTCATCAACCCAGACTTATCCCTTGAATGGCTTACTCACAATATTATCTGTAATATTCGTAGCTTAGCTGTTGCTTTTAATTTTGTTAATTTTTGTTGGGTCCGGAGAACATGCAACTCTGCAGCTCATGAAGCTGCCAAGTTTGCACTGAACTCTGATTTAGAGTATCGCTTTAATAAAGGAATTCTCCCCCCCCCCCCCCTTGTTAGAGGCTGTTTGTAGGGATGATTCCTTAGGTTGTATTCCTGTTTCTCTCTAATAGAAGTACTGTTTACCAAATATATATATATATATATATAATCTCCAATTCAGATCACAACATGATATCAAAATTCTATGGTTGCCCAAGTCCAAAGTACTATAATACTATTAATTTGTGAGGGGTTTGGTCTTAAAGAGGACCATCTTTCTTTTTTATCTGGTTGAAAATGTACGTACAAACAAATGCAATGTCGGTCTTGTGTCACTTGTCATCAAGTCAAAATGGTGGAGATCCACTTTTAGGTTTATGTTTGCACGTGCATTGTGAAATGGACGTGATCGATCGATGGACCGTAATTGTGAGTTGTGTGACACTGCCTTGTACTTGCAATCTCTTCATACTCCATAATTGTCGATACACGAAATCTGGCAAATATTTAAGAACCAACGGTTCTGATCTTGAAAAAAGGATAGCAGTGTTACTGTTAACTATCCATCGTCTTTCTTGACCATGTGACTCCTCAAATGTCAAGCTTCTTTAGGGCTGGAAGCGAAACTAGCCGAACAGAATGTTAAATCTTTAGGCCAATTTATTTAATTTTACTTTAAGCATGAGTCAAGCTCAAGCACGAGTTCATCATTAAACAATATTACATGTTTAAACTTAATTTGTTTTCTGTTAAACAAGTTTGCATTTGTTGACAAGCTACTTGATTAATTTATTCTTTTTCCATACATAATAAAACCATGACTAGCTAAAATTTCTTATCCAGTTACAAATTTATAAATTTTTACTACAAATAGACTATATATTAATTATAAATAAACTATAAATACTAATTTAATATTATATGAACCAATTTGCAAACTTACACAATTTATTCTTAGGTCTATATAAGCAATTATTAGACAACTATACATATAAAAATATAACATTATATATATATATATATATATATATATATAGAGAGAGAGAGAGAGAGAGAGAGAGAGAGAGAGAGAGAGAGAGAGAGTTAAATCAAGCCTGCATGTTGTTGACACTGGATTTTGAACGATTGACCCTCCAACTATTGTGCTTTAGGAGGTTTCTTGGCCAGACAAGTGTGAATGTGTGTGATTAGTATGAACACTTGAGTAATTGGATATGTATTAGTAAGGACATGTTTGGTAGACTGTAATGATGATTACATTGGAATAGAAATAGATATTACAAGGAATGCAAGATGCTGTAATGTAATAATTATTCATATTTAGTTGTTTGGTAACCCTATAGTAATAGAACCCTGAATCTGTATTCCACATGTTGGTACAACATCTTAGAAAGCTTTTTAAATCAAATTGCCTAAAATGCCCTTATTATAATAAATACATTTTTTATAAGGATTACTTTAATAAACCCAATCTTAAATGGAGACCTCTAATGAAAATTTTTTTTTTGGTTTAATAAACCCAATCTTTTTTTCTTTTTTTTTTTGGATTACTTTCATTTCATTGCATTAAAATTAACTTGTCTTTTTTTTTGCTTCTCAACGTGTCTTATTCTCAACGTTGTCTCACACCTGTAAAATTTGCCCAACAAACAGTATCACTATTTCATTATTCGTTCAACTATAAATACTACCAACAACTATATATCTCAGTTTGAAATCTCATTCATTCATTTTTATTGATGTACGTTCTTTGTCTCTATTAGGAGCTTAGGGAAAAAAGACTAAATCTTAGACCCTACCCCAGTATTAAAGGTATCTTTTTTTCCCTAATATATATATATATATATTTGGTTAACAGGAACTAGAAGTATCCTGGGACAAAAGCATAACTAGAAGTATGCTTGAGCAAATTCACCAGCCTTTTTATTTCTTTTTCCAGAGAAGAGTTCTCTTCTTTTGATTCCTTTACCCAATTCACCAAATGAAGTTCTTTTTGCTCCCACTCAGCCTTGGAGTTTTTGATTCCGTTCTTGGATTGTTGAATTGTATTCATAAGAACATCAATCTCATGTTTTGTATCATTAAGCATGCTTTCATACTTCTCATTTGTTGCTTTCAAAACCAACTTTAGAACTTGTATCTGGGCCTCATCATTTTCATATATATATATATATATATATATATATATATAGTTAACAGGGGAGTTGGCACTGCTACGGCAGTGCCTTAGGTACACATAACTAGAAGTATCCTGGACCAAAAGCATTTAAACATTTAGATAACTTTGACACTTAATAGATAACTTTGACACAGACCCACACTTCAATAGATAACTTTCAATTCTCTGCCTCCTAATATTAATTAATTGATTTTGAAATTCTGAATTTTGATTATTTAAAGTCATCCCCACAGATTACATATAGTATATATCAGACACGTTAATATATATATATATATATATACTCCTAAATATAATGCCAAAATGCACAGCTGAAATAAAAATCTTTTGCTAATATATATATATATATATATATATATTATTCATACGCTTTAGATTGGCTATAGGGTTCACGGTCATTGTTTCTAATCTCAGTTTCATAGAACCTCACAGTTATACAAACATCAATTATACAGCTACACAACTATCAATTATGGCAAATTTGATATAATGTCAAAAAAAAAGAAATTGATACAGAGGACAGAAACAGAGTGCAGTACTTGTAGAAATTGCAAATCTATGGGCAGAAAAAAAAATCCTGAGAAGAGAGAGCAGCAACTGAGGGTGAGTAAAAGGAAATACCCATACAAATAGATGAGAAAAGAAGAGATAGAGGGTGCAATACCTGTGGAAATCGCAGACCTAAGGGAATAAGGAAAAAAAAATTTCCTTGAGAAGAGGGAGCAGCAACTGAGGGTGAAAGAAAGACAATACCCATATAAATAGATCTCTAGTAGCGGGAAAATAAAATTTTAGAGAGGAGGGAGATGGAAAATTTAGGAAGGAGATGAAATTTTGGAGAAGATGCAGGTAGTGAGGGATTTTGGAAATTTGTTAACAGAGCAAGGAGAAGGAATTTTGGAGAAAATACAGGTAGTGGGAGATTTTGGGATTTTTGTTAACAGATCAAGGAGAAAGAAATTTTTGGAGAAGACGTGGATAGCGGGGGCATTTTGGAAATTTTGGGAATTTTGCTTAAGCAGAGCGTATTACGATTAGCAAGGGAATATAGATTCAGCACTTTTAATAAGGAATGTCTATTCCTCATTTTAAGAAATAGAGATTCATATGGAATGATTATTACAAGTAATAAAACCATAACCAAACAACGGTAAAGCTAAACCATAGGAATAGTTATTACATTACAATTGCTATTACAGTCTACCAAACGTATTGTAAATCTATTTGTTATCTTTCTATTTTATTAGGAGTCACCACAAACCATAAGGTTTTTAGGTATGATTGGTCACCAATGTTTAATCTATTTTGTCATATTATATGTGAGGAAGGTATTAGACACTCCCACAACACCTATCTTAAAATAATACATTGTTTTGATCACATTCCTAATTTCTATTATTTGGCAAGTAAGTCAAAGATTTGGCATTTTGGTTTTTCATGAGAAGCAATATATATATATATATATATATATATATATTATATGCACACACTAAAGGAACCCTAAGTCCTAACCATTGCCACATTGCAACCCACAACTACTGCCACGCCATGACCCGAAGTCATAATAACCACCTCTGTATGTGCTCAATTTGGTGTGGCAACAATGGGTGTGCAATTTTTTGTCCTTCTTTTTTATTTTCTTCAATTGGATTTGTTGTTGGATTTTCCTAGGTATCGACTTGTTGGATTGTTGTGAAGTTTCAGTGGGTGTGAACAAATTGTGCCTGAAACTTTAGTGGATTTATTACCCATTAAGTGTTTGTTGAAATATGATATGAAAAATGAAATTTTCAAAATTTTAGAAACACTTCCCAAACAAGTTTTGAAGGGGAAAAATCAGTGGAGAATCAATTTTGAGAATTTATAACTGTTGAGAATAAACAAAAACAGATAGAAGAATAACACACATATAGAGCCGGCCCAAGATAGTTTGAGACCTAAGGCGAAAATTTTAAAGAAGTCCTTTTACATTTAAATATCACTTAAATAATATTTAGTTTATTTTTATTTCAAATTTATTATTAATTATTACTTATTAATATGATTAATTCACCTAAATTGAGCTAATGATACTTACTATATAGGTTTTACAAATTGGCATATCACCATTAAAAAAAAAAGTTATTTAAACTTTCATTTATTATATTGATTAAGTAACACCGATTATATTCCTGTCACATCAGTTTGTAAGTATTTTGTCGTAAAATTTGTATTAGCTTTTGCATTTTTCATTCACTTAATGGTGATTGAGTTGTATTTCTATTAATTCATTTTTTTTTTTGGGGAGAAAATACTAAACTTACTATAAATTTTACCACAAAAAGTTTACAAATTGATGAGATAATGAGATGGCACTTCAACAAAAGAATAAATGAGTATTGAATTATTTCTTATGATTGGTGACATGTCAATTTGTAGGACCTATATAATAAAACTTGTAATATACTAGCATAACTCTAATATTTTAGGTCTCTTAAGAGTGAGAACAAAAATATACACCTAACTTGCATTTTTTCTTTAATTAAAAAATAAAAACCTTACTGCCCTCATTTTTTATTTTAATTTTTTTATTAATTCTTAATTTTTTGATATTGTGAAACACTTTTTTTTTTTTTTTTACGGTTTATTAATTCTAAACTCTTTGGTTTTTGTGCTCAATAATTCACTTGAATGAATATTTATGATGTTGTACTACATTAAGAAATAAAACTCTCTAATTGAGTTTTCTCTCAGTTTTGGCTATATATATATATATATATATATATATTATTTCTTGTCTACTTGAACAGAATTTAGCTTTGTCCTGACATGATTTTAATTTGGACAGCTTCAATTTATTTCGGTGGTGGGGCTTGATAATAAAAATATTATTCTCCTCGACAATAATTAAATGAAGCTTGTAGCTTAACTTTTCACTTAACATTAGACTTTACAAGAAAAGATGGGTAAAAAAAACTCTATGAATTTCACTTCCCAAAAGAAATAAGAATCATGATGATATAAACGATTTGATCACCGGAAAAATTATTGCAAAAGATTTGTTACTTTTGGTTTCCTGTACTTACTACCCAACCGACAACAACATAAACAAAAAAACAAAAACAAAAAAAGTCAAAAAAGAAAACCAAATTAGGACAAAAGACTAATTTGGTTGGTGGTTGTAGATCATAATTTTTATTTTTATGTTTACTATCATAGATAGATCATAATTTTGAGGCATATATAGAGAAGGAAGAAAATACAAAAGCAAGGAAACTGGGAAAGAACAAAGCTCCCCTGAGATCCAGGCTGAGCTCGGTGATCCACATGTAGCCGATCAATGAGGATAAGGGTCAGATTAAAATTCGGCCCACATCATGTTATTTTGTTTAAAAGCCAGCTTACAGGCCCACGTACTTTCTTTTATGTTCATGTCCAAGAACAGAGAACAGACCACGACCATGGTGTGCTCTTTGCGTGTGCCTACAGGATTAGGTCACCTTAGATTTTCAGCATCTCTCTTGTGGGTCCCTCTGAACCCACCGTCCATAATCACTGACCCGCATTCCCCGTGACAATGTTTGCAGAACATATATGGATATAATTTGTACTACATTTCAAGGGGCAGTTCTGACTTCAGCCTGAGAAGTGAATCAAGTGATCTATCACAATTTGCTTAATTATGTCCTTAAATGAAATCTGCGAGGCTTTATTCGTGTATTTATTTCTAATGTAGATAACTTTGATGTCAACAGATTATGTTTAATTATGGGCTATATGCATATACGTGGGGTTGTGCCTATGATGGGTAGAATATGTAAATTATCAACAAGGAATTCATTTTCTCAATTCCCTATCTACATATAAGGATCAATAGAATTATGAAATTGAGAAATTAAAGATCACATATGCTAAGAACTTGATAGTGGTCATTAAACATTTCTTGTGGCTTATATGAAATATAGAATTGGTGGAAGGAGAATTTTGTGAAATTGTAGATAAATGGATCTCACTTGTAATTTTCTAACCTTTAAAAGTTAATTGCAATGTGTTAGTGGACATTATTACAATTTGAAGAAATGCAATATTTTCTTCCTATAAGTATAATTGGTGAAAATTAAGGATATTATTGAAAAGAGATTCCAAGTTTAGGTCAAAACGTGGAAACACTTTTCAATATTTGAGATTCCTAGGTGGGAGGGAGAACTAGTTGATCAGAATCACCATCAAAACTGTTTTATAGTGTTACAATTGTCTGCAAATTCCTAAAAGAAAAAAGGAGATAGAGATTTGAATATTTTGGGAGGAATAGCACCTGGGTTTCTAAAGAGAGGTACGCAGCTTGTTTTTTTTTAATCAAAATCTATGATTATATGGTGTAACAGTTATAAAATCAATTAAGCAAAATTTTTATTTGTTGTTAATTCCGCAAAGCACCAGCTATCAAGGTAAAATAGGGAATGGGGGGATTAAAAAAATCATAATGCATAAACCCACCAAGAAATGAATCGGAAAATATCAAACCAACTTCTCATTTTCCACTGAAATTTCAAATGTACAATCTCAAAAAACAATGTGTGGTATGATTTATTTCACAATCAAAGTATCTAGTTCAAGTCCATAATGGCCCAACTTCAATTCTAAAGAAGGAAAAAAAAAATACCAACTAGAAAATTTTCCAATTTGTATAAATGAAGAACAAATTATCAAGTGGATATATATATATATATATATATATATATATATATATAGAGAGAGAGAGAGAGAGAGAGAGAGAGACTCTTTCAACATCATCACCAACAAAAATCCAAGTTGAGATCAAGGTGCCAGATTGTTAAACTATTAAGTGAAACAATAAAAAAAGGGGTCATTTCAAAGTTGATGATTGTATCAAAGAGACAATGTCAAGATATGGGTTGTTTTGCCATTGAGTTAGAATTTTAAGTACCAAAATGATATTGAATCAAATTTAAAGGGTATAAAATGAACTCTAACCAAAAAAGAAATAAAAGGCGTTAGGATATTTAGTATGTTGGCTAAGTTATGAGTAAAAAATTAGTTGTAATATCAAATTTTCATTGTAATTTTTTTTCCAATTTCAATAGTAATTGATTGGTGCAATATTTGAGGATCAATTAAAAAAAAAAAAAATCTCTCCAAGCTCCATGGTACATATTTGAAAAGTTTAGCTGAGTGAACTTAGAAATCAGTCGAGCGTTTTTAGACAATTCAAAATCTAGTTACACAAAAAGTTTCGCAAAAAACTTGTCCAACATTTAATTGAGAGAGTCTTTTATAGAAAGTTGCGGGCTAGGCTTTCTCAATTGTTTATGTAGCTAATCAATCCTCCATTATTATTCATATAAAAGCAAAATTATTACCCTATATAAAATCAATAGATAGGCTGAGACGACATTTTTCCCTAAATGAAAATCCTTACATTTACCCTCTCTAATTGACCAATCCTTGAGAGGAAATTCACACCTACAACACAAGATCACCATATTGTGATGTTGGGGGACTGTAAAAACAGTGGCTAAATCATCAGATGTAGCAAGAGCAGAGAGCTTGAATACTAGATAGGAAAACTACTGGCCTGTTTGGAAGTTTAGAGAGGGAGGAGAGTAGAGGGGAGTAGAGGAGAGGAGAGTAGTGAGGAGGAGAGTGGAGGAGAATGGTTTCCCTCTACCTTGTTTGGATGTTTTTAAAATTAGTAAGGGGAAATGGAGTAATTAGTCCTTCCCCTTGTTTAGATGTTTTAAAAATTATGATGGAGATGAGAGAAAATGATTAAAATAAACAAATTTACTCCTATTTGAAAATGGACTTGCAACATTGGTCTATGATTAATTTGTTAGAAAGGGTAAATTATGGAATTTACTTGGACAATAATTTATCTACTCTACTCTCCTTCCAAATCTCTCCAATTTGGAGGAATTAAAAATTAGGGGTTAGAGGGAGTTGAAACCCCTCCAAACCCTTCCAAACCCCTCCCTCTCATTCCTTAAAAAACTTTCAAACAAGGTAATTAGATTACTCTCCCTCCCTCTACTCTATTATACTCCCCCTCATTTTTTAAACATCCAAACATGCCATACATGTACTGGAGGTTTTGTAAGTTTGATTGCATCTCAACTTCTTCATGGTGGATTTTTATGAGCTGGGCTAGGCCCTGGAGTGTTTTCGAATTTTTTGTCTCGTGTGTACGGCTGTTCATGTTGTAGTTGATTTTACTATTTTATCCAAATAGCACTGTAACCTGGACTCTCTCCCCCCAAAAAAAAAAAGTTACCTTGGACTGTAAATTGCAAAGTCAATAAAAATGATAATTAGCTGTGCGTAGGGCGGTGGGGGTCTAAGACTCTAATATCAGGAATCCCCATTATCAAAAGGTCAACTATCCCAAAAATCAGAATAGCAAATCGATCATGGAATCTAAGCAAATCATTACAGCAAGATTACTAGTTCATGATTTTCTTATTCTATTCACTTCTTTAATCTACTCTTCACACACTAATTAATGTCAGATTAAACAAAAATAGCAGGAAGCCTAGAGTATAAACTGCGAAAGTTCGTTTTTTTTCAGTGCACATGCACATGTTGTCTTCCTAATAGAATGCTTCATAAGCAAACAATTATAATAATTTAAATTAAAAACCCATTTGTTTGCGATAATGTTCCTTGTTGGGACCTTTTTAGATGTTTAATCTAAACACTAACATTTCGGTTCCTGTGGCATCAAAATTAAATACTTGGGCATCAATGTTAGTCATTCATCCCAACAGTCATGGTTGATAATAACCTTCTCAGAATATTCAAACTGCAAACCCACATTCCACGCCAAAACTTAACCCCTTAATAAAGAAAGAAATCCACAATATTCTTTTTATTAATTATATATTAATTATGCAGGATTAAGAATGAGTTTAACTTTTACTAATATTTCTTTATTTGCATATCAAAAGATATAGTTTTTGATAAATTAAAGATAAGTACTATATTTATAACACTTTTATAATAAATTTTAAGTGAAATGTTATTACTATGGACAAAAAAATAATTTTAATAATAAATTCAAATTAAAACTAATAATACAATTAATTACTTAAAATTTATTATGAAAATATAATAAACATCAAACTTTTAAAAGTTAATATCGCTTGCTAAATAAACAGAGTCAAGAATTATTTTGAGATTTGATAATAGTTTTTTAGTTTATTCGAAATGACGACAAAGGGCTCAAACAACATCTAGTGCTAGTCTAGCAAAAGCTAGCAATAGATGTCGACGTGGTCATTGCATGCCTTTGCAACAGTATCATTGGGGGGAGGAAAGCCATGTGAGTTTGAACAGCTTTTGTCTTCAATCTCCATCAGGGCATTAGAGACGACGTCACCCCAGTTTGCTCACATAGTATGAAAGAGCAGGGCAAATTCGTCATTGATAAACCCCACGTGAAGATACAGACAGCAAAAAACATGGCAATGTCAGTGATATTTGCTCCTAATCTAGGGGCTTTTTGTAGACTCTCAATGCATATAAGCCCATGCTTGCTCACCCTCTTTTGCTCTATGTGTTTTCACACTTCTTCTCTCTTCTAAAATCTTAGTGCGAGCTTAAAACTTCACTATGATAAGGATCGCTTTTCTGTCGGTGCTCTTTTGCGCCACCTGCCACATCGCCCTAGGCCTATCCATCCCTGACGGTTAGCTACCTATTTTACTAGCTACATGTATATATATGCATTTACTTTTAAGCTTCTTTTAAAAAAATGGAATAAGAGAAATGATTTGCTGGGCTATCTTGATTTTCAAAGTAGTTGATTGTTGAGATTTGAGATTTTCATTTGTTTCTTTACTTCTTTATGTTCATAGAAGTGGATTTTTTTTTTTTTAAGAATGTGGGTGTCTAAAACCCTTCGAGTATTATATGTGTACAAAATTAATTACAAAGAGGAATCGCTCCAAGTTATTTAAGATTTACCAAAGGAACTATGATCTTCGTAGTTAAGTAGCTAGAGTAATTACGTACGGATTAACAGTAGAGTGTTTAAGGCAGTTTTGCAAGTGACCAATCCATGACTCGTGTATCTGGAAATTCCCAGGGATTACTATGTCGGTCTGCTCTTCAAAAATCTTGCTTTTTTTTTTTTTTTTTTGGTTTTTTGTGTGGTTATTTGGGTTCCATGATGGTTTGAGCTAATAGATACATTTTAGTTTTGAAATTTGAATCTTCTGATATACATGTAATAAATTTGTCAGAATCCCACGTGCTATGTTTTGGAAGGTTGTGAAATTTGTGATTAAACCCTTCACTGTGTGGCCACTGTTTAGCCGGTTTTGGTAGAGTACTGTCAAATTGTGATTAATTTGGAACTCTTTTTATTTTTTTATTTTTTTTTTTTACTAAAAAGGATGTGCGGTCCTAAATTTTTTCTCCTGGAAATGCACATGAGGTTTAACTTATACCCAGAAGATAAGAACCAGAAGATAACAACAAATTTATTAGCAGCGTTCCATAAAAGTAACAAGTAGGCTTGCCAGATACTATTGTGAAACCCAATGGTCTGCGTAGTGGTCTATCTATAAGAAAGTACAAATATTCTGTCAAAAGTTCTCAAAAGACAATTTTGCCTGTAATTTTCATACCAAGGTCACCGGGAATTCGTAACATAGGTCGTTTTGGTATAATTTATTGTTGTTTATTGTTGCTGAAAACTGATTGTTGTTGAAAACACTATAGCAAAATAATTTTTAAATATATGAATAGTATTGTGGTACTCATTTTTAATATTTTTTAATGGATGAACAGTATTGTCACAGTATATAGACAGTAATAATTGTCTTCTGCACAGTAATTTTACTGTTCATGCACTTTGAAAAAAAAAAAAAAAAAAAAAGTTCTGAAACGTGAATTCTGAAAACGCAACTCAACTTTCAGTGTTATCCAATCCGGCACATATTATTGGTTGTAGAAGAGTAAAAAGCTGGCCTCAATTCTTTTTTCTTCTTACAAAAAGAAAAAAGAAAAAAAAATCACTTCACATTGCTTGGAACCTAAAATGTTCTGGCTTACATAATTTTGAAAGGTACCTTTTGTTATTACTTTGGTTTACCGGGAGCTATGTTTTTGTAAGTGTAACTTTCAAGTTTCATGTACTTTAAGATTAAATAAAGAGTATGGCACAATATTTTCAAATCAATTTTATGATAAAGTTTAAGTGGTAGTTTGATACTCGTTTTCGTTTGGACCTTTTATTAATATTATTAAGTTTATACACATAGTACTCACCGCACTAATGACTTAAAAGTCATGGGTCTTCTGGTAAATTGCAGCTTGTGTGTATTATTTATATACTATACTAGACTAGTCTTACTTTTTTACTTACCACTTGCGAGTTGTGACCTAGGTTTTATTGTAAAAATATTATACTGCAGCTTTATTCTTAAATTATATCTCATACACTAATCAACATGATTTCCTGAAGTAAATCCCAGGTTTGTTCATTGATTTTTGCAGGATTACTACCCAATGGAGACTTCGAGTATGGACCAAAACAGTCGGAATTGAATGGAACAGTAGTTTTAGGCCGCTACGCCGTACCAAAATGGGAAATTTCAGGCTTTGTGGAGTACATAAAATCAGGGCAGAAGCAAGGGGACATGTTGCTAGTGGTACCAGCAGGAGCATATGCAGTTAGGCTTGGAAATGAGGCATCAATCAAGCAAAGAATCAAAGTGATTAAGGGAATGTACTATTCCCTTACATTTAGTGCAGCTCGCACTTGTGCTCAAGAGGAGAAGCTGAATGTGTCGGTGGCACCAGACTCTGGTGTGTTGCCAATGCAAACATTGTATAGCAGTAATGGATGGGACTCATATGCCTGGGCTTTCCAAGCAGATTATGATGTTGCTGATATTGTAATTCATAATCCTGGTGTGGAGGAAGACCCAGCTTGTGGACCACTTATTGACTCTGTTGCAATTAGAGCTTTGTACCCTCCTAGACCCACCAACAGTAAGTACTTCTTTCCTAAATTTACATAGCTAGAAAGAAACATGTTGCACTTGCACATGGGTACCTAGACTTTTACATAATTTAAGAGGCTACATAAAAAGAGGGGAAAAAAAAAAAAAAAAAGCCCATAGGCCCTAACTTTAATAAAGACACAAACAGAAAATTGTTTGGTGCATAGTTTACTATTATAATCTGATATTTGTGTGTGAGAGAGTTATTATTCTCTATTCAATTTTGAATATTAATTGTCTCCAATTTGAGCTAAATTTTGATGCATTGAGATCCTATTGGACCACTTCTTTTTGTCCTTCA
Organism: Quercus aquifolioides; assembly: GCA_019022515.1. Taxonomy (NCBI): domain Eukaryota; kingdom Viridiplantae; phylum Streptophyta; class Magnoliopsida; order Fagales; family Fagaceae; genus Quercus; species Quercus aquifolioides. The sequence goes on from CM032327.1 coordinate 81,309,126, forward strand.
CTTTACCTCGATGGATTTAATGAGAAGCATGCAAATGTTCCTAACATTTATTATGTTCCTAACATTTATTAGGTCACCTGTTCTTGGATAGACATATTACTTTAAATACACCATATATATTTAATGTTAGTATATATAGACAGAGTGGATGCCATTTTTTTCACCTTGATTTAAGATCGCAAATATTCAAATGTATGGAAAATTATTAGGTGCTCGCGGAGTACCATAAATACATACTTCCTCCTCTCACATAAATAGTGGGCCCTATCATGAATTTAATTAGTGAGACCCACCATTCATGTGAGATGAGGGAGTACGCATTTATAATACACACAATAAAATCCATACAAATCCTTACATTTACTCTCTCCTCTCTCTCTCTCTCTCTCTCTCTCTCTCTCTGTCCATCTTTTTGCTTGGTCAATTACTGCATTTTTGATGTTCTAAGTTATTATGATCTTTTTTATTAAAAATAATAAGGATAGGGGCGACTGTAAAAGATTTTATCAAGCTCTTATGTGATTAGAAGCCAATGTCAATAACTTTTCTGTCAAGAGCCTGGTTACTTAGTGTTGTTGGTGTGGATCTTTTAGAGGAGGGTAATACCTCATTCCCACTCGTTGTAACAAATAAACTATATATATATAAAATAAAATAAAAAATTGTAACAACTTTTCCAATTTATTCTTTATTTTATTTTTTATTATCTCTATTTAAGTGTAATTAAATATGATAATTTTAGAAAATATATGTTTTATTACAATATATTTTTAAAGATATCACTTAAAAAGTTTGAATTTTTTTAATAGGACCAACAAAAAACAATGGAAACAGTATTAATTAGAGTAAAGTACATCTTTAGCCCTACAACTTTGAGTTTGTTTTCATTTTGACCATTAATGTTTCAAAGTTTTCATTTTAACTCTTCATATTTAATTGCATTTTCATATGGTGCTACAGTTCATTTTGTTAGTGATTTGATCGTGTATAATATATATATTTTTGTCTACAAGAATGATATTTAGACATTGCATACCATTTTAGACCTAGTATTTCATGAAATAGTTGAATCTAAAAGACACTTAACGGTCAGATTATTAATAGAAATGAACAACAAGGCCAATATGAAAACATGATTAAACATAAAGGGCTAAGATGACAACAATTTAATACTTAAAGGACTAAAATTCTAAAAGTGCACTTTACCCTAATTATTAACAAATAAAAAGCACAAATTCTGATAACTTTATTGTTGGTTTTAGAATTAACATTAAACCTCCATAGCACAAAAAAAAAAAAACGTTAAACACTCTTCAAATTTATGCTTAATTCATTGGATACTTAACTTATTTTGAGGTTGTAATTATGTAGCAAACCTATTGAAGAATTATGGTTTCGAAGAAGGGCCATATGTGTTCCCCAACACATCTTGGGGTGTACTTATCCCACCAAACATTGAGGATGATCACTCCCCACTACCTGGTTGGATGGTTGAATCCCTCAAAGCCGTCAAGTACATAGACTCGAACCATTTCTCAGTGCCCGAAGGAAAACGAGCTGTGGAACTTGTAGCAGGAAAAGAAAGCGCCATTGCACAAATAGTCAGAACCGTTCCTGGAAAAACCTACACCCTCACTTTTGCTGTGGGAGATGCTAGCAACTCTTGTGAAGGGTCCATGATCGTTGAGGCATTTGCTGGTAGAGACACAGTCAAAGTGCCTTATGAATCAAAGGGAAAAGGTGGGTTTAAACGTGCTGTGCTAAAGTTTGTGGCTGTTTCTACTCGAACACGTATAATGTTCCTCAGCACATTTTACACCATGAGGAGTGATGACTTTTCTTCACTATGTGGACCTGTTCTTGATGATGTGAAGTTGGTGAGCGTTCGTCACCCACGGCGTATGTACTAAGGAGGCCAGTGTTAAAACATATATTTAGTGGCTTGGATATTTTGGATCTCTAGTCATACTATATGAGTGAGTAATTTTGTTTCTAAGGAAGCAATGGATTTTAGTGTGAGTTTAGAGCATAATTGGAAAATTAATATTATACTAATTAATGTTACAATACCATATGGTAGTGTGAGTGTGTTTATGTGATATGTACTTTAGCCAAATAAATGAGAAAAATGAATGTTATTCAAGTATATACGCATCAAATACTCGGCCAAAAAAAAAAAGTACGCATCAAATATTTGAATAGTTGAAATTTGATTCAATTTATTAGTGTGCTTTGATGAGGAGAGAAGAGGAAAGGAGATGGGGGAGAATTTAATGAAAGCTTAATTGGATATTTTTTAAAAGCTGATTAGTAAAGAGGGGGGGGGGGGTGTTATGAGGGATATCTTACCCCTACAAATCGTACATTTTAAATTTCTGTTGCATTAAAAAATTTAAATAATCAATTTTGTTCTTATGATGTCAATTAATATCTATATCTCTAATAGCAAAATATAGTCATAATTGTTAATTTAAATAACCATTTATCTTATTTATTCTCGTCATATTTAATTTTTAAAACATCCAAATAAATGGAAGAAGTGTCTATTTTCTTTCCCCCTATTTAATTTTAAAACATTTAAATAAGAGGAAGGAATAACATTTCCCTTTGGTTTTGGAAAACAGAGTACGTGAAAGAGAGAAATAGAAATGACAAAGTTTTTATTTTTATTTTTTTGAGCTATGAAGATAGGAATGACAAAGTTTTGAAAGTAGAGAAGAATAGGGAATGATGTAATCCGTTATTAATGGAAATGAGACTTAATTGCATGCACACAATCAAGATTTAGATATTTACAAATGAATAGGGGCAACGACTTTAGTAAAAAATTTTAACACATAGTCACTGCCTAGAATCTTAGGCTGCGTTTGTTTTGGGTGAAAACTACTTCCAGAAATGCTTTTCTGTAAATGTGGGTGTTTGGTTGCGCATGGAAAATAGCATTTCCGGAAATTCATTTCAGTTGACCCACGGTCAAGGGTGAAATTCTTTTCCCCTTTTATTTTCACTTCAAATGCCATTTTTCGGAAAACACAGGGAGAGAGCACAAAGAGAGAGAGAGAGAGAGAGAGAGCACGAGCCGCCTTCGACCGGACCGCCACTCCAAGCCCAGAGCAACCTTCGACCCATCGCCTTCGACCTTCGACCTTCGACCCAGACCTTCGACCCATCGCCTTCGACCTAGATCTTGTCGTCGACCCAAACCCAGACCCAGACCCATTGCTTTCTCTTCCTCAGTCTCTCAGTTTTGTTTTTTTAAAGTTTGATTCTTGTTGTTGTTGTGGTGGTGATGTTTTGGTGGTTGTGGCTTTTGATTGCCGGAATTTGCTGCCGGAATTTGTTGTTGAATTAGCTGTGATGTTGAAATTTTTTGTAATAAAATTTGTTTGGATGTTGAGAAAATAACTGAGAAAATGTGAAAAAATGGTAGGAAAATAGCATTTTCAGAATAGAACCAAACACATGAAAATATTTTCTACAACAATTTTTATAATACAACCAAACACCTAAAAATATTTTCCTTTCCCGAAAATAGCATTTCTGGAAAATAGGCTATTTTCTGGAAATTATTTTACGCGAACCAAACGGACCCTTAAATGCTAACTAACTCCATTTGTGGCCAATCACAGGATACACGTGATGATGTGTAATTACGCTTTAATACACGCGACATGTAGCATGCCTAGTATAAATGAAATGATTGTGTAGCTTTTCATAACCAAGTGAACCCAGTTAAGGTAACGACCTATAGCTTAAGGCTTCATCTAGAAGTTCATAAAGGAATAGAATGTAATGAAATGGAATTATCATAAGTGAATGGAAATGAATGAAATGTATTTAAGTTACTTTTCTCTTCCTCCAAACTTCTAAGCACAATGAGTGTTCCTCCCCTCTCCCCTTTTTGGATTCCATTTTGATCTTATTTGCACAATCCTATAGAGGTGACATTTCAAATAAAGAGGTATCAAGTAGAGCTCTAATTATAATTAACCCATACACAAATACCTCTTGGATGTGGCAAAGTCTGGAAAAGGCAAAACTAATGTTGAAGGAGCAATAACAATTTTTATTTGGTATGATGCTTGGATTCATAACCCCCCAAAGCCTAGAGAGGAAGAGGGCAATAACAATTTCTTAGTAGTGGCACAACTGTTTAATCAAGATATATCAACTGAGTTATATTTTACTTTTTACAAACCGAAAGCTAATGAGATATTAGGTGCCAAACAGGACTTGGAATTGAGTTAAGAAAAAATGAGGAATTATGAATTATGAGAATGAGTTATGAATTATGAGTTGTGAATTATAAGAACTGAGATATGAATTATGAGATATGGGTGAGGTGTAAACCAAACAAGGCCTAAAATTTTCAAGCTCTCTTTCCCTGGACAAGACACAATGCCAATCAAAGGAGTCCCAATGAGCCATCGTGGATTTAAATGCTGATGAAAATTTTCTATACCTTAATGATTTTTTGGAAAAGTTAACAAATGCCTTAACGAAATTAATTTAGAAAATATTTTTAGAAATTTTTTATAAGAAGAAAAAGAAACTATGTTTTTTTTTTTTTTTAATAACTTTTTATATTTTTTATGAAGGGAAATGCTAAGGGCACTGGTTAATAATCCATTTAAAGAAAGTTTTATAGGAAATGAAAAAAATTAATTAATATTTTGACAGTTTTTTTCATTTCCCATAAAAGTGCTATCAAAACTTCCTTAAAATGGATTATTAACCAATGCTCTAAGGGTACTCGTTAGCATTTTTTTTTTTATGAAAATGCTATCAAAATTTTCTTAAATTTATCTATTAACAAATGCGGGCACTTATTAAAAGCATCACGATTTTTTAAGCACCTTGGGTGTAAAATTCAAATTGGAGATGTAATTCCAGTTTTTGAATTTGTCTTATATTTAAGTATAAGCAAAGATAATATTAGTTGTTTGGAGAAACTATTGGCTATTGGGCTCTGGTTTTCGGCCTTGATCCAGGCAAAGACCAAACTCCAGAATGTCCGTTACAAAAAAGAAAAGAAACAGCTCTTCAATAAGGTCGGCCACACGTGGACATCATCGAAAGAGACCGAAATGAAATCGGACGGCCCAGAGAGCTGCGTCAGGTTGAAGCTACCACTAGGGCCATTCAAAAAAACTCCTCTTATTATATATTACATATAAAACCCCTCACAAAATCTCACAACGCTCCTTCTCTCTCATTTCAAAGCTGCGCCACTCACCCAAATACTACTCACAACAACAACTACACAAATTCAAATATGGTACGCTTTCGATCTTTCTCTTTGTTTCATATTTATCCAAGCCACTCTTAAAAAATAAAAATAAAAATAAAAATTGTTTTAGTTTTAATTTTATATTAGAAACCAAATGTATAAGCTGTTTTGCATTTTTTAGATTTACAGATTTTTTGGGTTTTTGTGGTTTTTTTGTAGGCTTTGCCGAACCAACAGACCGTAGAGTATCCAAGCTTCAAGCTTGTTATTGTTGGCGATGGTGGAACCGGTAATTTTTTTTTTCATCATTAATTTGATTTACCGCTCAAGATCTGTTTGGTTCCTGAGAGAATGTAATGATAGGAGAAACAAAAAAAAAATAAAATTAAACCTTAATCATCTATATTTCAAGGGTTTATTACCATTTTATAGGTCTGTTTGTTTAAACAAGATCGCAAATTATTATCTTGGTTTTCTTTGTCATTTCCATTTTGTGCAGTTAGGTTGGTAGTGATGAATTGATTTGGCTTTGATTTTTAGTTTTTTTTTTTTGGAATTCATATTGGATTTTGTCGAATCGATCTTTCGTTTAATTTTTTTGCCTTGTGAAAATGAAATTGAATGTGTTGGAACACTGCAGGCAAAACAACATTTGTGAAAAGGCATCTTACCGGCGAGTTTGAGAAAAAATATGAACGTAAGTTCGATGATCTTGACTTTTATCTCAAGTTTCTTTAAGAGAAGAATTGTTGAGAGTGATTTGTTTGTGGGTTTTGGTTTCTTTGTTAAGTTTTGATTCATTGTTGATGTTTGAATTCATTTTTACATACAGCAACTATTGGTGTGGAAGTTCATCCTTTGGACTTTTTCACTAACTGTGGGAAAATCCGTTTCTACTGCTGGGACACAGCTGGGCAAGAGAAATTTGGAGGTCTTAGAGATGGATATTAGTGAGTATTCTGTGAATTTAGTTTGGAAAATTTTCTTTGTTTTTGGACAATAATATTTGCTTTTGAGGCATATGAATTACAAGTGAAGAATGGTAATCCTGTAACTATGTACTTGGTTTTGTTTGCAATTACAACCTGCTAAGCTAGAGGCGTTTTTGCTGATTAAATTGTTCAATATAACTTGATGTGAGCTTTGTATGTTAATATGAATTTCTCAAATTTTGTATCGATTGCCTGTTAACATGCACATATGAGTTAAAGCATACATAATCTTCTTCATGCTTACCATGCTCAGTTGAGAATTTACCAACCGCTCAAAACACCTTCACCAAGGCCCATGTCTTAATCCTTAATTACTATTCTTGACTTCTTGAACGGCAAGAGTTAAAAGGTTTTTGTGTTTGAATAAAAATATTGTTTAATTTTTTCCCTTAAAATTTTTTTTGGGTGTTCGATAATAATAATATCACCAGTCTGGAATCTTGCAAATTTAATTTGTCTGTTTTGGTTATTGTATTAAAAAGCATGTTCATCATGCAGCATCCATGGGCAATGTGCAATTATCATGTTTGATGTTACTGCCCGGCTGACATACAAGAATGTTCCAACATGGCACAGGGATCTTTGCAGGTATGTTTAAAAATGCCAACTTTTCACCTGTTAGGTTTTAGTGCGTTTCTTCGGGCTTTGTTGGGTCTCATTGCCACTTCATGTGTTGCTGATTTTCAGAGTGTGTGAAAACATTCCAATTGTTCTTTGTGGGAACAAGGTTGATGTGAAGAACAGGCAGGTCAAAGCAAAGCAGGTTACTTTCCACCGGAAGAAGAATTTGCAGTACTACGAGATATCAGCAAAAAGCAATTATAATTTTGAGAAGCCTTTCTTATACCTTGCCAGGAAACTAGCAGGGTAAAAACTTGTAGTTTCTGATGGAGAGAAGCTATTTCCCCACTTTACTTTCAAACCTACCTATAGTTTTACAGATTTCATTTTAAGTAATATAATGCAATATGCTTGTTGGTGTAGGGATGCTAATCTGCATTTTGTTGAATCTCCTGCTCTGGCTCCCCCAGAAGTGCAAATTGACTTGGCTGCACAGCAACAGTAAGCCTTCTTTTATAACTATAAATTTCCGGTTTTACATACTAGGTATGAGTTCTTTTGAGTCTCCAATTAATTTGGATCTTAAACCTTTGTATATCTGTCGGTGATTTCCGCAGGCATGAGGCTGAGTTGCATCAAGCAGCTAGTCAACCCCTTCCTGATGACGATGATGATACATTTGAGTAGATTGTTGGGGTATTCTTGTTGGCAGAGTTTCTTATCAAGATTTATGAGAGTCCTTGAGCCATTTTTCCAATTGCTGGCATCTGCTTTATATTGACAATCATATATTTTTGGTTGTATCATTTTGAGGATGCTGGGTGTTGTACCAGTGGTGTGTGCTATGTTTTGTTTTTACTTGTTTTTATGTCTTTGGGAGTTACATATGTGATATTTCTACATAGAAGAAATTCAGTGTCTTTTAAGTTTTGGATTAATTCAGTTTATCGCCCATGTGGCCCGGTTCAGATCTTTTGTTGTCTTGTTTGCCGCCACCTCTTTATGGCCTGAGAAATTTTTTGTTTTGGTAGGGGGTTCATACCGCATGGCAGATGTTATATGTGAAATTCCAGCATTTAACTTTGTATGGATCCAGGTTGGGAAATGATTCGCAGATGTGAGATTTTTTTTTTAATAACTTTTACGTTCTTTTTAAATAGATATCAATAGTTTGGTCCAATCAGAATGAGCTCAATTTTTTCTGTGGATTTTTTCCATCTCGAAGAGTGGGGACGGGGTGGAAATAGTTTTTTTTTTTTGACGGTAAAAAACGAATTTCATTAACAAAAAGAAGTTCTAATAAAAGCTGTAGCTCAAGCTTATTTCAAACCTCCAGACTCGCTTTGTGATGAAATGATGGGGATGATTAGGAATTTCTGGAGGGGTCAAAAAAAAGGAGTAAAGGAAAATTGCATGGCTTAGTTGGCAAAAAATGTGTGAGCTAAAGTGTGATGGAGGATTGGGTTTCAAGAATTTCAAATGGTTTAATAAGGCTTTGCTTGCGAATAGGGGTGGCATCTTCAAATGGGAGGTGATTCTCTTGTTTATAGGGTCTTTCCCAATGGGTGATTTTGTTCATACCCTTCTTATACATGGAGGAGTTTAATTTTTGCCCAAAGCTTGGTCATTGAAGGGATGCGATGGAGAGTTGGTAATGGAGCAAATATCAAGATTTGGCAAGATAAGTGGCTGCCAGGGGTTCATCTCATAGAGTACTTTCTCCAAGGATGTTTTTGAGTGCTGATATGAGTGTGGTTGACTTGATAGACTCAGGAACAGCCAAGTGGAAAACTGAGGTGATTAACAGCCTCTTTATTCCTCATGAAGCCGAATTAATCAAGAGCATTCCTTTGAGTGCTACTCTACCAGCGGATAAAATTGTTTGGGCTGAAACTATCAATGGAAACTTCATTGTTAAGAGTGCTTATAAATTAGCGGTTAGTTTGTTCAAATCTACAACTTGTGGAACTACTTCTGATGGTAGTTTATTGAGGAAGTTTTGGATGAAAATTTGGTCTTTGCCTATTTCTCATAAGGTACGACATTTTTGTTGGCGTGCTTGTCGTGACACTTTACCGACCAAAGTCAAGTTAAGGAGGCGTAATGTAATTGCTGAAGACATGTGTGTTTGCTGTCATGATAAGGCTGAGACGAATGGTCACATTTTTTGGGGATATCTGAAAGCACAGGAATCTTGGGTTGCTTCGAAATTACACCTATTGCCTTTGGAAGTTCATCTTGACTCTTTTCAGGACCTGTTATGGTTTGTCATGATGACTAATGCCGCTGGAGAGGAGAAGTAACGACTGCTTGGGCACTCTGGAGTAACAGGAACGAAAATTTATCATGGAGGTGAAGGCAAATCATGTCTGGATTTGGCTCTTTGGGCAACAAGTTATCTTCAGGAGTACTGGTCTGCAATGGATTCATGTGTTGATGTTGCATCAAATTCGATTCTGCCCTTACTTGACGCACAACAACAGCTTTTGTACTAGGCTTGTTTGCCTCCTTCAGTGGGTTTATTTAAAATTAGTGTAGATGGGGCTCTTTTTACATCAAGGAAGCAGGCTAGCATTGGTTTTGTAATAAGAGATGTTGAAGGCAGATTAATGGCAGCTTTGTGCAGAAAAATCAAAGCCCCATTGGGGGCACTTGAAGTTGAAGCTAAGGCCTATGAAGCTGGTATGTTGCTAGCAAGACATTTGGGGCTGCGAGATGGGGTGTTGGAAGGTGATTCCTTGACAATTTCTAATGCTCTCAAGCGACTTACACAGCCACCCACTTCTGTTGCTGCTATTGTAGAAGGCATTCATGAGTTAGGCGCAGAAATTGGTGTTGTTAATTTTTCTCATGTGCGCAGGACTGGCAATAAGCCAGCCCACATTCTAGCAAGACAAGCTCAGAACCTTGTCAATGATGTAATTTGGATTGAAGAGATTCCTTGCTGTATTCAGCAAACCCTTATCTAGGATGTATTTGGATTGTGATGTTGTTATAATAATAGTTTTCAGTGTGTTTATCAAAAAAAGAAAAAAAAAAAGAACCAACACCTACAGAATTTAGATTACAGCGCCCCTCATAAATATATACCCAAATTGTCATGAAACAAGCCAAATTGTCGTAGGATATAGGTTTTTTTTTTTTTCATAGAATGGAATTGTATTTTTTACACATTGTTATAGTGGTTTAGGAGTTACTTTTAGAAACTTTTTATGGAAAAAGAAAAAAAAAAAATTAATTAGAATTGTTGTAAGGGCACTTATTAATATGACCCTTTAAACATAATATATCCTACTTCATCTAATAACATCTCTATAAACTCTCCGTTGAGTTGGATTTTCAAATGAATATTAGAATAGATTTGGTGCGGGTGTGCATATTCTTTAACATGTGATATTATATATATGGAGAAACAATATGATAATATATTGGGATTGAAGGGTATAAAAATTGGATTATACGCAATATCCTTATGGAACTTAATTTTTAAAACAAAAACGAACTTAATTTTTAAAACAAAAACATACGTAAATCCACACAGATTATAAAAAATAAAAAATAATTTTATTTTTTATTTTTTATTTTTATATAAAAATCCTTATCAAGAGTTGGACCTCTTCTTGTTAAAGTGTCGACACATTTGTTTGCTTCACATACAAGACTCATCTTCACTTAAAATTTTTGGCTAATGAGGGTTTTGCAATCCAAAATAAAAGAAGCATGATCTAAATTATTATTATATTCCTCCATTATCCGTCCAAACACAAATTTAGCATCTATTTTAATTTCCACCATCACAAGATTCAAATTTCTACACATTATTAACCCTTCTCTTAAAGTTCATAGCTTTGCATCAACACTTGTGGGAACGCCAATAGGCACCAGCCAAACCCAGATTGTCCAAAAATGAGCCATCCCAATTCAGCTTAAAGCAGCTCAGCTCATTTCGTGGTATCTTATTTATAATTTATATTTTTTATACATATAGATTATGATCATTCCCATAACACTTAAATTCCATGTCTCTCTCAGCACGCAAGGCCACCCCTCCCTTCTCTTTCATCTTTTTTTTTTTTTGATTGGCTCTTTCATCTTTATTAAGGAAGGTCATGGTTGACATTTTCTGTCCTCAGTGGTTTTAATTCATGGTTAGATTTAATTTATGTGAATGTAAAGGTGTAAATGATATCATGGTATTTAAAATTCAATTCAACGAAATAAGGGAGGCAGTTTGGCAGCCCTATTTATGAAGAATTGGTGATTTTTGTTTTTCGGTTTTAAAAACACAATTAAAA